>MU182206.1:352943-375317 GCA_016904865.1 Pissodes strobi
AGAGGTATTGGCTATTCTTTACAGTTTTTCCCATAAAACTTATCTTTATAAAATTAAAGATCTAAAATGAGTAATAAAATAATAATGAAGCAATACAGTAATATAATAACAAAGCGATAAATTATAGATTCAATATTTTAACATAAACGTGGAAGTGTAAGTATATAAATTTGGAAACATACAATTATATAGGGCGTTCCATTTAAAAAAAATTACAAGCCACGCTTTTTGCAACAAATCATACAAGAGGTATTGGCTATTCAAAGTCAAAGTCAAGTATGCTTTATTGCCACAGAAAAATTCAAATAAATTTTATGGACAAAGCTAACTAAAATAAATAAACTAACCATAGTAGGGCAAATACAAAACAAAACAAAACTTAATATATACAATAATATATACGATAAAAATAGAACAAGCAATTTTCAAATTGAAATTGGTCACGATTTAACAAAAAAACTATATTACAGAACATCATAAGCAGTTGAGCTAGGTCCACAGGAAGTACACAAAACATAGGGTAAAGAAACCCAGTGTTATCAAAATATTAAACATACATTATAACGAAACGTGCTGTTTGAAAAAATAAGGAAGGTCATGTCGGTGAACTTGACTCAGGCAATATGGCTGCAGAGTTGAAAATACCGAGGAAAAGTAAACAAAACATGACTAAAATTGATAGCTAGGTATTTAATTTTGTGTAATTCCTGTATATCCGAAAAATCACTAATTCGTCAAAAAGATAATCCTATACCTATTATAAAAAATATATATAATATAAAAAAAATTCACCGCCGCACATGAAGCCCAAGAAAATTAATGGAGGAAAAAATAAAATCTAATTCACGCAAAACTCATTTATAGAATAATAAGGTCTTTCTAGTAGGTAAGCCTTCGTTTTTTCACGAAATTTAGCAAATGTAGGGATGGATTTAAGATGTAGCGGGAGTGTATTGTATAACTTCCTGGAATTATAAAGAATAGAATTTTTTGTTAATTCAGAGGAGGGAAAAGGAAGGTAGATGTCCTGACTCGAATTTCTTGTTGAGTACTCATGTTGTGGCCTTTCGGGAAATATGGTTCGATATTTGCGTATTAAACAAGTTGTTTCTAAAATAAACAAAGCAGGAAGCGTAAGAATTTTATATTTTTTAAAGTAGTATTCGCAATGAGCTCTGCCATTAAGACCAAATAAATAACGAATTGCTCTCTTTTGAAGTCTGAAAATGGTACGAAATTGCTCGGTGTTACAGCAGCCCCAAAAGGGAAGGCCGTAGCGAAGATGAGATTCAAACAAAGAGAAGTAAGTGAGCCTGGTACTAGACAGATTTAGTTCCTTCGAAACCGATCGAATTGCGAAGCAGGCAGAAGAAAGCTTTTTTGTTAAAGAATCAATATGTGCGGACCACTTAAGGTTGGCACTAATACTCAAACCTAGGAATTTAGCCGATTCAACGTATTTAATATTGCTGTTGTGAAGTAGCAAAGCTTGTTGTAAGGTTGTTTTATAAGATAAGGCTACCGTTTTATCAACGTTGAAACACAGCCAATTTGAGTCAGACCAAGTTTTGATTGTGACGAGATCGCTGGAGATATTAGAGTGTAGGGAGAAAGTATTAATGTTTGCGGATGACATGTCTTTTGTGGTCACAGCATCGACTCCTGAGGAACTGGAAATAAAAGTGCGAAACATATTCGTTTCTTTTGATGAGTGGTGTAGATTAAACTCCCTTATAATGAATGTAGATAAGACAGTTGTTATAAAATTTTCGTTAAAAAACTCTTTACTTCCCAATTTTAGAATTGGTCCGGATCTGGAACTTAAGAGCTCTAAATTTACTAAGTTTTTGGGTCTATTTATAAATAACACTTTAGATTGGACTGAACAAATTAATAACGTTTGTACTAAAGTAAACAAATCGTACTATGCCCTGTTAAGACTCAAAAACACAGTGGATCGTAATGTTTTGATTGACGTGTATTATTCGTTGGTGTATAGTCATCTAACATACAATATAGTATTGTGGGGAGGTGCCAGTGACATTAACAGAGTGTTTGTTTCCCAGAAAAAGTGCATTAGATTGATGTTTGACCTGAAGGGGCGCGATTCTTGTAGGCCAATATTTATTAGTAACAAAATATTAACAGTTCCATGCATATATCTGTTTAAATGCCTTTTGTATGTTAAAAGAAATATTTTACAGTTTAGTACAAATAATAACTATCATAATTATAATACACGAGCCGGACCTTCTTTAAGTACATCTGCACACAAGACGAGGAAATACGAAACCGCGCCATCTTATATTGGTGTAAAGCTCTTCAATAAACTTCCCATTGTTTTGAGAAGCATGCCTTATAACTTATTTAAAAATAAAATAAAAACATTTTTGTCAAAGCGAGCGTACTATACAGTGAAAGACTATCTAAGTGAAAACATTGGAGAACACTATTTTAAGTAAATGATTCCTCATAATTTTGATTGACATGTACATCCATTGTAAAATGGCGAAAGTATGAATAAAACTTATTTTATTTCATTTTTATTTATTTTATTAGAATCACTCCAAGTTATGCTTGTGTCGTCAGCAAAGAGAGAAATTTTACCATTGATTTTTAGGTATGTAATGTCATTAATATATATTAGAAAAAGGATAGGCCCAAGAACAGAGCCCTGTGGAACTCCACTGGTAATTAATCTGCAATCAGAATCAGAACCGTTCGCTCTAACAAACTGCTGTCTATTTTCAAGATAAGATTGGAACCAGTTCGAAGGAATACCACGGATTCCATAAAAATTTAGTTTTCTTAACAAGATGTCATGACACACACAGTCAAACGCTTTAGCGTAATCACAGAAGACTGTAGCAGTGGGGAGATTGTTGTTAAGGGATGAGTAGACATCGTGAAGCAACGAGAACATGGCGTCATTTGTACACTTGTTTGGTAAAAATCCGAACTGTTCCGGGGACAGTATGCCATGTCTAAGGAGAAATGGCATGAGGCGATTTTTTAATAACTTTTCAATGATTTTAGAGAGTACAGGCAATAGAGCAATTGGACGATAATTGCATAAGACATCCTTTTCACCTCCCTTATGAAGAGGAATAATTATCGCAGTTTTGAGGCATTCGGGAAAAACACCTTTCGTGAAGGACACATTAATTAAGGAAGCTAGGACATCCAGAATTGGAAGTGGGAGGTTCAAGAAAATTTTAATTGACAGATTATCAGTGCTACAAGCTGATTTACTCTTTATGCTGCTCATTACCTGAAGAAGTTCAAGGCTGGTCACAGGGCTTAGGAAAAAACTATCAGCGACTTTTTTAGAAGGAGGAAGAAACGAGAGAGGGTCGAGAGAAGGAGAAATACCAGAGGTAACATTTTTGCTCACGTTGACAAAATATTCGTTCAAATCATTTGGTTTTGGCATGCTCTGATTCGCGGAATTTGTTTTGCCTCTAAGATCGTTAATAATGGACCAGGCCTCCTTGGATACGTTTTTAGCAGTTGATAAACGATTTTGATAATATAGTTTCTTTGCTGTCTTGATAAGTTTTAGGTAGATCTTCCTATAATTCGAAATGAATTCAAGAACTTGAGTGGAGTTAGTGAATTTTTTTATGTATGAGAGGGAACGCATATTTTTTGCAGATATGCGTAAGCCTTTCGTAGTCCATGGTTTGTGATGTTTAGGTTTAGTGGATTTAAGCGGGAAGGCTTTATTGAATGCATTTATAATTTTATTTAAGAAACCACTAAAGTCAGAATCAAGTTCACCTGATTCAAAATTCCAGTTGGTCTTTAGGCAAAGGTTACGAAAGGATGAAAAATTGGAGGCTGAGAAGATTCTACCTAGGTGGCGAGTTTTTTTTGAGGGCCTATAAGAAGTATTGAATTTGGAGATTACTGCCTCATGATCTGAGAGACCCGCGCTAGTTACTGTCGATTGGACATCAGTTGAAGGAAAGTCGGACGCAACATAGTCAATGATAGAAGAGGAATTGTTAGAAATTCGAGTTGGTGAGGTTACATGCATTGAAAGATCAAAAGAGTCAAAAATAGAAATTAATGATTTTTGGGCAGCACAAGCGGTAGCGTAGTCAATATTTAAATCACCGCACAAAATTTTCTTGCCTTTCACCGGCAGACCATCTAACAAGCTTAGCAGGTTATCAAAGAACAATTGCACATCGGAATTTGGCGCTCTATATATACAAATTACGTGTAAATCAAGGTTCTTATTGTATACAATGGAAAATTCAAAGTAGTTATCCGATTGGAGATGATCAAATTTAGTTACAGGTAAAAAGTCCTCACTCAAGGAAAGAATCAGTGTTCCCCCATGAGCCGAGTTTTTCCGATTATATCTGGCTATTGTGGAGTACTTTTCAACATAAAGCGGTTCATTCTCACTCAGCCAGTGCTCTGTAATTGCAACTAGTTGGGGGAACCCTGATTCCTCCAAAAACAAAAACAATTCATCAGTCTTATTTCGCAATGAGGCAACATTAATAAGAACCATACTAAGCCTGGCGTCAGGATTAGTGGAATCTAGTCGCTCAGGACACGTCAAGCTGCTTAAAAATTTTTCTTCGGGGAGCCGCTGGAGAAGTATTTTTGGTGACCCTCTCTGGACTTCTGAAGCTGAATCGTCCTCTCGGAAACAACATGGGATCTGTAGGAACAAAGATCTTCTTCCACTTCAGTGTGTTTAAACCCATATGCGGCATGAAAGTCGTGGTAGACCTTACGTAAAATGTCATCCTGGATTGGCAGTCCTTCAGATGCTAGAAATAATCTGATGCTTATGTTGGTAAATCCCTCATAGCATACCGAGGCAGGTTGGTCATACAAATAGGCAAGGTACAACCTAATGGCTCTGAAGATGGCAGGTTCCCTTAGCCTTGCCATAAGGAAACGATTACTAGAGTCGTTAGACTTACTGGCGGCCTGTGTTAATTTAACTGTTGGGGGAGTCAGCGGGTCCAGAGAGAAGGATGGTTTGTGGGATGATTCCTTAGACAGTTTAATTTTGACATCGCTCACAAGGGCATTAGTTTTGCAGGCAGCGATAGCTTGTTTGTCAGAAGTTACTGTAGTTACCTTGTGCGCGTTAGCTTCACTGACTGGAGATGGAAAGTCCCGCAGAGTGCCAGAGGTCGGACTGCTAGTCACTTTCGCCTTGGTGGAGGGAGTTAGATAGAGCTCTGTAGTTTTTTTAGTTTTGTAGTTTTCTGAGGGATTTCAGATTCCGATGACCATCTAACTTGAGCCCCGGGTGGCCAGATATTGATGCCGAACAAATTCTCAGCGGACTTTCTTGATAGGGTCCCTATTTTAAATGTAGATCCTATGGAGTCATTGCACTGACTGACCAGGTTATAGCATCGAATAAATTCTGATGTTTTCAACTTTTCCTTCACATAGTGCACGATATTATTTGAAGTAAATCCTGCCGGGAGGTGTTCTAGGATCACATAGTGCCATCTTTGGGCACTTCTATAAATTGCGGAGTTGGAATCGTCTGGGATTGAGGAAACTTCAGTAGGCAGTTCCGTTTGAGTGGAAGATGAAACAAATGCCGTTGACGTAGTTTGGGTGGAGCACGACGTAGAAGTAAAGCGTGTCATCGTAGGTAGAGCACTATGTTGTTTTGGGTTAGCAATTTTAGAATTTAAGTCCCTAACCAAGGTGGTAACATTTGCAAGGCTACTTTTTAAGTTGTCAATACCCTTCTTAATATCAGCGGACGAGGAATCTTGCACCTGCATCTTGATGGTTTCCTCTGTATTGTTGAGTAGAATTTGGGAAATAGTAAAGACATTCTGTTCCACTTCCCTTACCGATTTCAACAGAGAATGAGGGTTACAAATGGAGAACACCTCCGACATTTTGTGAATATCGTCTATTTTCTTCTCCAAAAGGTTCCATTTAGATTCGTTATTCAATAAAATATCATACATCTCAGAAATAATCGGTACACTGTTTGATAATTTAGTCACACGGTCAGCCAGCGAGTCAAATATCTCCTGAGGAACCTGATTTTTTGATAAGTTGGAAATTTTGTCGTTGAGATATCTCAAATTTGGAGAGTCACACAGGGCACAAAAGAAACGTAGGTGGTTAAATTTCTCCAGCAGCAAGGTCTTGGTAGTGACTTTGTCAAGGCCCGTACACTGCATACAGAAATATCTGCGACATTCACCACTGCAGCGCACTTTGTTATATTTGTCCTTATCGGGAAATTCTTTAAGGCAATTGTCGCACTTGTACATAGACATTTTCTTGAATCGTAAGTAGAAAAGAAAGAAAAAAAAGAAATAAATAAATAAAAATACGAACGAAAGCAAACACAAGAATTGACGCGTATTGGGTGACTGGTCACGAAAATTCAAACAAAACAAAACAAAAAAACCGACGGTGCGGAGCACAACAAACCCGACTGAACCGCACGACGGTCAAACACACAAACATGACGGTCAAACACACAAACATCTTCTTACAGTTTTTTCATAAAACTTATCTTTATAAAAGTAAAGATCTAAAATGAGTAATAAAATAATAATGAAGCTATACAGTAATATAATAACAAAGCAATAAATTATAGATTCAATATTTTAACATAAACGTGGAAGTGTAAGTATATAAATTTGAAAACATACAATCATATAGGGCGTTCCATTAAAAAAAATTACAAGCCACACTTTTTGCAACAAATCGTGCAAGAGGTATTGGCTATTCTTTACAGTATTTTCCATAAAACATCTTTATAAAATTAAAGATCTAAAATGAGTAATAAAATAATAATGAAGCAATACAGTAATATAATAACAAAGCATTAAATTACAAATTCAATATTTTAACATAAATTTTGAATTGTAAGTACGTAAATTTGAAAATATGCAATTATATAGGGTGTACCATTAAAAAAAATGGTAAGCCAGACTTTTTGCAACAAATCATGCAAGAGGTATTGGTTATTTTTACAGTATTTCCATAAAACGTATCTTTAAAAAATTCAAAATTTAAAATGAGTTATAAAATAATAAAAAAGCAATAAAGTAACATAATAACAAAGCATTAAATTACAAATTCAACATTTTAACATAGACCTAGAAAGACAAGTACGTAAATTTGAAAATGTATAATTATAAAAAAATAACTTTAGAAAACCACATTTATCGTAAATTTGAAAATATAGATTTTATTAACGCGGCTCATTAAAAAAAACAAATCGTGCGAAACGTACCTAATAAAAAATAAAACCAATTAAAAAAAAATTAAAATAAGCAATAAAATAAAGCCTTAATATATATATTTGATACTTTTTGGTTAAGTAGATTTGATACATACGACTCACGCGAGGGATTGGTATCTACGTCGCAAACGAAAATAAGATATCTGAATGTCCACTGAATACTGGATAACGGTTTAAAAAAAATACACATCCATTCCTCCGGTCCGTTATAGTATATCCTTTTGATTGCTTGAACATATACCACCTGTCCAATTTAAAGCGAAGCAATATGCCCGCACATTTTTTCAAAACGTGTATGTATAATGCGTTGTAGCTCGGTTGGTGTAAGAGAAGGCTTGGGCGTGGCGCGCCTGCTCTGTCAAAAAGAGCATTTAGTAATATCCTAAATTTGTTTTGTATCCTTTATATATAGCAGTTATGTGATAGGTTTATAACAGTTATATAACAATTACTTAACAATTGCGTGATAAATTATTCATACTAGTTCGAGGTTTTTCCTTTAATACATGGTTTAGAAAATCATTCAAAGATTACATCGTTTTTCATAATCTCTACGGTAAGATGATAATTTCTCCCTTCTTTGGTACTATTTTTATTTCCAATTTATTTACTTTCGATTGGGCTATCCGGTTTGAAGCTTTTTATTTTAATTTGTCATCTTACCATATCTAGCTTTGTCTAAATAATATCAGTGTGTAATTTTTATAATTTTATAGTTGTAATTTTTTCTGTATTTATCTCATCCTTGATATTATTTATTTCGCACCAGTTAAATGCTCATTTAAAACATTTCATGTTTCTGTTATTTTCTATAATATCGTCCACTTTTGCTTCTTGCATGTTTTTTCCTTTTACTTCTTTGAATGCTTTTCTGATGGCCTTTCTTATTTATCTACGTGTATTCTATGGATTTTATTCTCCTTCTTACAGCTAGCTCTTCTTATCCATGACCTTTATTGATTCTTTAAGGAATAATTTTATTTTTCTTTGTCTTTTAGTGACATTTGTTTCCCTACTTTTCTGTTAATATATCGTTCATATTATCGATGTTTTAAATGTTGTTCTAGTTATTCTTGTATTTTCTCTTTAAATTATCTTTCGATTTGTTTTAATTTGTTTATTTTACACGTTATTCATTTTGAAATATGTAAGAATAGTAAAATATCTGTATTTTCATGACAAAATTTATTATTTAATAGTTTATCATAAAATATCAATTTGATGGAATTAGTGACATGATGAATAATTCATGTTGAATAATTTTAATAAATACGCATTATTAATTTTTTTTTTGGATTATTTAATTTAAAAAAATGCATTAAAGGGCATAATTGGATTAGTTCTTTAGCTATTTTGCTATGAACAATTATTTATTTTCTACTCTAAATGTCGTTTATTTTAATGTTGATTTAACTGTGTTTTAATGACACACTTGCTGCTCTTAATACTGTCATTTCATATTCTTCTTAATTTGATTCAAGAGCAATTTATTTTCTTATTTGTCTTTCACTTGCATTGCGTCACATTTCCTTTTATTCTTCTTAATCTCCTTTTTAATTATCTTGCATTCTCTTCTTATTTGTCTGTATTTTCGCTAGAAGATTTATAACTTTTTGATTGTTCTGAGCTGTTCACTTATTCCTATTTGTATGTCTAGACACATTGTGTTCGTAACATTTTATTTGCCTTTGGGCATTGATGTATATAATTTGTACATTTTCTCTTTTATAACTCGTTTTGTAACACTTACTGTATCTGATGCAATTAATTTTTATTAATCATAATTTATTCTTATTATATTTAAGTTAAATTGCTAGAATTTTTCTTTTATCCTTCTTTCTCTGCTTTCTAATTGCCTTGTTAATTTATTGTGTGCTTCTCTGTCTGCATTAAAACTTTGGTTCTGGAATATTACCTTCATTTCTCTTTGTAGCTATATAGTTTTTTTCCCTGCTTTTATTGTTGTCTCTGTAATTACTTTTTTAATTTCATCATAGCTCTTGACTTTATTATTGATGGATGTGTTTCCTTTCTACTTGTCTTGTTAATTTGTATATATTCTGTTGTGTATGAGATTTTCTTCCAAGCTTTTATTAATGTCTTCGAAAATAATTTATTAAGTTTATAAGCTTTTTATGTTTAGTTTCATCATTGTTGACTGCCATTCTCTTTATTTTCTTCTTACTTATGTGCCCTTTTTGTTTTGGTTCATTAATATCAAATATGCTACTATAGGATGATAATAATGTCCTTTCCTCTCATTGTAGTAATCTGACCATGTCTTTTTTGGCAAGATGTTTTATTTCATTGTCCTCCAGAAAGAGTGAAGGGGGTCACACATGTGTGATTGTCTCAACTAAAAGTTAATATTTGATATTAAGGGGGCTTTAGGAGCTTGAACTTCAATTCTATTTCGAGAACATTTTTGTCAATGGCATTCAGTATCTGCTTTTCTTTGGTTATGTGGGTTTTTGAGAACGTTTTGCAACGCTCGTTTTGTTTATTTAAGTTTCTTTAGTTTTCCTATAAGAAACGGGGTTTAAGATGTAAAAAAGGCATGAAAACAAACTTGCAATATGTCATTTTGGAGCAATTGACTTTACCTTTGTTTGTTTCGTATTTCCTACTTAGTGAAGTTATTTGTGGACCCATCCCATCATAAAGTGCCATATTGTTCTGGTTTTATTATCTTGATTTAATAATTAATTATTGCTCAACAAACTGCCGTCCTTCGGACTGACAGCCTCTCTCTGCAGCTGGCTTGCCAGTTTCCTTAAGAACCAATCTCTGCACGTTGCAGTTGATGGACACATCTCAGAGACATTCACCATTAACGCGGGCGTGCCTCAGGGCGCAATACTTTCACCAACTCTGTTCCTCATCCATATTAATGACCTGCTGACCGAAACGAATAATCCTGTTTACAGTGTTGCAGATGAGAGTACCCTTGTCTCCCAATTTAGATCAGAAAAACCTTTACCAGCGACTGAGACTTACCACCGCAGACAGGAGCTGATTGCAGCAATTAATCAAGACGTGGAAAAAATTCAAACTTGGGGCGACAAAAATTTGGTCCAGTTCAATGCAGCAAAGACCCAAGCAGCCACGTTTACCAAGAGAGCCAATACTGCGGGCCCTGATATCATTATGGCAGGATCGACCATTCCTTCATTCTCGTCAATCGGACTGGTGGGTGTCAGCAACATGTCCTGGCATGACCACGTCGCTAACATCGCAAAATCAGCCTCCCAGAAGCTTGATGCGCTATTTCGCAACAAAAAACTGTATACCCCGCATCAGTTGCTCTTGCTCTATAACGCGCAAATAAGACCGTGCTTAGAATATTGCTCACTCATCTGGGGTGCCGCCAAAGCACACCCTAAAGCTGCTGGATTCCATTCAGCAGAGAACTGTGCGTCTCGCCGGCGACCCGGAGTTGACCCGGAATCTGGATAGTCTGGAACGCCCCAGACATGTGGCCGAGATGTCTCTGTTTTACAGATAATTTTACGGCAGATGTTCCCAGGATTTGGCCCGCCTCATCCCGCCCCTGGCAACTCCTCTCAGACAGTCACGACAGACGGCAAAAGCGCACCAGTTCGTCGTACAACTGGAAACACCTCGCTTTACAAGAGCTCCTTTATCTGGCACACTGCATCACTGTGGAACTCACTCCCAGGACATCTGTTTCCCACTAATTACAACCTACAACTATTCAAGAACCGTGTCAATCAACATCTTCGCACACACACCGCTCGTCGTGCGCCATAGGATCTACCCTTAGTGTGTGTGTGCCACTGTCATAAAAAATATATATAATTTGCATATTTTCTCCAATATACCTTTACTGTTCCTGATACTATATATTTAATTTGCTTTGTTTGTTTTTCTCTTATTCTTCTTTGTCTGGTTTCTAATTACCTTGTTCATTTATTTCAGTTAGATGATTTCTTTCTGCATTAAAATTTTGCTTCTGGAATATTATCTTTAACTATTGTCTCTGTTTTTACTTTTATAATTTCACTATAGCTTTTGATTTTATCATTGATCGACCTATTTCCTTTTTACTTGTCTTGTTATTTCTATATATTCTGTTGTGTATGAAATTTGTTTGCAAGCTTTTATTAATGTCATTGAAAATAATATATTAATTTTTATGTTTAGTTTTATCGTTGTTGACTGCCATCTTTTTATTTTCTTCTTACTTATGTGCCTTTTTTGTTATAGTTTCTTAATGTAAATTCTGCTACTGTAGGATGATGATAATAATATCATTACACAGTCAGGTCAATTAGATGCATGCTTTGATATTTGAAGTCAAAATTTTATTTGGCCAATCATTAACAAGTATATAACTAAATAAATACACAGAAAAATGCTGCCCTGCTTCAATAAATGTTCAGAATGGTTTCACATTAATTTAAGTATTTTTATTACTTTCGGAGATTTTTATTCCCGATTTGCTTATTTCCGATTGGGCTTCCGATTTGACGCTTTTTATTTTAATTTGGTGCTGTCTTCTAATACCTCGCCTTGTCTATATAATAACTGTGCGTCTTTTTTATGATTTCGTCTTTGTCATTTTTAAGTGTATTTATTTCAACCTTGATTTTCTTTATTTCCGATCGGCCTAATGATGGATTTAAACATTCTATGTTTCTGTTCTTTTCTATAATGTCCTCTTTATTGCTTCTTGTATGTTTCCTTTTACTGCTTGGCATGTTTTTCTGATGGTTCTGTCTCCGTATTCTATGGACTTCGTTTTCCTTCTTCTAGCAACTTTCACCTTTTATCCATGAGCTTTTTTGATTGCTTTACAGAATAATTTTCTTCTTATTGTCCCTTTGGTACCACTTCTTTCTCCACTTTAATCAGCTTTCCTGTTAATGTATCGTTCATTTTGTTTATGTTTCTGTTATTTATTTTTGTTTTGTTCTAGTACTACTTTCATTTTCTTTTTATATTATGTTTTGATTTGTTTAATTTACTCATATTGAACGCTATTCAGTTTGAGTTATTTTATTAAGATTTTTGGCTTCTAAATTTAGATATTTATTAATTTTCTGTTGTGTTTACAGCATTTGTAGAATGAATATCTTTAGTGATTATATCTTTTATATGAAGTTGAATATATGTATAGAGATTTTATTTTTATTTTATATAATATTCAAAATTTGTTGATTCGTTTTTAGTTATTTATTTAGTGTTTTTTATTTTTTTACAGATTTTTATACTACGCTTCTCATTATACTTTTCTGGAGCTTTTAATATTTCAAACTAAAATTTTTGGAGTAATAGTAATAAAAATAAATTAAAAATTTTATTAAATGACAGTTACTTCGCCGAGGGCAATTATTAATTTTCTATTGTAAATATCACTTATTTTAAAATTTTGACGACACCCTTGCCGTTTTTAATATTCTTCCATTTGCATTGCTTGAAATTTCTTTTTATTCTTTTTAATCTTCATTTAATTGCCTGTAATTCTTGGTTTGTAATCATCCATATTTCAATATCGTTCCCACTAGAAGATTTTTAATTTTATTTGTTTTGAACTTTATTTCACTTATTTCTTTTAAATATAGTTTGTTTCTAAATTATCATTCGCCTTTGGATTTCTTTTGTAGCATTTCTGTTTATGATTTGCATATTTTCCCTTGTATAAATAGTTTCGTCACCTTTACTGTCCCTGATACGGTAAATCTGTCTTCGTCTTACACTTACTTTTATTATGTGTAATTTGCATTGCTAGAGTTTTTCCTTTCTCATTCTTTGCCTGGTCTCTAATTGCCTTGTTAATTCATTTCTCTTGTCTTGTTAATTTCTATACATTCTGTTGTATATCTATTTTCCCGCCATTGAAATTTTCTTGCTAGCTTTTATTATTATTTTTTTTTTTTGAAAATAATTTATCAATTTCATACCATTTTTATGTTTAGTTTCATCCTTGTTGACTGCCATTTTCTTTACTTTCCCTTTACTTATGTGCCCTTTTTGTCTTAGGTGATTAATATCAAATCTGATGGTGATAGTACCTTTTCAAATCCTCAGTCAAGTCAATTAGATTCCTGCTTCGATGTATGATATCAAAATTTTATTTGACCAATTGTTAACAAGTAAATAAATAAATAAACAAAAAAAGTGGCCTTGCTTAAAAAAATTTTCAGAATGGTCCTGACTCTAACTCCTTTGTTCAAATAATGTCCCACATTTGATTGAGTATTTTGATTATCATTTAAACGAGAACTTATAACTCAAATAATAGCGTGTTTCAAAAAATAAAATAGTGCGTTATAGAGCTAACCGTACCTCAAAAATACTTAAAACCGATCTACCATAATCACTTGGTGCATAACGCGATGAGTGACCGTTTATAAATAAAAATCTAGTTTATTCAATACCTTTCGTGCTTACTTTAAGACATTAAAGGGGGACGAAAAAATCGTACAAAGGGTTGAATGGGGTGTTTTTTCTTCCCTTTAAACATGCAGACATGTTTGATGCGCTTCTTTCCTTTGTTGAAACGATAATTGATCAGTTGAGTTTGAACTCAACGGTCTTCGGACAAAAAAAAACGGTGGTCAAGCTTGGATTTATCATTGAATTTAAAATGCGTTGCATTAATCTCTCCTTGGATATATCTCACATCGAACTCCTCCTGGCATCCTCATTCTAATTAGACATTTACCAGATTCTCGAAAGTTTCATATTTCACGTCCTGTATTTCGAAAATAGATTTCTTCATTATTGATGGGAGACAATGCGGGAACGATATATTTAATTTTCAATGTATTACACGCGGTTCGCTCTGGGTGGCCGATGGCCGGAATCAAAATAAATCGATCGAAAGGCGAATTAATGACAAAATTCCGCGCTGACAGCCGAATTAATCCGTCCGATGACAAATTGGCTCTTTCGGAATCGGAATATCCGAACGACAAACGTTCGGTTCGATTATTAATCGTTTGTACAACTAAACTTGGGCATTACTGGTTCTGTCTCTGAGACCATTAATATAGGCTTGTATGAGGATCGTGAACGCAGCTTAGAGTATTCAATTTATAGAAATATCATTAACGACCATTACTTCAATCGATACTTTCATTTAAGGATCTCATGAACATCGTTAGTACCACCTTTACCTGGTTAAAAATATGCTTTCTCGCGATTTTACCCGAACCACCACCATTCGGGTTCAACAATCTCCTTAGAGCCTCATTAGTTACTTGTCGATACAAATCGAGATAGGCCGAAGATGCCGACTTTCGATTATTTTAACGCTTCGTTCCGTGATTATCATTAGTATTAAACCGACAGAACATCGAAAGGTTGGCGACGGTCAACTGTTTTAGTGTTTTTATGGCCACCACGTACTGGGAATGGACAATGTTGGACGTTCCTGTTGCGGCGAATTGCATCTGGTGTCTTGTAGACAATAGATCTTGACGAGTAATAGGTAATCGTCCGCCTAAATACTAAATGTACAGTATGGTCTTCTTTAGCTTCTTCTCGTATTCCGAGGGATTGCACTTGTTATTCGTGAGCTAAGTTAGACCGTAGGAAGTTACGAACTCTCTCTAGAGGGGAACGTTCAGATTTAGATTCTAATGGCAGTAACCTAGCTACTAGTGAATTAGTTGCTATAGTTATTCCACTAGCCTTAATAAGAGACAGACTTGAAGAGATGATTTCTTAACATGTTTCAGAAACTGATAGAGCCCATTTTCAACTAACTAAGTTGTAATAATCTCCCATGAATTATCTCAGCCTGCCACAGGATTGGTGGTAAAACCTGGGGATATTAATTAGAAACAAGCATATTGGCTACACTTAATTGATATAGTGCCAAATGATCACAATGTGTGATGCAAACCAAACCTAGCGAAGTAGTTATGGAGGATTTTCGGATTACACTTTTAACGTTATTGATCCCTTACACTTATCTAGAGATGTAGACTTGGAGTTGGGGGCATATCGACTACGAACGACTACTAGATCGCCGCAGTCATGTGACCTGTTGCACTTACTGAGGAACATTAAAATTTTCTTCTTTTGATACCGTCTTCTCACAGAAGATTAGCTTTCTCCATGTAGAACGCATCGCCTCAGCGTAGATTAATGTCTACTAAACAGGCTTTGTCGTCCAATTACAATACGTTTACTGCACAACAATCCAACTTGGGAGTATCTTACAACACGTTTTTCCTATTAAAGTTAGCAAGTAAAGATTTTATTTAAAAAACATTTTTTTTTTTAGTAAGGCGATGGAACCGATTTATCAGCACCCTCCCTAGGCAGCAGGGAGGGTAGTGTGGGACTCTCCCTGCACATATTCTATGCAGGAAACTACCCACCAAACCACCGCCGATCTGGTAGGGCCGACCTCATAGCCCTACCCTTTGCGCTTACGGGTCATGGACCTTTTTAAGCGCTGCCTTGTCTTTAGTAAAGCCTTTTTTGCCGCTTCCTGCAGGCACCTCTCTCGGTATAATAGACAGTACTTTAACGCAGAAATCCATCTGTCTGTTATATTCATATGTACATTACAATTAAGCTTTTACAGATAGTTTCGTTATTGCTATACACTATTTACAGTACTATTTACATACACTAGTTCGTTGTTCAACTAGCTAGTTCATATCACTGTCTACGCGATTTCTGCAGCTGTTAAGTGTACTGCGTCTTTGGGTCTTTTATAAGCACCCCATTCTATCGTTTCCCAAGCCAGTCTGGTAGTCTAGTAACCTCCTTAGTTCCTTATTCGGATGGCTTTCCATCTTCTTATGAAATTTGACAATTCTTTCATTCATGTGTTCAATCAGAGGAGTCCATTTTAGATTTTTATGCAAATCACTATTCCTAATATACCACGGGGCTCCCGTCGCCGCTCTGACGAGTTTATTTTCAGTTGATTGCAGTTGCTTGAGGTAGGATGGTGCCACAGTACCCCAAGTGGATATTCCATACACTATCTGTGGTCTGATGATAACCTTTAGTAGTATCAGCTTTATTTTTAAATCGAGTTTACTGTCCTTGCCCAATATACAATACAATTGCGCTGCTGCTCCTCTAATCTTCGTTCTAAATGTTCTGGCCTGGGAGGCCCATAACAGCTTTTGGTCATAAATGATACCAAGGTACCTGGTTTCCTTCTCCCAAGGGATTGCGTCGCCGTAAATTCTAAGTTGGGGTCCTTTCTTTATCATTCTCTTCTGAAAGAAGACTGCTTTCGTTTTACTGGGGTTCAGCTGGATTTTATTCCACACATCAGGAAAATAACATAGCCTCATTACTGTGTTTGCCATCTGGGCAATAAATGCAAAAGCCTTAGAGGGAAGTTCCCTCAACATTTTATTATTAATTCCATCTTGTCCTGGAGCCTTCTTAACTTTTTGGTGCTTGATAATGGTCTTTATTTCACTCGGGGTCGCATAATTAGTAATCTTCTCTGCTCCAGAGCTACCAAGTATCTTTTTGTGTTCTCGATAGACTGATCTAACGAATTTGGGGTCTTCATAGTCGAAATTTGCTTCCAATGAATTGGCCAGCTCTTCCGCTTTGTCCGAGTCCGAATACGCCATTCCATTCAGCCCGTGGATAGGCGGTATGCTTTGCGGAGATCTCCTTAACGCTTTGGTCATCCCCCATGCCGATTTTTGTGTTCCATAAGTGATTTTTATGCTTTTGAAGCTCTTCTCTCAATACTCCAGAATGAATGTTTAGGATTCTTTTAAAATCTTCCGTTTTGTCTTTAGAGTATTCTCTCCTGAGTTTTCTATTGTTCCTCAGTAGGTCTTGCAATATTTTAGGTAGCAGTTTAATAGAGTGATCTTTAATAGTGAATTCAGCTGAATTCGTTCTGTAAGCTTCCTGAATTTCCTCATTGAGGTAAACAGCATAAGATTCAAGATCCTCGTTTGAGTTTAACTTAGGTGGTTTAAGTGTTGACTTCAATTTCTCTCTGAACCCGGTCCAGTTTGTGACTGTTTTTGTCCTTAGAAATTTATTGTGAGATCCTTTACCCAGAGTCACTATGATGGGGTTATGGTCCGAACTACCTTCGTTTTTAGCTTCCACTTCCATTTCAAGTTTGAGTCCTTTTGTAATAACAAAATCTATTATGCTGGGGGAGCCAGACCCACTAGGGATGTAAGTAGGGTGGGTTGGGCCACCCACCCCTAAGTGCATGTTGGTTATTATGTCCTTGAGAATACGTCCGTTTTTGCAGCTGCTATTGCTAATCCAAAAAGGGGATTTTGCGTTATAATCGCCTATCATAATGGTAGGAAGGTTACCATCCACTAACGTCATAATCTGTTGAAGGCTAACTTCTTTTGCATGGTTTCTGCAAATGGATACGATCTTGATTTTAAGTTCACCCAATTTTACTACTATCGTGAGATTGTTCAATGCCAAATCCCTATTTCCAACTAGGTAAGAGGAAACGTCTCTCCGGACAAGGATCGCCAGTCCTTTCCCGCGCTGGGTTCTCTGGTCATGTCTATGAATTTTATAGTTAGGAAATGACAACCTAACATCCTCCGCAAGCATGGTCTCCTGCAAGGCAAGTACTTGCGGGGAGTACTCGTGTAAAAATAATTCAATTTCAAACTGTCTAGCTTTAGCACCTCTAACATTCCATGATGCAACTAGGAACTTAGCCATTTGTGGGCCTAAGTTCATTGATCAGGGTCATAACATTTTTCATGAAGTTTTCTAGTCGAGCTTCAGTTCGACTATTTATTTTGGATACTGTTGCTTCGTTTTGTTGCTTGTTATCAGCTTTGATTTGTGATTGCTTATCTGCAACGGTTTTATTCTGGGTTTGCTGGCCTGAGCCCCTTTTATAGTTTGGACACCCTCTGTAGCTCGCAGGATGTCCTAACTGCCCACACAGAACGCACTTAGCATTATTAGCCTCATTTTCCTTAGGTTTTTCTAGAGTGCAGTCCCATGATGCATGGTCTTCGGCACATTTTACACATCTCATCTTCATTTGACATGATTTTTGTCCATGTCCAAAGCGCTGGCACCGATGGCACTGTATCGGCCCAGTTGGCTTTCTTCTTGGCACTACTTTGACTGTTAGATCCACTAACCTGTCTACCTTATAGATCTCTTGATGGATGGTTTTGATTGCGAACATTGCTAATTGTTCGCCCTTGTTCCTCTGCGGATACATCTTTATCACTTCTGCATCGTTAATTCCCAGTTCAATGAGTTCACACTGTATCATCGCTGGGTCCATTTCCTTGTCTAGTCCGTAGATAACTGCTTGGATCTTTCTGTATTCATCCTTTATGTCTTCATCGAGGATATACGTGTAATATTGTTTGTTGTTTACTTTCAGTAAGCTTGTCAGGGTTCGGTGGTCGCCCGGGGTTTTCGGAAAAACTCTAATGTTTTGTCCCATTATCTTCGCTGATTCATAACCAATATTATTGTCTATCAAAGCTTTTCTTAGGTCTAACCAACTCCTGCCCTCCACCGTAACTGGCGGGACCTTCTTGGTTTTGGCGGCATATGACTCTTCTTCCATTGGATCGGTCTCATCGTCCAAGTCCTGGGTACTGGCTATATCAGATTTCTTCTCATTTCTGGATCCAAGCTTAGGCCAGTTCTTCTCTTTGTTCTTTTCTTTATGTAACAACTGTACTCTACAGTCGTCCAGAACCGCCTTTAGGGTTTCAATTTCATTCCTTAATCTCTGATTATCTTCTAATGCTTCGTTAAGTCTAGCATTAACCTGCTCATTAAAGTCTTCTGCTTTTTGTTTTTCGGTAGCCGCTTCTTCTTGCGTGAGTCTAAGTGCGTCTCTTAAAGCCTTAACTTCTTCTCTGGATTTCGCAAACACCCGTTGGTAGTCTCTGGCCTCGCCACTGACCACAGATCTATCCTTTGTTGATTTAAAAACTTTGGTGGCTTCACCCACACTAGAGTCCGAGTCGTCCATATTTTGTCTTTTAGCTGTACTTAGCTGTTTACGCGATAATTCTGGGTTTTTCCCCCACGCTTCCCTGCTTTTTCACATCACTTCCTGCACTTGGGGGGTCCCCCCCCTTTGGGTTTCGCTCCACTACTAATGGCACTTAGTGTAAGCGCCCTCTTGCACTAGAATCCAATAAAATACCTGTAAAGTCACTTTCCCGCTATTCGCCCGATAACGCTATTTTGCGGTCGACGTCCACTGTTAAATGAGACAAAAACTTGTTGATGTTCTGAGATCACAACAATAATAATATGGTGATTGTACGGAGACCAATTCTGTTGTTAACACTTGGTACTGTATGCCTTACAACTAAATGCTTTAAACACTACTATCCGAAGTGATCACTTTGATTTTACCTAAGCTTATTACATATATGTATGCGTGCGCTAGTAGCTACACCAATTATAAATGTAGCAATAATAGTAGGTAGTGATAAATGGCCATAATAATTAAATCAATTAACCCGATAAATGAATAAAAAAAGAATAAAATTATTGGAAACTATCTTAAAGCGCGGCTATCAATGCTGTACGATACCCCCGTTAGATCTAATCCGTCACACTCGGTAGTGGAGGTAAGAAGTACCTCTGGTGAAGGCGCCGGGCACCTGTAGGTACTGCTATGGCACTGGCCCCGAGGGTAGAACTAACAGAGGACTTGGTGATAAAATTGGCTGTGGCGTAGCCCGGAGATAGGTTTTGCCCAGAGATGGGATTGGCCCGGAGATAGGACTGGCCCGGAGATAGGTCTGGTCGGTAGATAGGACTCTCGCTCGTGTGTGAGGGTATGCTGGAGATTCGATCGTCTCAGTCTTGTAAATGAGCTCGAAAAGCCTCTAGTGCAGTATTTAGTATTTAGATCCCGATTAATCGGTCGTGTGAAAACACAAACTAGGCTCAACACAATATCCCCCAAGAAGGGTAGTATAAAAATCAATACTAAAAGTTGAGTCACTATTACTGAACTTAGAGCAAAAGCTTCTCTTCTCACCGAAGGGTATTTCTAGAAGAACCAAATCATCATCGGTTCAGTCAATTTGCCCTTCAGCTTCCACGAGGTTAGAGGGAAAAAAGGAATTGTAGGGCGGAGAAAATGCCTAACGAATCGGTTCTAAGATAATAAACGACTTAGTTCTCGTTTATTATGATGGTAAAACGACGGCGGGAGCCATAATTAATGCGCTGAAATTAAATTGTTCAAGAAATATTAGAAAATGTTCCCAAACGAAATGATAAACTTTTAAAAATCTAAATCGACAGCAGCAATTATGAGAAATAGCCCATCCTTACTACCCAGTGCTGCCAACAGTACCAACCGAATATTGCGAACATTGCAGCATACCATGTGGAAAAATAAATATAAATATCTGAAACCAGCCACAGCCAGAGGTCCCAAAAAGTTTTATCAGAAGTTCTCAAAAGTTATGAATTATTTAATCCGAAAATAAAATATGAATTTCACGGATCTAATGAAGCCTAAAAGCAGGTGTTATTAACACAATTCTTAAAAATATAAAACGGTTTGCTGGCCGTTCTACGATAATGTAATATAAATTAAGCAAAGTTATACTAATAACATAATATCCTATTTTGGTGATTGGATCAAACCTAAGCGTCTGTGGTTCGCTTATCATCTAAAATAAATATAGTCACAAAGTGCCTGAGGGCTACATAAGAGAAAGTGATAACCAAAATAGCTACTCAAGGCCAGAGCAGAGTTATAAAAGCTAACACAAATATATCGTTAACCTATATTTAGAATAAAATTAATTTACATTAATAATTGCGGCAACCTTAAGCTTATTGACAGTAAATCGAATCAATAAATTTAGAATTAATTAACCGAAGAGTATTGACCTCTTTTCAATAATTCTTACCGCAAAATACAGCATTTTTTTGCTAAATGCAGCATATAAAATGAAATTTAAAAATATTTTACACTGGTCGAATCAGACTGTTATAATCTTAAACTATTGGTTTAAATTCTTGTTGTCGTCCAAGATACGCAGTGAAATGCTGTCGATAAACTGAAGTCCCTCCGGTATTACAGGCAAATATATTACATTTGATGGTTCTTTAACACCAGGTCCTACATCGATATCGAATTCACGAATTATTCTGGCCTTCATAATATAACATGACGATTTTTTTCAAATAATTTCTTCTCGAATCCAATTAATGATCCTATAGAATTTGCATAATTCAAGTCAATCCAATATTTGCACTCTAATTCACATAAATGTATTATTGTTACCCTGCAATTTGGTGAAAAATATTACAAACACCTGTACTATTCAATAACATATTTTGGTAGAATAATTTTGCTTCAAAATAATCTAAACTGATAGATTTACTATGAATTTCATAGTGTGACTATGTCAATTTTCACTTAAAGCTTCTTCGAGCCTCGATCGTTCCATAAGATGGTGGAGCTCCTTTCAGGAGATGCGACCTACCTACGAGATTTTCAGCACCCTGATTTATTAAAAGCCCTAAAAGATGCCGCATCAACGCAGAAGGTTTGAGTTTACCGTTTATCCTGTAATGTACAACTCTACATCTGTCAGACCCAAAGGAAAGCAATTTAACTCTGCCATCAGGTGAATCTGCCATCAGGAGTGAGAACTGGACAACTTCAACTTGGCCGATAGCAGGTACAGGCTGTAGTTGGCATGTTCAATTTCAGTATCTTTGAAAAGTTAAGGCCCCTTGTCCGAGGTGGATCCCACCTCAGTCCCTTAAACAAAATTACCCTATATAGGTCCATCATTAGGCCCTTCCTGCTATATGGGGCGCCAGTCTGATGTTCGATCGCGGATTATAACCTCAAGAAAATTCAGGTTATTCAGAATAGGTACCTGAGGGCTGCCTTCTCGGCGGGGCCGCGTACCCGGATCGGCGACTTGCATGCATGGGCTCACATAGAGTCCATAAGGGAGTATATTGACAAGACTGCATGCAGGTTCTATGATCAGGGAACGCGCGGCTCTCCGAGGACCGCGAACTTGGCTAACTTGAGGTATGATCCGCAGGACGGACCCAGACACGGCCCTATACACAGGAAAACCACACTTTTCTACCTGGAACCAAGGCCGCCTTAACAGATGGACCTATTCCTATCCCTC
>MU182206.1:375717-392289 GCA_016904865.1 Pissodes strobi
TATATATCTTAAGTTATGTAATGTAGCTCTTAGGTGAATTGTTAAATGAAATCAGTAATATAGATGTGTGATGATGATGACGATGCATATACAATGGCCATTGTCGGCTAGGAAGCCACATGAACAAGATAGGACTCTCCGAAGAAACGAAATGCCGCTTGTGCTTGCAGGACGAAAAAACAATGGAGCATGTTGGTATGGTCTGCTATGTATGTATGCCACTGTCCAGCAATGGAAAGATCCAGACAAAAAGTCTTTGGAAATTCTCAAATCACACTTGCAGATTTGAAAACTATCCACCCCAGAAAAAGGATGAAAAGGATCGAGCCTCTGGCATAGTGGAAACCACTGATGTGAGCCACAATAGACCAAGGGTTGCAGTGGAGGGTCCTATTTGGGCCCACTCACGTGTACAAATACAAAAATACTTCAAATTTCCAACCGCCATTTTCATTCTTCATCAACAGCAACAGGAGAGACTAAACGCTATAGCGTTTCTAACTTCGAGAAAATGCGTAAAACACCTCCTTATCCAAGGAGAACAGAGAACAGCAGATAATTTTTAAATATCTGTGTAAACAAGTGAGAAAAACTACTAAATATCTTGACGTCAAAAGGGCTACCACTGGGTAGATGTTATTGGCGCCAAATTCTAGCAGGGCAGCGACAAAGGCTGATGCTTCACTTGTGAGGGTTTGTAAGGCACTAAAATCTAATTTTTCCTACCGACTCGGACAGGGAGAACAGAGCGGGAAATTGCGCGGACACGAATTCATTTGAGAGGGTAGAAACATGTTCTTTCTTTATTTGACATATTGTTCTTTAGACAACCTTGACGGGGACAAAGATATATTATATTGAGAATGATTAATAACGATTTCCTTGACGGAGTTACAACTTACTTTCCAGCGATTGTTGCATATAACGGAATCTATTCTATTGACAATCCAGGCTGGGACTAAGGAGTCTGAAACAAATTGTTGTTTACCTGGGGTGAAATAAATTTATTTGTTTTAATTATGGCTCATTCATACTACGGACATACAGTGTTGCAAGCAAACTATACTGTGAAAAACGACAAGTTAATACTCATGTTGAGGTGTTTCCCCAACAGGGATCTTCTATTGGACTCATTTTTTTAGCCTTAGGAAGCACCTTCCCATATCTTTTAATGCATTGTTTGTTTAATGTCTGGGTTCTGTTTCATAATTGGGATTTTCGTTGCCTATTGTCCTGTTTACGTTGCCATTGTGTAACTCCATGTGGTTGGTTTCTAATAATTATTCCTCAACTTTCCTCTTTATTTGATAGATTTAACTTCTGGTTTTGTTATCTGTGCAGTTCCTTTAGATGTGAAGACTAAGCAAAAACGAGTTTTAAACAACATCTTGGAGATTTTCTGATTTTTAAGTAAATTACACTTCCCCCCCTACTCTCTGACATTTAGGATTTGCACACCTAGAAGCCTACGCAGTTCATCGAACTCTTCAAAAGTCTGCCATTGTGGCTGGCAGTATGGCGTCGCGCTAAAACAGTTTCATGTGAAATATTTTGTAACGATCTCCTATCGGACACATTTCTTAGGCTCTAGATAGTACGTTTAGGATTTGCACGCTTAGAGGACATGTTGCTCTGACCTACGCAGTTCATCGAACTCTTCATAAGTCTGCCATTGTGGTTGGCAGTATGGCGTCGCGCTAAAGCAGTTTCGTGTGAAATATTTTGTAAGGATCTTCTATCGGACCCATTTTTTGAGAATTCTCCCCTTATCTTTTAGTGTATTGTTTGTTTAGTGTCTGGATTCTGTTCCATAATTGGGATCTTTGATTGTCTTCGTTGTAGGTGAGTTGCTTATTGTGCTTTTTGCGTGGCCATTTTGTAACTCTACGTGGACTAAGTCAAAACAAGTTTTAAATAACATCTGAGGGATTTTCTGACGTTTTTTTAAATTCAACGGTCGGCTACGTACGAAGTCCCAATTTCCAGTTCACAAAACCAAACCGAAATAAAGGTAATTTATTGCTATTTATTTATGTCCTTCCAGAGGTAACGGGAGATGCGTTTTTACTTTTATTGGCCGAAACAAAACGTATAAAAATAAAATATTAGCATTTGAGAGTTATATTTTTAAAAGGTATACGGTACGCGCGCACGGTGCATCGCCGAACAAATATAAAAGCAAATCCTTTGAAATTTATTTCGCCATATCCCCGGATATGATAAAAATAAAATAAGTCTTTTTGCATCGGATTTTTATATTTTTGCATTTTTATGCGATTTAATAAAGAATAAGGAGAATTACCAGCGACAGCACCATATAATTTGTAATTTATGCATTTAAAATTCTATATATTATTCTCATCTGTTTTACCTCATTTCAAGGGTTAATATGTGCAGGCCCTAGCCCTAAGAATAATAGAAATTGTCGCAGGCATTAACCATGTTATCAAGGTGTACAATTAGTATTGAAATTGGCAGTGATCCTACGGTAGCGAGGCGAGCTAGAGGCTGCCCCCAAGGTGAGGTTTTATCGCTCCTCCTCTGGTGCCTGGTAGCCTCTGAGCTATAAAGGGTCAACCAAACATCTCGGAGTCTTGTTGGAATCGAAGTTAACCTGGAATGAGCAAGTAGGTAGCCGCGCATTAAGAAGGCTAATATCCTTGAGGTAACCCGCCTATTTAAAATATAATTTCATTAGACCTTATACATTCGGTTTTGGGACATCCCATATATGTAAAAAAAGAAACAGTCATAAATTGAAGTTGAATTATTATATTAATAACGGCTGTATAGCATAATTCGGTTTAGGACTTTAGATCGAGGGCATTTTTTCTCTAATGAATTAGGAATCTGTGTTTTAATTTATACATGACGCACCTTTCCCTCAAATTTCCCTAATTGTGTTTCGTCGAAGCGCATTCGGGGTAAGTAAAATTGTGCAAGATATAATAATAATAACACAACGTAGGGATTGGTTATCTTTTTAATCTATTTTGACGGTCATTGGCAAAATAAAGACAAAGCACAAATTTACTTATCTCATTCAGCTATGCTGAACTGACCCGGGTAGGTTTTATTGCAACCTTCTATGCCTTGAGATTCGCGTGGGACCTCCCTTGGATTTATACGGCTGCAGGTAGTCCCTTTGTCACCGTAGGAGGGCGATTGATCAATGCCCGGAATTCTTAATGAGGACGCGCAGCATACTGCCCACCACAAAATCACGCAGCTTCCATAGGGCTGTGTGGTTGGGGAGCGGATCGCAGCCACTTCCGGTTAATGGTATTGTCTGGTGCCGGAGCAGGGGCATATGTAGAAACAATATGAAGAAGAATTGCTTTTGCCCTTCGGACTTATGCGACCATGTTCCAAGCCGAGATTTATGCGAGCATGAGAACCTGTTAAGAGCCTTCAGAAGAAAGTATTTCTATATTTGCTCTGCTCTGCTCTCCGGTGACTCAGTGTAAGGACGCCTTGGGGGCCTTGGCCGGGCATTGAATGCCCCCGGAAAACGAGGAGGCTGACTATCAGGCATGACAGGGATTCGCAGTACGTTCAATTGATATCTTCTACGGTAGGGCCCCACTACCATCAATCGCACTGAATGTGCGGGCTAAGGATCACTGGTGGATTACTCCAGGGATGAGGCAGGCTGGGCTACTCTTGGGAGACCCAACGCCATATAGGGTGAAGGCCTTCCTGGCTCTGAAAAAAAGGGACACGAGGCTCGTGACAGGGCTCCTCAAAAGGCACTTTCATTTGACCAGGCATTTGCACTTGCTGCGGATCGTAGAAGATCCGAAATGCAAGCGCGGCTTAGGGGACGGGGAATCGTCCGCTCATGCTCTTGCCAACTGTCCAGCATCGGCTAGAGGAAGAGAAGTGCGCTTCGGAAAGCGCATATTGAACCCGAATGATATAAAAAAGATTCAGTCGAGGAAGCTGCGCGCCTTCCTTAGGGGGCCGAGCTGAATTGACATGTGAGTGGGTACACAACAGACCCAGACTTGTGACCTATGCCCTAGCATTTCTCACCAGCATTTCAAAAATTCATTCGTTTAACCATTGCAAAGCATTTCAATTATTTGATCGACAGCTTTTTCATAGTCTGCAAAGCTGTCGATAACATATATAGTTCAAATTAAAATATTGAGGGACTAATCGAAGGTAGCATAGACTACAGATATACAAAAGCTGCAAATTTGCAATCCCAAATTCAGATGTGATCAGAGAGTCAGAGCAACTTATAGAGGATGCTAATAAAATACTTCCTAAGATAAGGACAGTACTTTTCCTCGATGATCCAGTATCTATTGAGTTTGAAGTTTAGTAAATTCAAGGATGGATTTAAAGTAACAATTTCAGCTCCTAATCCTAATGAACCATAAAATGGCGTTCTAGAAAAGACTTTTACAGAAACAGGTAATGGTCCTTCGACTGATTACAAGAGGCCTCACAGTGAAGAAGATTGATGATGGGAAGACAATGTCTTTCTAGAATCGTTATGAGACGCCACTGTGCTGTTTTATCCATTTTCGTCCAACCAATTTTATTTTATTCTGTAAATACATGCATACAGGTCTTTTTCTACGAAATGTCTCTATAACGAACGAACGCTGAAATTTGCCATCTCTTTGTTTTATTTTCGACTCGATTACTTTCCGACATGTAATCTACAGATTTTATTCGGAAAGTTCCAGATTTTATAAAATGGTTTATTACAGGAATATCATAGATTAAATAGAAGTATATACGTGCATTTGAAATGAATGAAAATATATTCATACTTATACAGAGTTCACGATCATTATAACAAAAAAACATGTAAGGAAACTATGTATTATAAAACGATCTTTTTTGGAAAATCCATTATCCATAGCACTCTTTATGTTCCTATTTTTATGTTAAAGTTATCTATGGCAAGAAGTTCTGCCTGGAAGATAGTGACTGTGACATCCTTCAGTTAGTACCGTACAACTCACTGCCAACTCCTTCATCATTCATCTTGGATCCATTTGTAGGCCAGATACTACTTCCGAGTACATGGCGCTTTGATCACCTCCTTGCAGCTGTGCTGCATCTCTGCATACCCTCTGTAATCTTCAGGCAGGCCAGCTGATGCATTTCCTCTTAGGTCAACATACGATGGAGGCATTGGTGATGATCAGCCTAGCAACACTTAAGTGAGATCATAAAATTATTTTAGGTTTGAGAGCCCACAACCCGGCTCTGCTATAGTGTCACTCTTGCCTTGTCAATTATCATTTCCATATGCTGATTCCAGAATAATTTAGAGTCCAGCAAGACGCCTAGGCTAGCCTCGCGGGGGAGCATGTACCGTGGGCTCAAATCTTGAGCTTCCCTCTTAATATACAGTACTAGAACCGCCTTATTCGTGCTTAAGAATAAATGCAACCTTAACCTTTGCGCACAAATTTAGATTGCATCCAACATTAAAGGATGCTTTGAGTAACGTTCCTATTGGAAGGTTTTGTTACTGCAATGCAAGTAATACTTCATCTCTGGCTGGTGTCTTATAGGGTTTATGGTTCTAGATTATTGGTAGCGAAGATTTTACCCGCCAGGCTATTTTGTCTTCTATTTATTTATTCCATTCCAAGCCAGTGGAGACTGGAAAGTGTGAAAGGGCCTCTAGTAGGCCTGCATAGTTCGAGTGGTCCTTGTAGCCGAACCGCCGGAATCAATTCGTCAATATCACTCGCAGAATTATTTCCATGTTCTTCTCTTGGACCTTCTCAGCTCTTTATTACATTAACCCAATCTCCTGCCACATTAAAGCGCTTTCTACTCTCAGTTCTGAGTTTACTGAGTTCTCTGTTTCACCCAGTTTTACGTGAAGTTGGGCAAGTAGCCTCAAAAGAGGCTAATTGTTGGAAGTGGTTTCCAATGCTCGTCAAGATTCCTACACCAAGGTATGTGTTATGGAGAGACTAGCTAGGGTTAGGTTTAAAACGCCTTTTCTAAACGCCTTCCTAATACTGCTTGTTCATGTTCCTATACCAAGGTAGAGGTGTTGGTGCTTGAGGCTGGCAACCAGGGAAGTAAACTGAGACTATAATGATACGCCCTTTGCCTTGTTCCTTTATGTAGGGATTTCCGCTTCGATACCCACCAGATCTCCGTTGATGGATTCTGGAATAGGAAAGAAATTAACATTTTTTGGAGCAGTATGACTGCTCTTGGCTTGACATTGGTAGTATAGTAACTTGAACATGATTTAGTTGAACGTTCGCACACGCATCCTTTAATAAGCTAGGATTTTTGGATTAGCCCTGTTTTTATTTTATGGCAGTGACACACACGCACACTAAAGGGAGATCATATGGCCCTTGACGAGCGATGTGTAGGCGAAGATGTTGACTGACACTGTTCTTGAATAGTTGTAGGTTGTAATTAGGGGAAACAGATGTCCTGGGAGTGAGTTCTACAGTGATGCAGTGCGGCAGATAAAGAAGTACTTGTAAAGGGATGTTCTAGGTGTTTCCAGTGGTACGACGAACGGGTACGCTCTTACCGTCTGACAGGCAATGCAGGGGCAGGGATGATGCGGGCCAAATCATGGGAACATCTGTCGTGAAAATATCTAGAAAACAGGGATATCTCTGGGGTTAGGTCTAAAAGGCCTTTTCTAATCGCCTTCCTAAAAGTGAGGGTATTATCTTTATTAATTATATCCATATTGTTAGTAGATAAAAATTCAAAAAGGTACTGTATTGATGTTGAAACTGCCACATATCGTATGTGAATCGCAGCTCAACAAATACTGCTCGTCCATGTTCCTACACCACGGTAGCTATTATGGAGAGACTAGCTGGGGTTAGGTCTAAAACGCCTTTTCTAAACGCCTTCCTAATACTGCTCGTTCATGCTCATACTGAACAATCATAGCTTTATTGAGTGCTTCTCTGAACAGTCCCGTGGTTGACTTTCCGAACCAGACTCTTAGGTTTTTCAGCCATGAGACCTTCATCTTCCTGGTCTTCTGGCCCCGTACACTTTACCTTGTAGGATGTACTGGATGAGATGATATCTATCTTCATTACGCATTATGCGCCCAAGATATTCAAACTTCCGGCACTTTACAGTGTAAAGGACGTCACGTTTCTTCCCCATGCGGCGCGGGATTTCCTCATTGGTCACCCTCTGCATCCAAGACACTCTCAGCATCCTTCGATACAGCTACATTTCGAAGGCTTCCAGCCTCTTCTCCGTAGCAGCAGTCAGTGTCCAAGCCTCCACTCCGTAGTACAATACAGAACAGACATAGCATTTTAACAACCTGATCTTGAGGTTTATGTTCAAGTCATGGCTCTTGAAGCACTTTGCCATCTTATTGAATACTGCTCTTGCCTTCTCTATTCTGCGAATGGTCCCACTATTCATTAACACAGGTACCCAGGTATGTGTATCTTTGTACTCTTTCCACACGTTTCCTATTTATAACGGAGTATATGTTGAACAACCGTGGAGATAATATGCATCCCTGGCGGACTCCTCGCACAATTCTGACTGACTTTGTATTGCCCTCCTGCACACCGACAGTGGCCTTTTGATTCTAATACAGATTCGCAACAATCCTCAGGTCTCGGTCATCCAGTCCAATGTTCTTCAGCATCTCAATTAACTTTGTGTGTCGGATTTTATCGAATGCTTTTTGGGAGTCTATATAGTAGGCATACACGTCACAGTTCATGTCTTTACACCTCTGGAACAACACCTGTACACTAAACATTGCTTCCCGGATACCGAGCGCGCTTCTGAAGCCAAACTGGGTGGGGCTACATTGGTCTTCACATAGCCGATAGATTCTCCTGTGAATGACTTTCAGAAACAATTTCACCAAATGACTCATTAAGCTGATTGTTCTATATTCATTGCATTTCTTGGCACCAGGCTTCTTGGGCAAAGTGATGAATTCCAATTCAAGCCTGTCTCCCGTATCATAAGTCCTTAAATTTGCCATTTGCCTTATGCTTCTATAAAGATGCAACGAGTAGCAAGGGAATGCTAATAAAACCAGAGGTCACTAAGGAACCTGGAGTGCGTGCACATTAGTGAGTAAGTTTTCCTTTTGTATGTCATCTTCGGTTTGGAGGAAGTTTTATTGTGTCTTCCAGTCCATTGGGTCTTCCAGTCCATTGGCCGGTTGGTTAAGGCAAGCCTCCATAATCGATAAATACTGCCTCAGTATTGAATACCATAAGCTACAAGCCAACGAGTGCTGGAGTCGGCAAATTGTAGGGTGATAAAAATAAAATAATATAAAATGTAATAAATATCTACTAGTGTTGTGTAATAAGGTTGAATAAAGCCTAATTTGCGTGCATATAAAGTACCAAATAGACATACTTCTGAGACTATTCACTAAGCCTATTGTTCCTTGGTGTTCACGTCTAATATGTTTAAGCAGTCGATTTTATATACCAGTAGGTTGCATCAATAATAGAAGGGTGCTAGATTTGTACAAATGCTTTTAAAAAGCGATGGCTGGAAATTTTAGATGTTGTAGGAAATTCAACAACAACTGGATTTGCATTGTGTGCCATAATATTCTGCATCCTAGTTGCTGTAAAAGAACTAAGTATTATAAGGTTATATTCCAAAACTTTATATACTGCTCAGAAGAATGTGAAAGTAATAGATGCAAAAATGGGGAGGGGGACATTGAGTCATTGCAGATACTGGTTGCAGAAAAGGCAAAGGAGATAGAAGCAAAGAACACATTTATTGCAAGGCTGAGGAGGCATTCCACATCTTTTGAAGGGGAGGCGACGAAAATGGAAGCTGATCTAACATCGCAAGTCGAAATGTATAGAGTGAAAACTAAAACTTTGGAAAAGATTGTAAATGAACAGAGCAAGGTTATAGAACAACGTGATTTTTCTAAACTAGTAGATGCAGGGATCCAAACACAGCCATCAACGTCTAATAAATACTCTCAGACCTTCAGTGAGTGTAGCTTCTTATCAGCTACACAACCAACAGAACATGATTTTGTCGTTGCTATGACCCAAACCGATATTCTACCAGAGAGGGTGAAATATCTACCCTAATGGAGGAAAAGGCCATGCTGTGGGGCAATATAACAAAGACTGATAAGGAATTGGAAACAGCAAGGAAAGATCTCGCTGAACTTCAAGAATTGAACCAAGAAATGATTCCATCCATAAGATTATTGGAAGCTAATAACCATGCTTTCTCTAAGGAATCGTCCCTGCTAAGACTCATAAAAGATAAAAACAACCAGAAAGCAACTTCACCTCCTCGACAAGCGCCTATGCTGACAACTACAGTTAGAAGGGTACTACTTTTGGGTGACCAAACTGTCAAACATCTGGACAAACCATTGCGAAGAGGCCTTGGAGATGGAACATGCCTTCTGACTATAACCAGACTATAACCAAGCCCAATGCTTCTTACAAAAACGTTCTTGAGAATATAAGCAGTTTGGCAAAGGATTTTACTGAAGATGACTTTATTATCATTGGTTGTGGGGCCAATGATCTCTGTACGAGTAAATATCCCAGTGTTAGATATATTAACAATAGTATTAAGTCCTCTTTACATACTAACATAATTTTTTTGTCATGTCCCATTCTGGTTAACAATTTTTCAAAAAATTTTTCGTTTTTTAATTATACGTTTGCTAGGTTTATAAAACATGTGGATAGATTTGTAAGAAATCACATTTTTGGACCAATTCAATACTCGGGGCACCAAATTGCACAAATCTATGATCTCTCAATATTTGCTGAGCACTGTTAATACCTTGAAACATAAAAGTTCTAATCTAATACATATTTCGTGTTCACTAAGTGTGGGAACTGACAGTGCTTTGCGGGAGGTAGAACTGAGTGACGTGACAGCCAAAGAGTGGAGCTCGTAGACTATCATGACGGAGCTAGTCTACGAGCTCATTTTTTTAGGGTAAACTCAGATAAGCTAACCACCCTTCTTATAAATATAAAATCAGTAAGATCTAAAACAAATGGGTTTGAGCTTTTTTTGGAGTCTCTTAACTATCCAACAGTCTTAAAAATCACTGAGCACTGGTTGAAAGATAGGGAGCTCTTTTATATGCCTAATTATACTGTAATAAGTAGATATTGTAGAATTGTGTCTATACATGGAGGCACAATGGTCCTTGTGAGAGATGATGTCCGGGATCATTTTGGTTTCAAGGAATGTGATAAATGTGCTGATCTTTGTAGTGAGTTGGATTTTGAGTGCTCTGTGGTATCGTCTGATAAATTACTTGGATAAAAATAATAAATTAGTGAGGTAACTAGAATATCTGTTGCGTTCTAATGGATTAAAGATGCATGTTGGTGATTTTACAAGGATCACACAGAATTCAGCATCTATTTTAGATTATGTGTGCTCCAATTTTACTGAGGGTGTGTGTTGTTCTGTGCTGAATCCTGGTCTTTCAGATGATGAGGCAGTGTTTTGTAAATTCGACCATCCTGAAAGACCACTCAAACCAACAAGAATACGTGGACGCAATTTTTGCAAAAGAAATTTTGCGGAATTTTCAAAAACCTGCTTGGGTACGGATTGGAAAAGTCTGTGTAATACTCAACACCCTTTGATGACGGTTTATCAGAAACTCATTGACATTTTTAGTAGTAAATTCCCTGTAGTATCTTTGAAACTTAGAAATAAAAAGCCTTGGATAACTGAGGGGCTGAAAGTTTCTTATAAAAATATGAGAAGTTTGCATAAATATTTGCTTAGCAATAATACTTTTATGAACCACTTCTATAAATATAGACAGATTTTTCGCAGAGTCATAAAATTGGCAAAAGATAAATACTTTACTGATAGACTGGAGTCTGCTGGAAACAAACAAGAGGAAACTTGGAAGATTGTTAACCCGTTACGTGGTATTGATAAATCTGCGAATTGTAATTCACAACTGGATGCTGACACTATTAACTCTTTTGCCGCTCAAGTTACTGGAGGCATTGCGGCAGGCGTTGCTGATCCATTGTCCCTCTTGCAAGGGACCCCTGCAGATTCCTTTTACTTTACACCGGTAACGGCTCTAGAAATAACTGATACTTTACTACGAATAAAAAATAAAAATTCCTCTGGATAGGACTGGATTTCTGTAAGCTTTCCCCAGTCAGCTATCTCAGTATTAGCTGATGCTATAAACGGATCCTTTTTGAGCGGCGAATTTCCAGATCTACTTAAGAAAGCAATTGTTATTCCGATTTTTAAGCAGGAAGAAGATGTTGCCTCTAATCATAGGCCAATATCTTTACTACCATCATTATCTAAAATCATGGAGAAGCTGCTTAAGAGAAGGATGGTCCATTACTTGGAATCTAGAAAGGTTACAAATAACTGTCAATTTGGCTTTCAATGCTCCAAAAATACCAACGATGCTATTTTTCACTTGCTGGAGGAGCTGTATCTGGGGCTGAATGATGGAGAGGCTGCCGCGGCGGTGTCTTGTGACTTGGCAAAAGCCTTCGATTGCGTGTCGCACGGGATACTGCTGCGGAAGCTTGAGGTCTATGGGTTTAGAGGTTCTCGCTTAAAATGGATGGAATCCTTTCTGATAAATAGGTGTCAGAAAGTTCGTTTTACTGGAGGAGAGTCGGATGAGTTGGGTGTCGCGGCAGGTGTGCCTCAGGGGTCGGTTCTTGGACCACTTTTATTTCTTTTGTATATAAATGATTTACCATTCACAGGCCGATGCACATCCTTTGCTGATGACACGACTCTTCTCTGGCATGGTAGCGATACTCATGAACTAACCAGATTAATTAACCAGGATTTGGCCAGTGTTAAGCGATGGTGCGACAGCAACTGTTTGTCATTTAATGTGTCTAAGACGAAGATTTTGAATTTTAAATGTGTGCTGAATGAAGTAAGCTTAGGCGCACAGAACATAATCATGATAAATGTTAATAGGTTTTTGGGCTTGGTCATTGACGATAGGTTAAGGTTTGACAAGCATATTGAGAAAATTAGCTGTAATTGTCATCGGGCTGTTTTGCAATAAAAGTAATTAAAAATTAATTGAATGCGAAAGTGGCTAAAGACGTCTATTTCGCTTTAATCGATTCCCATCTGAGGTATGGAGTTTGTTTTTGGTGGAATTCATCCAGCTTTCTATTTCAGTGACTGTTCGTTTTGTAAAAGCGCGCCTTGAGATACTTATGTGGACTTAAAAATAGAGAGTCATGTAAACCTTCTTTTATCAAAGAGCAAATTTTGACTCTTCCTTCCAGTTTTGTTCTGGAGTCTGTTATGCATAAAAAGTATTCATCCATAATTCATTCCGTGAATTTAAATAATACCTGACCATGCTTTAATATAAACTTACCCATTCCTAATTCTTCCTTAACACAGAATTCCATTGTGTACAAAAGCAAGAAGATATTTATTTAATCACCTGCCACAGAGATTTCGAAAGATTGTAGAATATAAGCAATTTAGGAAGCAAGTTAAGGAATTGTGGCTCTTGGTATAGAGGAATACTTCTTGGATCATTTCTAATCTGGCTTTTTGTCTATTTTGCTCTTATAGTTGAGCATATACCTCATAACAATTTTGTCTATGATGGTGGTAGTTTGGTGCCCATAAGTAAGTGGCTTGCCTATTATATTTTATTCTATTCTGTGTTTTGTCAAGAGGGTGTCATTTTGTCTCAACTTTATTTTACTTATACATTGTATTTTTGTTTATACTATTGTGTTTTTATTATACCTGTTTACTTATATTTTACTTTTAAACTAAATTGGTAATTCAATAGAATTACTTTATAGGTGCTTTCTCTATACTTTAAAAAATTGTTAATTCTTTTTAATTTTAATTATTTGCTATTCATTGTATATGATTTCTATTTTCACCAACTATAGTTAGTAATTATTTGTATTTTTTTTCCTTTTCTACATTCTATCATGGCTTTGTCAACAACACTTTGTGTTTATGATAATAAAGCAATTTTTGATTTTGACTTTGACTTTGAATATATCTCAGCATCACCTGTAGGAACTCAGTCAGTTTGACCGTAAATTTACTGGTACAGAACCTGAACGTCTAAAAAATCTCTTGAATAAGACATTAAAAGGTATCTGGCATGTTCACCTCACCTATCAAAAGGATCAAACATGCACACGACCAGATACGCCATATACCCGCAAATCAAAGCCCAGATCTTGCATGGTTGCACGTAACCGGCTATAGGCCATAAGAAATAAAGAAATATCATAAAACACAAGAAATAACATTATAACCTCTTACTCAGGTATTTATTTTAGATATTTATGGGCGGAGATGCGATCTCGCACTTCTTGGTTGGGGCAGGCAATTATGGTCGTGATGTAGGACCCGCGGTACCGCAGTAAGGACTCTTTGGTTTGTGTCGTTTTTGCTACCTGAATAGAATTGTTTATTATCTGATTAAAGCTGCGTTCGAAAATTTATCTCCTTTTTAACTTTCGCATGTGGATTGAAGACCTTTTTTAAGACGCACATGCTCTACGGATCGGTCGCTTCCGTGAAACTCCATGGAACCTAATCTCCTCCGAGCTATTTTTCCAGTAATTCACGACCGATTCAGTTCTCAAAAAAATGATTCTAGAACGCGTCCATTCAAGTTTAGAGCGATGAACATTATCGCAAAGTTGACCTCGCAAGACGTGAAATAAACCTAACCGTTGAATTCGTGCTGATGAAGATGTTAAAACTCCGAAGATTTGTGTTGACGTGCTTATTGTATTTTTGATTTCGGGAAAGGGATAAGGCCTCAGATGAATTATGGGACGAAATACTATATACCTGAAGGGAATATTGAAGAATTGAAGTCTAGATATAAAGGGGTAGTTTGCATTCGTATTCAATCAGCAAGGTGATGGCTGCAAATCCACTAAGTGCAATACCTATGTGTAAATTAGCAACCGAATTTCGATGCTATTAATAAACGGTCTATATCTTTCGATTGTCTCGATTCGAAAATAAAGTTATGTTGCCCGATGAAAAAGCTGCATCTCATTAGTCAGGTTCGCATCGGCTAATTCCGTTAATATTTCAGAATCCTGGTGATTATCTTAAATCAATAGTAATTTGGCATGAAAACCTGCAAAATAAGTCCAACCAGACAAAAACAAAACTAAGAACCGAATGGATATTTATTTTGAGGCCGGCCGCGAGTTTGCCAGCGGCGTAGGTTAAGATTTTGAGCAATCGTATACGTAATGTTCATATCTAATATTGTATTGCCCCTTATAACTTAATTGGAATGAATACCAAAATAAATACCAATTAAATACAAAAATAAAAAGTCATTATAACACTAGCAGCAAAAAGTCCTTATAAACCGATATACAGCGCAGTTATTTGTTATCTCGTCACAGCATGAACGATTACTCTAGTGGTATGAATCGATCACCAGATCACATCAGGTGCATTCAACAGATCATCAACATATATAAAAGAAGAGTATTTTCTATACTAACTTCCGCTTCATTTCCGGTCGAGTCAACACGCGTTTTGTAGCGGTTCCTTTGTCACCATTTTAGGTGCACACGTGGCTATCATTCAGTGACCGATGTTTCGCCCCGAGGAAGAATCGGATGGCCCAACCAGAAGAAATCCAGTGGAACTATTTCTGTCGAAGCCTGCAAAGATTCAGCTCACAGCTACCACGTTACGTGCTCGACATCTTGAAGGGCCAAAAATATAGTGCCACTGAGCCTACATTCCTTTCAGCTTATTATATGGCCACCAGGGTGAAATGGAACAGTGTATATGACTGAAGTCAGATGCCCTTAGTTGGGCGGTCCGAAGCCTCTCAAACCAAGTTTCTGGGTGAATGCCATCCAGCGAAGCCCACACGTAAAGCAGTAGCAGCAACTAACCTGTTTTGATGAAAGTGACAAGCTCAGCAACATAGGCATTAAAATTAGCATTGCTGCTAACTAGTAGACAATTCTTCTCTACAGCATTATCAGCTATTTGGTAAAATTTGTTTTTGTATCAGGTACCATCATAGATTCAATGTGCGCCACATCTTGAGGAAAAAGTCTAAGCAAATTCATATGTTTTTGAGTCGGTACCAGATTAAATTCAGGGTCCCAGATTCAATGTGAGCCAGTATCTTCCTTAGTATGAAAAATACAGAAAAAGCTCCAAATAGAAGTTTAGGAAATTCTGCGAAGCTACATTTATTAGTGGCATTTATTAACACAGAGTGCGCTACATATTCAGGCCATCATAAATTTTAAATTTTTTTCAATGGACTACTTCGTTTATTAAGTAAATAGAGTATCCTTGAAGTTCGTGAAAAATTGCAAGCAAATTCAATTTAGCATACCCCATATCTGAATTTATTTTTATTTTGAGTTAAAGTATCTGGGTCCCAGCTTCAATGTGTGATATCTTTCGTAAAATTAAAAATGTTGAGAAATATTTCCAGTAAAAGTTTTAAGGAATCTGCAAAGCTATACATTTCGAAATTACTTTCAATAATAGAGGGGTGCGCCATATATTAACAACATCATAATAATCTTGGCATTCGATTTAGTATTTTTTTATATCTAAGCTAATTTGATTTTAGGTTACTGTCAGAAGAAAATTTTTGGTCCCAGATTCAATGCAAGCCAATATTTCCCTTTATATGAAAAAGTTTTAGGAAACTCTGCAAAGTCACATTTAGACATAGCTTGTGCTTCACATATTAAAGGGTATTCATAAAAATTTTCTTTTTAAATGATACTTTATTTATTCCCATTTACTTTCGAGTTATTACCAGAAAAAAATTTTGGGTCCCAGATTCAACGTGAGCTAATCCCCTCCTTAATATAAAAAATACGAAGATGTTTCGATTACAACCTTTGATTATCTACAAAGCTATATTTTTAAATAACTGTAATGCAGTAATACAGGGTGCGCCACGTATTCAGGACGACTTAAAGTATACTTTTAAATGACACACTCTATATTATATAAGATATTTAAATTACTTAAAAAATGCAAAGCAAATACGTTTAACATACCACATACCTCAATTCTTCTTTTTTTGGATTATTACCAGTAGGAAATTTTGGGTCCCATATTCAATGTGAAAGATAATAACTTGCTAGACAACCTACAAAGCCATGTTTGGAAAGAAGTTATTTTCGAATATATAAGATGTGCTACATATTTAAAGCCCCATAAGGTTTAAATTTCTTAAACAGTACACCCTGTATATTACAATCTTTTCGATTGCGACGAGGAATTCTAAGCAAATTTGAAAATGCATATCTCATGTTTAAATAAATTTGCTTATGACTGATTACCAGATAAATAATTTTGGTCCCAGATTCAATGTGAGCCAATATCTTCATTAATATGGAAATTGCACAGGAATGTTTCGAGAAAAAGATTTACGTAATCTACAAAACTATATTTATAAATAACTTGCAGTAGTACAAGGTGCGCCACGTATTCAGGACGACTTGAAGTTTATTATTTAAATGACTCACTATATATTTTATAAGATTTTTAAATTCCTTAAAAAATCGAAGCAAATACGATTTAACATACCGCATA
>MU182206.1:392299-417057 GCA_016904865.1 Pissodes strobi
GCATACCAAAATTCTTCTTTTTCGAGTTATTATCAGTAGATATTTTGAGTCCCAGACTCAGTGTAAAAGGTAACATCTTCCTTAATATAGGAAGCAACAAAATATATATACACCTGCCAGAGAATCTAAATAGTCATGGTTAAAAATTATTTTCAAATATTCAAGACGGCCATATATTTAAGGTCCCATAAGTTTAAATTTATTAAATGATACATCTTGTTTATTATTGTATTTTTGGTTGCAATGAGAAATTCTTAGCAAATTTCATATAGCATATCTCTTATTTAAAAAAATTCCTTTATGAGTGATTGCCAGAAAAATAATTTTGGTCCCAGATTCAATGTGAGCCAATATCTTCCTTAATATAAAAATACAGTGAAATATTTTGAATAAATTTTTGATTATCTGCAAAGCTATATTTATTAATAACTTGCCATAATACAGGGTGCGCCTAGTATTTAGGACTACTAAAATATTATTTTTTTTATGACACACCCTATATTTTTTAGGATTTTTAATTCCGTCAAAAATTCAAAGCAAATACGATTTAACAAACCGCATACCTAAAGTCTGCTTTGTTAAGTTATTATCAGTAAATATTTTGGGTCCCAGACTCAATGTGAGAGATAATAATATCTTTCCTAATAAAGCAAGCAACGAAAAGACACACCTGTTAGAGAACCTAAACAGCCATATTTAAAAATTGTTTTCAAATATTCAAGGTGGCCATATATTTAAAGTCCCATAAGTTTAAATTTTTTAATCGGTACACCCTGTATATTATTGTATTTTTGGTTGCTACGAGAAATTCTACGCAAATTTGATATAGCATTATCTCTTATTTAAATAAATTTGGTTATGAATCATTGCCAAAAAAATAATTTTGGTCCCAGATTCAATGTGATCCAATATCTTCCATAATATACAAATACGATGAAATGTTTTGAGTAAATTTTTGATTTTCTACAAAGCTATATAAATAAATAACTTCCAAAAATACAGGGTGCGCCACGTATTCAGGACGACTTATAGTTAATTTTTTAAATGACACACCCTATACTTTATCAGATTTTTAATTTCCTTAAGAAAATTCAAAGCAAATACGATTTAAAATACCGCATACCTAAAATCTCATTTTTTGAGTTATTACCAGTAAATATTTTGGGTCCCAGACTCAGTGTGAAAGGTAATATCTTCCTTAATACAGAAGCAACGAAAATATGCGCGTGTTAGAGAATCTAAATGGCCATATTTAAAAATAATTTTTTTTATTTGTTTTTGAGTTAAAATATCTGGGTCCCAACTTCAATGTGTGATATCTTTATTAAAATGAAAAATTTAGATAAATATTTCCAATAAAAGTGTTAAGAAATCAGCAAAGCTACATTTCGAAATTATACTTTCAATAATAGAGGGGTGCGCCATACATTTACAACATCATAAGAATCTTGGCATTCGATTTAGTATTTTTCATATTTAAACTAATTTGATTTTGAGTTAAACTCAGAAAAAAATATTTTGGTCCCAGATTCAATGTAAGCCAATATTTCCCTTAATATGAAGAAAGGTTTAGGAAACTCTACAAATTCACATTTAGAAATAGCTTGTGCTTCACATATCCAAGGGTATTAATAAAAATTTTCTTTTTAAATAATACTTTATTTATTCCCATTTACTTTCAAGTTATAAGTTTGGGTCCCAGATTCAGTGTGAGCCAATATGCTCCTTAATATAAAAAATACGAAGATGTTTCGAGTAAAACCTTTGATTATCTACAAAGCTACAAGTACAGGGTGCGCTACGTATTCAGAACGATTTAAAGTTTATTTTTTAAATGACACACTCTATATTTTATAGGATATTTAAATTACTTAAAAAATGCGAAACAAATATATTTAACATACTGCATACCTAAATTCTTCTTTTTTGAGTTATTACCAGTAGGATATTTTGGGTCCCATATTCAATGTGAAAATTAATAACTTGCTTTATATATAAAATATGTACGTATTAGAGAACCTACAAAGCCATGTTTGGAAAGAAGTTATTTTTGAATATACAAAATATGCTATATATTCAAGGTCCCATAGGATTTAAATTTTTTAAGCGGGACACACTGTATATTACAATACTTTCAGTTGCAACGAGGAATTCTAAGCTAATTTGATATCGCATATTTCATGTTTAAATAAATTTGTTTATGAATGACTACCAGAAAAATAATTTTGGTCCCAGATTCAATGTGAACCAATATCTTCATTTATATAGAAAAAACACAGGAATGTTTCAAGAAAAAGTTTTAGGTAATCTACAAAGCTATATTTATAAATAACTTGCAGATTTTTAAATTCATTAAAAAAATCAAAGCAAATACGATATGACAAACCGCATACTTAAATTCTCCTTTTCTAAGTTATTATCAGTAGATATTTTGGGTCCAATGTTAAAAGTAATATCTTCCTTAATATAGAAAGCAAGGAAAAGATGCACGTGTTAGAGATCCTAAATACCCATGTTTAAAAATAATTTTCAAATATTCAAGATGGCCATATATTTAAGGTCCCATAAACTTTAAATCTTCAGAGAACCTATATATTATTGTATATTCGAATGCAAAGAAAAGTTCTAAGCAAATTTGATTCAGCATTATCTCATATTAAAATAAATTTGGTTATGAGTCATTGCCAGAAAAATAATTTTGATCCAAGATTCAATGTGAACTAGTATTTTCCGTAATATAAAAATACGAAGAAATGTTTCGAGTAAAATTTTTCATTACAAAGATATATTTGGTAAGTAGTGCAGGGTGCGCCACGTATTCAGGAGGACTTAAAGTTTCGAAGCAAATACGATTTAACAAACCTCATATCTAAATTCTTCTATTTTAAGTTATTATCAGTAGATATTTTGGGTCCCAGACAGACTCAGTGTGAAAGGTAATATCTTCCTTAATATAGGAAGCAACGAAAATATGCACGCGTTAGGAAACCTAAAGAGCCATGTTTAAAAATTATTTTCAAATATTCAAGGTCATTTATTTAAGGTCCCATAAGTTTAAATTTTTTAAATGATATTTCCTGTATATTATTATATATTTGGATGCAACGAGAAATTTTAAGCAAATTTGATATAGCTTGTCTCATATTTAAATAAATTTCTTTATGAGTGATTGCCAGAAAAATAATCTTGGTCCCAGATTCAATGTGAGCCAATATCTTTCTTCATATAAAAATACGATAAATGTTTCGAGTAAACTTTTGATTATCTACAAAGCTATATTGATAAATAACTTGCAGTAATACAGGGTGCGCCACGTATTCAGGGCGACTTAAAGGTTATATTTTAAATGACACGTTTTATATTTTACAGGATTTTTAAGTTTCTTAAAAAATTTGAAGCACATAGGATCTAACAAACTGCATACTTAAGTTCTTCCTTTCTAAGATATTATCAGTAGATATTTTGGGTCCCAGACTCAATGTGAACGGTAATATGTTCCCCAATAAAGCAAGAAACGAAAATATATATCTGCTAGAGAACCTAAATAGCCATATTTAAAAATTGTTTTAAATATTCAAGTTGGTCATATATTTAAAGTCCCATAAATTTTATGTATATTAATGTATTTTCGGTTGCAATGAGAAATTCTAAGTAAAACTGATATAGTATATTTCATATTTAAGTAATTTTTTTCATGAGTCATTGCCAGAAAAATAGTTTTGGTCCCAGATTCTTTGTGAGCCAGTATTTTCCTTAATATAAAAATATGAAGAAAAGTTTCGAGTAAAATTTTTCGTTATCGACAAAGATATATTTATTAATAACTTACACTAATACAGGGTGCGCCACGTATTCAGGACGATTTAAAGATTATTTTTTAAATGGCACGCTCTATATTTTATGGAATTTTAAATTCCTTAAAAAATTCCAATCAAATACGATATAACAAATCGCATATACTTAATTTTGTCTCAGTTATTATCAGTAAATATTTTGGGTCCCAGACTCAATGTGAACGGTAATATCTTCCCTCATAAAGCAAGCAACGAAAATATACACCTGATAGAGATCCTAAATAGCAATTTTTGAAAATTATTTTCAAATATTCGAGGAGGCCATATATTTAAGGTCTCATAAGTTTAAATTTTTAAAGAGGTACATCCTGTATATTATTGCACTTTCGATTGCAACGAGAAATTCTTAGCAAATTTGATATAGCATATCTCATATTTAAATAAACTTCTTTAAGTGATTGCCAGAAAAAAAATTTGGTCCCAGATTCAATGTGAGCCAATATCTTCCTTAATATAAAAAATACGATGAGTTATTTCGAGTAAAAGTTTTGATTATCTACACATCTATATTTATAAATAAATAACTTGTAGTAATACAGGGTGCGCCACGTATTTCGGACGAATTGAACTTAATTTTTGGAGATGACTTCATATTAAACAGGATTTCTATATTCTTTAAAAAATGCGAAGCAAATACATTTGACACAATGCATACCCAAATCCTTTTTTTGAGTTTTTACCAGTAGGATATTTTGGGTCCCAGCTTCAATGTGAAAAGTAATAACTTGCTTAATATAGAAAATGTATACGTATTAGAGAACTTATGTTTGGAAAAAACTTATTTTTATTTTGAAATATACAAGGTGTACCATATATTCAAACACACAAAAAGTTTAAATTTTTAAACGCCCTCCTATATTATCATTGTATCTTCGGTTCGAACGAGACATTCTAAGCAAACTTGATATTGTACATCTCATATTAATTCTATTTTGACTTTACTGTTAGAAGAAAATTTATAGTCCCATTTCAACAATTACTAGTAGAAAATTTTCGGTCCCAAATACAATTTGACAAAAATATATTTCGACTGAAAATATTAGAGAAGCAGAATCGATATAGCTTTTCCCATATCCCATATCAAAGTTTCTTTGTCTTTGATTACTGTAAAGCGATAATTCTGGGACCCATACTCAAGTCGACGGCTAATATACCTCTTAATATAGAAAATGCAGAAAAATCTTTCGAGTAAAGGTTTTTGTGAAGCTACTTATAGAAATTTCTTTCAGTAATACAAATTGGGCCACATATTTGTGACGACATAAATTGTACACCCTATATATCACCAGATCTATAGACTCGTTGAAAAAATTTAAGCAAATTTGATTCCGTAATCAAAATTCGTTTGCTATTATTTCAGTGAGAGTTAAATATTCTGGGTCCCAGATTCAATGTGAGCCAATATCTCCCTTAATATGATAAAAACAAAGAAATATTCAGAGTAAAAGTTCTAGGGAATCTACAAAGAGGTATTTAGAAATTATTTTTAAACATACAGGGTTGCCACATATTCATAGGGATATTAAGTTATTTTTTCAAAATGCTAACACTAATTATATTATTATATTTTTTGATTCCCCAGAAATGTTGAAGCATAGACAATGTCTAAATTCAATTGCTTTTGGGTTATTACCGAAAGAAAAATCTTTTAGTGGAAAAAAGAAAAACATTTATCAAATAGAAGACATATACAAATTCTAGATATACAGGGTGCATCGCAAATTTAGTTTTTATTCCAGGCGACCTTTTATATATTTTATTTTATGTAAGGAATACATTTAGAAAATTTAATGAGAGTTTATTGTCTGTCCTAAATAACGTAGGTACGCTACTGAACATTTAAAACTCGCGTTGTAAGTAATTCGACCGATATAATTTTACATTATAAATTCCCCAGCTAAACTTACCATTAGTACAAATTTACGGGGTTTGTTCAATTTAATTTCGAAAACGCTGGCAATAAGTTTGATTTTCAATACTAGCACCGGATAAATCTATCAACGCCGGAATGCGAATAAGTGCGAGTATGTAACGCAGCACGCGCGTTCCAAATGTTTAGAAACGCGGAATTTATTGAAATATGTCGTCTAATTAATGGAGATCGTCGAATCGGCATTATATCATGGATATCTTCGACAAATAATTTGTAACTTAGTTTCAATAAAACTTCGGTATGTGTGATGCTTGATGTTTCAAAACTTGCCATAGTTTGTTGTCTACGAATGGTTAACGAGATATAAAATTAACTAACCGGAGATGAAAAACTGGCCCTAAGGCGGCCAAGCAGAGTGATCCATTTAAAACAGAACAATTAAGGTATTTGCAGAATATTTGGGAATTATGGCACCGTCGCTGGTACAATTATTAATTCCATTCGCTAATATGACTCTGATTATTCTAATAAATGGTAGTTTAGCAAATAATAAAACACTATCAACAAGTGCATTAATAATAATCATTATTTGTCAGAGGCAAGCCAAATCATATTTTTGGAACCCTCCCTATTTAATTGAGATTCGACGATTTCATGGAGCGAACGCGCCCGCTTATATTTGCCCACATTGAGACAAACTTCCGATTCTCTATGTTTCGATTGTTTACATGCGAATAGCAATTGCCTGATAGAGCGTTGATATAGAGCCTGCATATACAAATGAGTTTCAGTTTATTATAGAGTATAGGGAGTGCTTCGAGAAGATAGTCTAGTGTCGCGAACGCGGTATAGACTTTGGAATAAAGCGATTTCATAATTATTTTGTTTATTAGAGGGAATGACTCGAAAATGATACCGAGCTTAGTGTGCCAAACTATATGTTAAGTTTGAAGCGAGGTTCTACGAGCAGTGGAGCAGCCAGAAAAGCTCTCCTGAACTAGACGGAGGCTTAAACTTTCCTTTTCTAAATCAAACGCCAACGACTCTGTACCAAACTGAACCTAAATAGTTCGAATAGATATAATTTTCGGACCAATTTTTCATGAGACGGCAATATTGCCCCATTGTCCCCTAATTAATGTTCTTAATTTTTAGTCGTAACCTGTACAATTTGCGTGACCCTGTATATCAAAAGCAAATTGTATCTGTGAAAACCGCAGCATATTTTATAAATCACTTTGAATTGCATATTTCGAATGCAGAATAGAAAACACTTCATACACTGAAAAAAAATTTTCTTAAGAATAATTGTGTTATCATTGTACCACTGTTTAAATCAAAGAAATCTCAGCCACTTATCGCCCAAATTTCTCCCAGAAAAAAAGCTGAACAGCGCAGTGCGTTACCTATTTTAGTTTTCCAAATATATCACATTGGATTTTGCCCTAAAAATAATTTGTACACTGAAATAAACATTTTTGAATATATTTGTGTAATCATTGTACCACCGCTTAAATCAAACAAATCTCAGCCACGCCACTTATCACCATGATTTCTTCCTAAAAAAAGCTGAAAAGCGCGGTTCGTTACCTATTTTAATTTTCCAAATATATCACATTGGATTTGGCCCTAAAAATAATTTGTATGCAGAATAAAAGACACTTTATACACTGAAAAAAATATTTGTATAAAATTAAACAAATCTCAGACATTTATCGCTCGACGAGCGGTGTGTGTGTGAAGATGTTGATTGGCACAGTTCATGAATAAATAAATAAATAAATAAATATAAACAATAATATTACGACTAGTATATTTTTGTACATAAATTACATACAAGTCAATTAATTATCTTAAAAATAATTATACAAGAAAAAAAACACATCAAACTCAAAAACATAGATTACATACAGGTAAACAAACTATATTAAAATTTATTAAACAATGACAGAATACTTACATTAAAATTAAAATCATGCCCAATAGTAAACTTTCAGCTCAAGAACTCTTGCACAGTGTAGCAATTCTTTTCAATTAGTTATTTTTTAAGTTTGCTTTTAAAGATTTCAGTTGTAGATGAATTCTTAATGTCAGCCTTTAATGTATTATAAAATTAACATGCTAAGTACATGGAGTTTCTTTGATAAAACCTGGACTTATGGGCATTAGGAAGTAATTATTGTTCTTTGTTCTTCGTATTATAAATATGAGCTGCTCGATGTTGTTGAAGCATTTGCTTGTGTTTGTAGGCAAAAATGCAAACCTTGACAATATACAATCCGGCAACTATAAGAATGACATTTCTTTTGAATAAATCCCTGCAAGAGTCGATCGGAGATAAGCCGAAGATAATACGCACATCGTATTTTTGTAGTAAGAAACCTCTGGTAACCTCTGAGCTTGCACCCCAGTTAATAATATCATAAGTCAAGTGGGAGCGTATATTAGCATAATATACAGCAAGAAGAGCGTTTCTACCACAATAGTTTTTTAGTGATTTAAGCGCATAACAATTTCGTCTTATTTTAGCTGAAAGATCATCCACATGACTGTGCCAGCGTAGGTTTCATCGAATTTAACACCCAACATTACCGATGTTGTGGAGGCCGCGAGAGAAGAATGTTGATTCGGGAAAAGTAGAAAATTAGAGTTGTCTCTGCTTTTGTTAGAAAATTTAACAAAATTTGTCTTGACTTAAACAAAGACCATTTTTCTAGGACCATGTCACTGTACTATTAAAAACTTGTTCCGATAGATGTTTAAGAGTTTTCTCATCATTGCTTACAATTGTAATGTTTGTACCACATTTATGCCAGATGATACTTTTTTTTTAATAAAAAATTAGGTCATTTGAGTAAATCATGTAAAGAACGGGCCCCAAAACAGAGCCTTGCGGTAACCCTTGTTTAATGGTTAACAAATTGCTTTTTACGCCATTAACTATAACATATTGTAGCCTATCACTTAGATAAGATTTAAATAGATTGTATGCTTAATATCTGATACCATAGCAGCATATCATGATTTATCATATCAAAGGCACTGCATTCACAAGCGTCCTCTTTTTTTTTTTTTTTTGGTAAGGTGGAGGAACCTATTTGTTGGCACCCTCCCGGCAACAAGGGAGGGTAGTGTGGGGGTCCTCCTGAGCATATTCTACCCAGGATACTACCCACCAAACCTCCACCGCTCTGGACATGACAATGCCTCTCTGCCATGTTCCATGTGCTTACGGGCCTGTTCGGCCTGGTTAAGCGCTGCCTTTTCCAATTTGGGGTCCTTACTGCCGCTGGTTGCGGACGCCTCTCTCGGCTTTAGTCATTTCAAGGAGTCGTTAATTCCTATTTGGGATTTCTACGTTTAGTTTCTACAAGTAATCTATGTACATGTAATAGCTAATTAAAATCTGCTGGCTGTATTTCTACTTATCTGCTATGTAATTATTTATTTCTATTTACATTTCGTCCACCTAACGTTTTACCTACTAGATCTCGACCAGGCTATTTACATTTATACATCACTATTTACATTTTTACCTATTTTTCCACAACAATATAGAACATATCTGCACTATTTACATTGTCAATCAGGGCTATGTTTATTTAATTTCCTGTTATGTTTCTGGTGTTTCGCTGGTTGATTTCTAAACCTCTGATAGTTTCTCAAACGATAGCAATGTATCCTCGGGTCTTTTATTTTCCTTCTTGTTGTATGTGTCCTTTGGTTCATAGTTTAAGAGCCACTTGAAGTCTGGGCACTTATGAGTCTCCATAGTCTTAAAGTACTTCTTTGCCTTAGTTAGGAGGTGCTTACTGATTGATTCCCACTTGACATCTCTTTATATATCTCTGTTGCGTACAAACCATGGAGCATCTACTGCATTTCTAATGATACGGTTGTCAAAACTAATAATCCTCTTTATGTAAGAGTTGGCCGCCATGCCCCAACAGGAAGAACCGTATACTATTTGAGCTCTCAGAATTGCTTTCAGTATGGTGATCTTGACTTTTAATGACATTTTACTATTTCTACCGACCAATCCATATAATCGCATCCAGGCTGTCTTAACTTTCTTTACTAATGGCCGTAGTAATGTATTTAAGCCATGAAACTTTGGAATCCATTATAATATTTAGGTACTTGGCCTCACTTTTCCACGGGATTTCCTCCCCACAAATTTTAAGCGTCTGCCTGCAGGCAAGCGTCTTCTTTGGAAGATGACGGCTTGCGTTTTATTTGGGTTAATTTTTATTTTGTTTTTCATAGCCACTCTGATGTATTCATTTAAATGCGATTGTAGGTATTTTGTGATGATGTCAGTGTTCCTTCCTTGATAGAGGAAAGCGGTATCGTCCGCATAAAGTCCCGTAAAAATTCTGGAATTTGTTTTATAATCACTTATGAATATGGAGTACAGCAGCGGTCCCAACACCGAGCCCTGCGGTACGCCGGCGCGTATGTTCCTTTTCGTTGATCGCTCATCATCCACTCTCACTTGGAAGGTTCTTTCCTCTAAATAATTTTTGACAAGCTTGCACATCGTGAGCGGTATACCTGCCTGCATCATCTTGTAGACAAGGCCCGTGTGCCACAGCTTGTCAAATGCCTTTTCGATGTATAAAAAGACCGCTCCGGTAGCCATGTAAAGGTTGAAGCCTTCAGTGATGTATTCTGTTATCCTCGTAACTTGTTGCTCAGCGGAGTGGCCCGCTCTGAATCCAAATTGATAGTCAGGGATTATTTTTCGCTCATCCAGCATTTGTTGCAGTCTTTTCTTTATTGTTTTCTCCACAATCTTGCTCAAAGTGGGAAGCAAGCTGATTGGCCTTAGTTGTCGGGGAAAGTTTTGTCTTACCAGGCTTTGAGCAAAACAAGAAACTAGATACCATAGTTCAGGCGACTTCTTTAAGAAGCGGTTCTTATGCGGCTGTTGCTGCTAACTCCGTCAAGATAAGTGGCATAAAGAAACCAGTATTGGCAGAAAAGACCTTTAGGGTGGAGATCACCAAGAAAGTAGGTGATAAAGAAGTGAGTGGCGAGGAGCTCAAGAAATTAGCCATGAAAAATATTAATCCGAGTCAGATCGGTTTTAAGCCCTCAAGAATCTTCGCCACGAAGAATAACAAGGTTATTATCGAATCCAAGAACATCGAGGTTAACAAACTTACGGAGCCGGCTTTAAGGGAGAAATTGGATATGAATATTGCCGCAATTGGTAAGCTTAGACCTAGGCTTACCAATTTTAATGTGCCTGCTAATATTGCAAAAGAGGATTTGGCAGGAGTCATCAATGAACAAAACTTCAGGGATGAAGAGGACGTTATGGTGGTTCCGGTTTATAAATTCGGACCTAGAGACCGGCATTATTCGCACTGGGTAGTGGAAGTTGAGCCAGAGTCCAGGAGAAGAATTTTAGCCAAAGGGACACTATTTTTAGAATGGCATTCCTGCAACGTGGAAGATAGAATTCATGTCACCAGGTGCTTTAATTGTCAGGGGTATGGTCATGTGGCGACCAAATGTCAAATGCAGGCCGCATGTGGTTTATGCGCCTTAGCTCACGATACTAGGAGCTGTCCGAATAAAGACAAGGTCGAGTTACATAAATGCGTTTTGTGCGTCAGAGCAGGTATCACGGATAATAAACACAAACCTAGAGATCCAAAGTGTGCAGCATACAAACGAAGGATGGAGGCCTTCGTGGCTAACATCGACTTCGGCGTTAATGGATAAACAATACCTGATTAAATGCTTGCAGCAGAATTTACATCATAGTCAGGCGGCAACAGCTTGTTGCATTAACTACGCAATCAGTAATGATTACGACCTGCTGCTTGTCCAGGACCCTTACGTCATCAGGAAAGGGAACGAGTATGCGATCCCGAGCTCTTCTGGGGTTAGAGTTATTGCCGATCAGAGGGTTTCTTTTAAGGCCTGCATCCTGGTTTTGAATAAGGCGTTTCAAATTTTACAATACACTCAGCACTGTGGCGAGTATGCGGCTCTGGCCTTGGTTGTGTTTGGGCAAGATAGCATTAGAGTCGGGAGCCTTTACTGGCCTCCAAGCATGGATATTTCTGACAATGGACAGCTGGATAGTTTAAGAACGTTTGCTAACGAAGATAATAAGTCCATAATCTTAGGAATAGATACGAACGCTCATCATACCGAGTGGTTCGATAGAGACATCGATCAAAGAGGAATGGATCTGATCGGGATGCTTAATGAACTGGATTAGTACGTACATAATAGACCTAGCGAATTTCATACATTTTGTGGAGCTAGAGGCTCGAGTAACATCGATGTTACAGTGGGAGATCGTGGTACTATGCAGCACGTGACAGATTGGCAAGTTTTAGAAGATACCTTAAGCGATCACAGGATGATCGCTTTTTGCTATAAAATTAGACAGGAAGAACAAAGTCATAGGTGCAGACAAGTCAGAACGGAAATCAATTCTGAGAGGGCAATAGACATGGCCATTTTGGCTATGGTCAGACTGGAACAGTTGCTGTGGAGGCCTACGATCGAACATGTTGACGAACGAGTCAATGGTCTAACTGAAGAACTGAAACTCATTACGGAAATGACGGTTCCTAAAAGAAGAGTCTACGCAAACAAGCCTGTTTGGTGGAGCGATACCATAGATAGAGAGAAAAGGAGGACTCAAAGAGCCAGAAGAACATATCAAAGGGAACCCGTCGGACCAGAAAGAGATCGACTTAGAGATACGTACTTGGAGAGGGCCGGGCATCTCAAGGCCGAAATAATTAAAGCAAAGAATAAGTCATGGGACGATTTCGTTACCAACAATTTGAGTGACGATCCATGGGGCCTATCTTACAGGCTGGCCGCTGGCAAGAGTAAAAAGGTGTTGGATGTGATACAGACCAAGGAGAGAAATGCCCAATTTACAACGGGCTTCGATGATACCGCAGAACTTATAGTCAACGAGTTCATCAAAGACGACAATTTGGCTGAGGATGACGTGGAGCACGCCTTATTTGAGAATGGTGGCCAGGGACTATGAAAGACCAGTCACGGAGATCAGAAGGCTTACCACTGAGGAAGTCGAGCATTATTTGCTAAGGATCAACATAAGGAAGGCGCCAGGACCGGATGGAGTGCTGGGCGTCGTTCTCAGGACGGTTGCTGTGGTCATTTCCGATTACGTTACTAGAATTTTTAACGATTGCTTGATGCTGGCTTATTTTCCAAGAGCTTGGAAGTTGGGCTCATTGATCACTATTCCTAAGCCTGGAGGTTCGGGCAAACTAAGACCTATCACGCTTCTGCCGATCCTAGGCAAAACTTTGGAACATTTCATGAGGAAGCAATATTTTATATTCAAGGATGAAAATGAATTTCACCATAGGGCTCAATACGGTTTCGTCAGCAGAAGAGGTACCGAGAATGCTGTTGCGGAGTTGCTGGGAAATATAGACAATGAATACAAATACAAGGCATGTATCTTTTTGGATATAGAAGGAGCATTTAACAACGTTTGGTGGCCTTCGGTTTTGAAGACACTAAAAGAGAGAGATTTACCTAAGTACTTGTTTGATTTAACGGTGAGTTATCTCAGCGATAGGCAAATAACATACAGGGCCGGCCCAGCCATGCTCAGGAGGGATTTAGAAAGAGGATGTCCACAGGGTTCCAAATTGGGCCCTGATTTGTGGAATTTGGTGGTTGATCAATTACTGGACAGTTTCGATGACATCGAGGAGAGCAAGATGACGGCGTTTGCGGATGATCTCGCAATCGTCACATGTGCCAACAGCAGACCAGCGTTGGAAATCCAGATGAACACTGCATTGCAGAAAGTTAAGGAATGGGCGATCACTAATAAGCTGAGCATATCTCACGGGAAGTCAAAATACATGGTGTTTGGCAAGAAGCTTACGAGGAATCCTTCCGTTAGGATCGGATTAGCCAGAATATCCAGGGCAGACCAGTTTAAGTATTTAGGAGTTATCCTTGACGAGAAGCTCACTTTTCAAGCCCACATTAAATATATTTGTGCGAAATCTAGGACTATTTTCCAGTGGCTCAGAAGGGCATTGGCCAGAGTCTTTCAGCCGCCCCCCGAGGCTCTGAGGACCATTTTTGATGGAGCAATTATGCCGCTCTTTTACTATAATGCAGAGATCTTCGAGAATAAGCTTAGACACATAAGGATAAGAAATGAATTAAATTCAATCAGAGGTTTGGTCGCCAGAACCATCATTGGAGCGTACAGGACAGTGTCCGCACAGGCTGCGGCCGTGCTAGCTAATATACCGCCGTTGGAACAGATGATGTTCGAAGGAATAGATCACATTAAGTACAAGAGGGGCTTAGTGATTAGCAGAGATGGTGTTCAGATTCAAGTCGAACCCAGACTTGGCAAGAAATTATTTAAAGATGCCGTTAGACAGAGAACTTTAAGGAACTGGCAGACAGAATGGGATGAGGCTTCCACTGGCAGATGGACTCATAGAATATTTCCTAGCATTCAGGGAAGGGGAATTATGGACTTAAAATTTAACCGCAGTATTACGCAGTTACTAACAGGTCATGGTCAATTTGCAGGTTACTACTGCAAGATCGGCAAACTTGGTGCTGCTGAATGCCTCGAATGTCAAGACGAAGAAGACAATCCTGAACATAGGCTCTATAGTTGCGTCGACTACGTGGACCAGAGGGAACAAGTAAGGGCGATCCTGGGGGATGCCAATCTACCTGGACCCGAGGAACTAGTAAGAAGACTAACTCAAGAAGACCACTTGGATCTACTGGGCGGATTCGTGCAGGACAGACTGTTGGGTGCTCCCGTCTAGCTGCTTTATCAAGAATTTAAAGTTTTATTTACGCTATCATGTTAAGTGTACCATGTACACATATATGTAAATTTTCTACATTTTTGTATCTAGACGGAACACGTTAGGACCCGTGCGCAAGGCTCATAGAGTAAGCAAATGTATCCCTGTAGGGAACCTCTTTTATGGAACAAATTGGAGGGTTTTCGGTACCTCCCGGGCTACGGCCCGATCCAAGAAGGGTATTGTCCTTATCCATCTATCCACTTTGGGTAGGTGGCCCTTGCTACACACGGAACCTGGTGTGGTTCGCTAAGAATTTTATATTTTTATACTAATAAAGATGACCTTAAGGAAAAGAAGGAGAATTTTAAACAATTCTGCCCCTTCTGGGCGATCTCGGAATCTGATTCTGAAGAATCAAATTAAGCTTTCGAACACTTGTCGAGAAGAAGAACTTTCATAAGAAGGAGAACTTAAAATTTGGCCCCTTCAGGGCAGAAATTAGCCGGTTCAAAGAACCATTGCTTAACTTAGATTCATTTAACAATTTTAGTTTGTCATTTTTAGAACGCTATCACTTTTGGCCCCCTCAGGGCACTTTGGCCCCTTCAGGGCAAGGGCACTGGCGAGCCCCTTCTGGACTCGCTGGTGGGAGGGTGGTGGGTCCCTTCCTCCTTCTTCTTCTTCTTACCAGGCTTTGGGAAGAGAATTACGCATGAGGTTTTCCAAGTTAGTGGGAAATGACTACACTTTAATACAGCATTAGCTATATTTGCTAGGCAGACAAATCCTTTCTTTGGTAGCTCCTTGACCATTTTGTTCTTGACCCCATCAATACCAGGCGCTTTCCTGGTTTTAAGGTGCCTAACTATTTGTTTAATTTCTCCAGGAGATACATAATGTTCATTCTTGGTCATAGGGTTGATTATTCTCAGATGTCGCACCGTTCTTGTAGCTAAGTCCTCGTAATTCTCGTCGTCATCGTCATCATTATTGTTGGTAAAAGTTAACTCAAGAGTTCTCGCAAAAGCGTCCGCCTTGTCTGCAGCAGAATATGCCATACCAGCCAGGCCGTGTAAGGGGGGAATTTTTTGTGAATCCTTCCTGAGCGCTTTAGCTATTTTCCACGCAGAATTATTTGTTATGTTTAGTTTACTAAGTTTTGTGTAGCGCATAAAGCCTTTTAAGCCTCCGGTTTTCTCTTATTTGATCATGTAATTGTGAGGGCAAAGTATTTATTGATCCCGCCACAATCTCCTTTGGTTCCGTGCAATTCTTATAAGCTTCAGTCAGTAAGTTGGTAAGTTTTACCACTTCTCGCTCCATATCTGTTGTTCCATTAATCTTGCGAAGAGTAATGCTATCGCTAATTTGTTTTTTAAACCTCACCCAGTTGGTAACTGATCGCTTCTTTTTAAGTCTTGATGAGCTACCACGCCCTATATTTAACAGTACCAGTTTTGAGTGTTGTTTAATTAATATTAAGCTCAAAAATTTTTGAAATGCTTGCTAATAAGCTTATACCTCGATAATTTTCATATTTATTTCTGTCTCCCTTCTTAAAGAGAGAAATTACAGTAGCTAGCTTTAGTTGGCTTAGAAACACCGCATATTCACTGAACAAATTCACCAAGAAAGACAGGACACCACACAATGCAAACCTCTAGCATTGGAGTTCTTGAGTCGGTCAATTAATTTTACTATATCATTATCACAAAAGGGAAACAAAAAAAAATGTATTATTACAAATTGGCACACACTCTCGTACAAATGACTCATCCACATTACCACCTGAAGGGCCACCAACAAAATATTGATTAAAATTTTCAGACAAAATATCGTTAGGAATCTGCTCATCGTTCAAATAAATTTTAACCTCTTTGCTAGAATCACTTGTTCTTTGCAATGACTTTACTAATTGCCAAGTAGCTTTAGTTTTATTCGCAGAATTCAGAATCAGTTTCTCTGTACAAAAAAAGAGTCTTAATTTTTCCCTGTAAATGTTATTAAAAAATTTACTAATATTTATGATCCTTAATGGATAAATCACCAAATAATATCACCTTGTCCTTAAGGCGATTTAGCTCTGATAAAAGGTTAACTCTTTTAAACTTTGGGTTATTCGTAATATTAACCTTTACCAAAGGGAAGCACAACTCAAAATACTAAAACAATTTAGCGGTAAATACTTCAAAAGCACTATCAGGACATATACAACGAAAAACATCAATCCAATCCTCTCCCTAGTAATTGTAGATTGTAATTAGGGGGAAACAGATATCCTGGGAGTGGGTTCCACAGTGATGCAGCGCGCCAGACAAAAAAGTTCTTGTTAAGCGATGTTCTAGGCGTTTCCAGTTTTACGACGAACTGGTTCGCTCTTGCCAGCTGTCGTGACTGTGTAACAGGCATCGCCAGGAGCGGGATGAGACGGGCTTAATCCTGGGAACATCTGTAAAACAGGGACATCTCGGCCACATGTCTACGGTGTTCCATGACTATTCAGATTCCGGGTCGCCGATGAGACGCACAGCTCTCTTCTGAATGGAATCCAGCAGCTTTAGGGTGTGCTTTGGTGCGGCACCCCAGATGTGTGAGCAATATTCTAAACACGGTCTTATTTGCGCTTTGTAGAGCAAGAGCAACTGCTACGGTGTATACAGTTTTTTGTTGCGAAATAATGCACTAAGCTTCTGGGAGGCTGATTTTGCGATCTTAGCAACGTGGTCATGCCAGGACATATTGCTGTTGACCGAGACACACAGCAGTCCGATTAGTTCTCTTGGTAAACGTGGCTGCTTGGGTCTTTGCTGCATTGAACTGGACCAAATTTTTGTTGCCCCAAGTTTGGACTTTCTCCAGGTCTTGATTAATTGCTGTAATCTGCTCTTGTCTGCGGTGATAAGTCTCAGTCACTGGTAAAGGTTTTTCTGATCTAAATTGGGAGACAAGGGTACTGTCATCTGCAAAACTGTAAACAGGATTATTCGCTTCGGTCAGCAGGTCATTAATATAGATGGAGGAACAGAGTTAGTGAAAGTATTGCGCCCTGAGACACACCCGCGTTAATGGTGAATATGTCTGAGATGTGCCCATCAACTGCAACGTGCAGAGGTCGGTTCTTAAGAAAACTGGCAAGCCAGCTGCAGAGAGAGGCTGGTAGTCCGAAGAACGGCGGTTTGTTGAGCAATCCGTCATGCCAAATTCTGTCGAATGCTTTCGAAATGTCCAACGCAATCGCTCGAGATTTTCCGTAGTTCCCAATTGCCCTACTCCATATATGAGTGACATAAGCCAATATACTTCCTGTCGATCTCTCTTTGCGAAAACCGCATTGATTATCGCTGATTATTCTGTTGTTCTCGAGGTACTTTAGTAGTTACTGATTGATTACACGTTCCATGACTTTGCAGATTATTGGAGGCAAGGCAATTGGGCGACAGTTTGAGGGCGCGGTTTTCTTGCTATATGCAAGAAGATGAGTAAATCCCTTTTCGGTAAGACAGAGAAAAAAGTCTGGAAAAAACGGGTGTTAGTTTGTTGGCGCAGCTCTTTAACACGATGGCAGGTATTGTCCGGTCCTGGTGCATTTTGCGTATCTCGTTCTTTAAGGACTTTACGAATATCACGGTGATGAAACTTGAATTCTGCCATGGTAGTGTTGATGTTAGATATAGTGGGAATAACCTTGCCTTGGGGGACATCTAAGGTAGAGTGTGATGAAAACATTTTGGAGAGCATGTGTGCTTTTTCCTTGGCTGTAGTCGCCGTGAAGCCACGTTCGTCTGTCAAAGGTGGGAGAGATGTAAGTTATTACTTACTGCCTTCGCTACCGACCAGAAATTCCTGGAGCCACTACTTCTTACAATGTCTTACTTTCTCAAGCGTTGATGACTCCCATATTGGCTTCTTTGTATCTATCTCTATCTTGGACTGCGTGGAGAAGTTCCTCAGCAGTTAGCCCTGTCCATTGTCGGAGATTTCGAAGCCAGAATAGCTTTTTGCGGCCTCGATCTTGCCATTCAGAATAAGCCGAAGCAGACCATAACGTGGTCCACGCATCACATGTCCCAAGTATTCCAGTTTGCGGCACTTGGTGCCCTATTCTGGTGAGTACATTCTCGTTGGTAGTTCGGCTTGTCCATGGAATTTTGAGCATTCTTCTGTACAGCCACATCTCGAATGCACTGATGCGGTCAATATTTTTTTGGTGAAGCGTCCATGTTTCGCAAGAGTATAACATAGTAGACCATACATAGCACTTGGTAAACCTTTCCCGCAGATGTATGTTAAGTTGCTTGGCACAGAGTAGCGGCTTTAGTTTCAGAAATGCTCTTCTAGCTATTTCTATTCTAGCCTTGATTTCTTCGTCTGGATCCATCGACTGATTGATCCAGCTTCCAAGAAATTTCAAGTGCTGTACTCTTTCTTTATTCTCGCCATCAAGTGTTATTTTTTCTGGGCCAATGTCCATTTTGCTAACAACCATAAATTTAGTTTTTTCGACATTGATAACTTTCTCTGTTTATCCTATCTAACATACATTATAGTTCTTTCAATGATTCAGCCAGGAGCACAGTATCATCTGCGTATCGAATGTTACTAATGGTTTCGCCTCCAATCTATATTCCATTGCCAGATTGTGTTGCCCCTTTAAATATATTCTCCGTGTTGAGGTTAAAAAGTGTAGGAGACAAGATACAACCCTGTCTCACTCCTCTCTTTATAGGTATCTGAGTGGTCTCCTCCCCATCTAGTGTTACCGTGGCAGATGGATTCTAGTAGAGAGAAAATAACAAACGTATATCGTTATTATCGAAGGGTATATATTCTGCCGAGTTTGGAAGAGTTGGTTATGCTGTACGCGATCAAAAGCCTTTATGTAGTCGATAAAACACAGGTACACCGGCTTTCTTACCCCCTAACATCTTTGAAGTAGCGTGTTCAAGCAAAATAGCGCTTTTCTGATACTCAAGCCGCCTCGAAAGCCGAATTGTTCTTCACTCATGCTTTCTTCGTATTTGTTGTGTATACGGTTTTGGACAACACGAAGTAGAACTTTTAGAGGGTGGCTCACGAGACTTATCAGTCGAAAATCATTACAAGACGTGGCATTGCTTTTCTTTGGCAGAGGGATGAACGTGGATATCTGCCAGTTCACTGGAAGTTGACTGGTTTCATAAGTATCATTGAAGATACGAGATAGTACTGTAATGGTTTCATGGTCCAGTAATTTGGTATTTGATCTGGCCCCGGCGTTTTTCTAGTATTTAGTTGCCTGATTGCTTGTTCAACCTTAGACCGTATAATGCTCAGACCCTGCTCAGCGTCATTTTCGTAGACTATGTTATCCTCCCGAATATCTTCAAATAGTTGACAGATGTATTGAGTCCATTCCTCTTTGATTTGGGCTGGGTTTAGAATAGGTTTTCCATCAGCTTTCCATAGGATGTAGGGTATCTTCTTGCGTTGTATGCTAGTGATTTTTTTGGCTTTCTTGTGAATATTAAATTCATCATGTTTCTGTTGTAACTCTTCCATTTTCCTTACATCGAGCTTCCATCCAATCCTTGATCTGTCTTCGGATTAGCTGATTGTTGCTTTGTATTCATTCTCGTTCGTTCGTTCTGCAGCTGCCTTCGCTTGCCCATTAGGTCTATTACATCGTCCGTCATCCAGTCGTACTTTTTTACTTCTTTGTTAGCTTGTAGAATTTTGCCTGCCTCTAGCATTGCCCCTTTCATGGCTTTCCACTGAAGATCAATATTATTGACATTTCCTTCGGGTGTTACCTCAGCTAGAAGGTTTGTTTGAAGTTTGACGTTCCTGCCTGCTAATACAATGCAGCCCCTCTTGTCACAAACGGTCATTGATCAGCTCCAGACTTTATACTCGGTGTTCTCCACCCTGGGGGAGGACGATGGGATTTGATGGGCCACACCCCGTGGGGAATTAAAGATACACCACACCATACACTGAAAAAACAATTTGAAAATATTTGTTAATCATTGTACCACTGCATAAATGAAACATATCTCGACCACTTATCGCCCAGATTTCTCCCTAAAAAGCTAAAAAGCGCAGTGCGTTACCCATTTTAATATTACAAATATATCACATTAGTTTTTGCCCTAAAAATAATATACAAATACACCTCATACACTGAAAAAAATATTTCTGTAATCATTGTACCACTGTTTAAAGTAAAACCATTATGGCACATAGCACACCAAAACCGGAAAAAACATCGAAACACCCTGCATCCCCTATAAAAATTAAAAAGTCAACAATATGTGCCCTTTTGGGTTTATAGATTTATGTGTATTTTACGAAATATTTGCTTACGCACTGCTTCGAAATTTTATTAGTCGCAGGCGGCCCTTTGCCGTTTAAACAAAGGCAAATATAATAATATACAGGTGGTTGTGCAAGGTACGGACACATTGAAGGCAATGTTTATCTATTTTATTAATATTTATTGGCTGGGAACCGACCGTATTAACATAGGTCGTGTAAATTTCGGATTTCGTATAGGTATGTGAGAAGTTCGAGATAAGTTTGATTTTATTCTCTTTTTCCGCCCTTATGCCTGATTATGAATGAACGAATTATTATGGGAAAATAATAAGGTCATTGTTAAAGGCAATATTCGATTCAGCTGGCGATGGCGTAGGAAATCATAGATCGTTAAACAATTTTTAAGATTACAATGAGACAAACGCTGCTTTTTATCTCTTTGGTGCACATAAGCGTGTTCATTTGAAAAATATTTCTAACACTTATGGATACTACCAGACGAATAAGTTCAGAAATCGCAGGCTAAAGTAGATTTTTGGCAAGTGCCGCTATGAAAAATCAGGCTCATAAGATCCGACTTAACCACTTGTGGACGTATCGTAACATTACTCACATTATAACTATCATTAAACATCACATCACAATATAACTAGGTTTAGATTAGAATTAGGCATAGGCTCAAGAACTTAAAATTATAATGAAAAATCAGAACTGACAAACCCTTCTAAGCCTAACTAGCTTTGATTAGATTTACAGGTTCCACAGAGAGACGCTAGGACATCGGGCACTAAATATCAACTGTTCCAACTGCAACTCCCGAGTAACTGCAACTATACCTACTCACACTATTAATCCTAGAAGTTGGTATAGATTAATTAATACTTAGAAATCACTGGACAAAGAATAGACATATTACGCTTGATCTATTAAAAGTGGGTTAAGATCCGTCTAAATCTAATCTATTAACTGAAGGTTTGGTTTCACAAGCAATCGCACACTGCAAAGATGTTTTTATTCTTTTTCATCCCAGTAAAGTCCCAGTCTAACTTCGTTCAAAACATTGTATCATAACATTTTCTATAGGCTTCACAAAGACCTTATCTTTTCAATCACATGTTGGGGGCTTATTTTCGTCAATAAATTTCTGAAACAAAGCTTGTACTTAATATAGTTATAAATTTTATTTCGCAGGTAGACAAATCTCGGAATTATTTAGTGCTCCTTATATAAAATAATTCATACGGATGGTGTTTAGTGATAGTGTAGTATCAAGCATCGAGTATAGAGTCAAGTAGATATAACGGGCTAACGCTGTTTTATTATAGACTTGGGTATATTTCTTGTACATCTTCATATGAGATGTTTCAAAATATTGTACCAAGACAGTTCTTATTTTGTCGTACAAATTTTAATAAATTGGCAACCCTGTATTTGTATCCCCTCAGCGAACACAACCTTCACAATTTCAATTTTATTCTCGATTTACATTTTATTGTATATCTCTGTTTGAGGTACTTCAAAACATTGTACCCAAAGGCAAGATCTATTTTCTTTTATATTTTTAGCAAACCGGCAACAGTGTGTCTGATTTTTATAGAAATATATAAACACAAAACAAGCAAACGCAACTTCAATTCAATTTCATTATCAACTTAATTACATTTTATTGTATATCTGCATTTAAGATGTTTTAAAATATTGTAGCAAAATAATTCGGATTTCCTCAAATACTTTTAGCCAACTGGCAGTCGTGTATTGTGTTTTCACAGAAATGTATAAGTTCTAAATAGGCGAACGTAACCTTCAAAACTTCAATTTTATTAGTGCCTTAAGCTCATCACATTATATATTTGTATTTGATATGTTTTAATATCTTGTACCAAAGCAATTACTATTTAATCATATATTTTTAACAAATTGGCAACTGTGTTTTGTATTTTCACAAAAATGTTATCATAGGTTCTCAACATGCGAACACAAACGTTAAAACTTCAGTTTGATACATTAGTCTTCAAAAATTCGATTATATTATTGAATTACATTTTATTGTATATCTTTATACGAAACACCGTACTAAGGCAACTTCTATTCACTCAGATTTCTACTAGATACTTTCATGGAAATCTATAATCTCTAAACATGCTAATATAACTATTAAATTAATATATTTTTTCGTATATCTCCATATGAGATATATTAGAATATTGTCTCAAAATAATCCCTTATTTTTAATTGTACATTTTTAATAAACTGCATTGCATTTTCACGGTCCTCTAAGCGAACACAACCTTCACAAATTCAATTTTATTCTCGACTTACATTTTATTGTATATCTCTATTTGAGGTATTTCAAAACATTGTACCTACAAGGGCAAGTCCTATTTTCTTTTATATTTTTACAACGACAACAGTGTGCCTGATGTTCATAGAAATGCATAAGCACAAAACAAGCAAACGCAACCTCAATTTAATTTCATTATCAACTTAATTACATTTGAATGTATATATACATTTGAGATGTTTTAAAATATTGTAGCAAAACAATTCGCATTTGCTCATATATTTTTAGCCAATTGGCAGCCCTGTATTGTACTTTCATACAAAAGTATAAGTTCTAAGCAAGTAAACGCATCCTTCAAAAATTCAATTTTATTATCGCCCTAAGCACATTTCATTGTATATTCTCGTTTGAGATGTTTTAATATATGGTACCAAAACAATTACTATTTATTCATATATTTTCAGCACATTGGCAACTGTGTTTTGCATTTTTACAAAAATGTAATTATAGGTTGTTAACATGCGAATGCAAGTTTTGAAGCTGCAGTTTGTAACATAAATTTTCAAAAATTAAATTCTGTTATTGAGGTACATTTTATTGTATACCTTTATATGAAATATTTCAAACCACTGTACCAAGAAAATTTCTATTTACTCGGATTGTTTTAAAACTGGAAACCTTGTATTATACATTTACGAAAATCTCCTCTAAACAGGCTAAAACAACTTAATTTTTTTTGTATAATATCTTCTTATGAGATATTTCAAAATATTGTACCAAGATAATTTCTTTTTAATCGTATATCTTTAGTTAACTGGCAATCTTGAGTTGCATTGATATAATCCTCTATCCAAGTGAACACAACATTCACAAATTCAATTTTATTCTCGACTTACATTTTATTGTATATCTCTATTTGACGTGTTTCAAAACATTGTACCTACCAAAGCAAGTCCCATTTTCTTTTATATTCTTAGCAAATCGGCAACAGTGTGCCTGATTTTCCTGGAATTTGCTTAACATTCCATTGTATATTCTCGTTTGAGCTGTTTTAATGTATGGTACCAAAACAATTACTATTTATGCATATATTTTCAGCAAATTGGCAACCGTGTCTTGCATTTTCACAAAAATGTAGCCGTAGGGTCTCAATATGCAGACGCAAACTTTGAAACTTCAGCTTGTAACATAAATCTTCAAAAACTCAATTTTATTATTGAGATACATTTTATTGTATACCTTTATATAAAAATATTTCGAAACCCTGTACCAAGACAATTTCTATTTACTCAGGTTTTCAACAAACTGATAACCCCGTATTGTACTTTCACAGAAATCTATAATCTCTAAACATGCTCAAACAACTATCTAATAATTTTTTTGTATATCTTCATATCAGATATTTCAAATAGATTCTCAACATGCGAATACAAACGTTAAAACTTTAGTTTATGCCGTAAATCTTGAGAAATTTAATTCTATTATTGAGATACATTTTATTGTATACGAAATATTTCAAGACTAAGAAAATCTCTAATCTCTAAACAGGATAAACAACTTCAAAATATATTTTTTTGTATATCTCCATATGAGATTTCAAATTATTGTACAAAGATAATTCCTGTTTAAACCTTAATTTTTAAGAGGCT
>MU182206.1:446743-466920 GCA_016904865.1 Pissodes strobi
CTCTCTCTCAATGTCAATATTACTTTTGGACACAGAATCTCCGGAATTAACCTCAATATCCTGCCTAACAACATTCTTCTCAAGATCAGCCTCCAGTGTTGCCACTCTTTTACATAGCAGTTCATTATTTGCCTTTAAAAGATCATTCTTTTCTTCGACCTCCTTTACAAGCTTTTTTGAATACTTTATTTCAACTTCCAAAGCCTTATAGCTAGATACTGGACAGCCTTAGAAGTGACCCTAGCTTGACTGCAAACAAGATCAACATCCTTACCACATAGTTTTTGCATATTAGTTTATCTGCATTTAGGACACCACAGTAGAGTAGCACGGTTTTGAAGCAGGATCGTGCGAACTTCCGTGGCTGTTTAGTACTATGTTATAGTATTTATAAGTAATAAAATTAATGATGATTAGATAAAATATTAAAGTTAATGTCAATTGAAACACACATAATATCTCTATTATTCATCTCATTTTTTTTAGAATGTTTTCTTATTAAAATTGGGTTAGCTTGGATTAGTTAATAACATAAACTTTTCACTCTTTGAGCAATATTTTTGCCACAAACAATGTCACCAGCCAAATCACAAAAATGCAACAAAAGTTAGTTTAAAATTGAAGCAGCATTGCAGAGCAAATTGATTAACGAAGAATATTCATCACAACTTGGTTCAAGACTTGTTTCGGTCTTGATTTGGTCATTAATCTAATTTTAGAAACAGACTGCTCTTGCTAGGATTAGGAACGGGACTGCAATAATACATTTATTTATTAAAAGGGAGAAACAAAGGCTAAATAAAAAAATTTCGTGGAGGTGACGGGGATTGATTGATCCCGCACATCGTGGATGCTAAGCGAGCGTTCTACCATCTGAGGTATGCCGCCGATGGGAATACGTGCGTCAAAGCTGAATATAAGTATACAGACCGGCATAATACATATTTATTTTTTTAGTTGAATATTATGATTATTATAGGCGGTTAAGTAGATAATTATTCGGGTTAATATGTTACAGAGACTAACGCTTTACTCGAATGAACATTGTAGACAGCTTTCAGCGTTACATACGTAGACAATACAGTCATATTCACTACCCAGGAAAGTCTGATGAACACGCCTAAAGAAGTTTTCAGTTGAAGAAACGTGTGCTACTAGTCTCTTCTCCCAGAAGAAAGAAAGACGTTAATAAATCTGGATATATCTTCATAATTTATCTAGTCTAAGCAATTTATTTTATTTAAATTGACTCTGTATCATAATCTATTAGTCGAAATTTACGTGAATCTAATGGTAAAGTATTACAATAATTTAATTTTGGATGTCATGCGTTTGAACGCCCTTAACTAAGCGCAAACTATCAAAAAGTAATTAACTATTTCTCGTATTTTTCCAAAGAAGAAATTTCAGCGGTGTGCAACAAATTTCACGTTTTGTTCAGGGTACGCCCGCAAAGAAATATGGAAATTTAATATTTGATGCCAACTTCTGATGGCGCCGTGGGCTCAACAATTAAAATGGAGTTTACTCTAAGGGTAGCTCAAATGTATTAAATAATATTAATATATTTGGTAGCGAGAGATGAGATGACACACCGCCTAAATCCGATCCTGTATTCGGAGGCGCGAAAGGTAGCGGGCCATTGATGCAGTTGCGGCATCTGTAATCAGGCCTAATGGCATTATTATGGCTGTGGCCCGTCATGAGACCACCATGGTGGACGCGTATAGACCTCGAGCAATGCCCAATCTACCATGAAAAATTGCTTATTTATTAAGTATTGATGGGACGATGTGCACTCGAGTAATAAATAACCAATAATTTGTATCGTCCAAGCTAATATTGAGAGCTTTTTTTATTTTACGATCAAAATGTATGAATGTTAATAGCCGGACTCGTAAATACTTTGTCGATTTAACATTTCAAGCAAAATTAACGGAAATATTCCATCCAAGCCGAAGTTACGCTAATATACAATATCTCGCAATAAAATACAAATAAAAGCGATTATCAATCCATACTCGGCCGCCAATCCCACCCGATTTAGTGTTCGGTGACTTCGGACAAATGACGTATCCGATCCGAACACGGCTTTAAACTTAAGAAAAGCGCTCGATTTGAACGAGACATATTAGCTTAGTTGTGTGATTTATGGAATCGCGCACCTTCTGCTGATAAATCTCGTAACTTATAAGAGATACAAAGACAAATAATTGATTTTATCGGGCTCGATTAATTCAACGTCGCGGAGGTATGTTCGTTGTGGCGTTTCTTCGTGTGTTGTATTGGTTTCGAAGGATGCGCTTTTTTGCTATCTGGGGAGCTTTTAAAGCACTTTTTTATATATTTGTTGTAAACGATAATTTAAGGACACATACAAATTTTGTCGCAATCGCAATTTTTGCTGCTATTACTATATTTTTGCTACTATTGAATTTGAAAAAATGACAGTTTTTCATAAACATAATTAATTTTGCCGATAATAAATTACAAATTTAATTATCGATTGACTAAAGCCACGCTTTGCTAGCTGTTTCACACCAGTCAATTCGAAAATGAAAAATCGCTTGTTTCTACCAGTCAAAAAGTTATTTGTACAGCAATTATCACAATAGAGTGCATGCCTGTACTGCAACAACCTTTTTAGACCTCTCAAAGGCTTTTGATTGTGTGCAACCCGATTAATCGCTGGAAAGCTATTTCCTTGATAGAATACCTCAAACATCCACTATTTATATATATCTCACCAACTCTTCTTTTTTGGATGCATGAATGATCTGGTCAACGCACTAGCAAATTCTAAGTTATGGTTATTTGCTGATGATACCATTCCAATTAGCAAGGTTTTGCTGCATAGTAACCTGAGGCATGCGGATGACACCTTGATTATTGCTGAAGACGAAGAACAACTAATAAATATGATGAACAAATTAGAGAACTATTTATAGTAGAGAATATGGTTTAAAAATCAACAAAACAAAAACCAAAGTAATGATCATCGATCGATCCAATGACACATCCAATATCAAAAACGTAGCGGGATATGATGTGGTGGACACGTTTGTAAACCTGGGATCGTTGATAACCACAGGTAGAGGCTGTTCAGAGGAAATAAAGAAAAGATTGGCAATGGCCAGGTCAGCAACAACTAATCTCATAAAAATATGGAGAGATCAAGCCATTACAAAAACAGTGAAAGTAATGCTTGTAGAACTCTTTTACTCATTTGAATAATACTCCAGGTAATATTTGAGTTCTGTATTCACATTAATTATTACTTATAATTCTCGCTATGATTATCATTATATCATGTTATATAATACTGCTTATACTAACTATTAACGATTGTTCCTCAGTCTTTTAATCTCCGATATATATCGAGTTGATGTAGGTTCAAGACTTGTATATATTATTATAATAAGAGTGCAAGGTCGTCAAGGTTAGGTCATCCTTGTTGTCGGCGTTTGATAGCGCGTTCGTTGAATTGAAACAATAATATTACGTGTACCAGATAATATAAATAACCTTCGCCTAAACCTCGACCCGGACGGATTACCTTCACTGGTCTAATTTCTAAAATACGGAGTGTTTTCTTGATACCCTACATGCTGGCCAATTCCCTGATCATCCCAATTGCTTTCTACTTCACTAATACATGGACACTAAAGAAAACAGATCGAAAAAGAATTAAAGACTTCGAATTATAGGTATACACACGAATCCTAAGAGTGTCATGGGTGGAACACAGAACAAACGCCTCTGTCCTATAAGAACTAAAAATCAAAAAGCGTCTGCTAAACCAAATCAATAGAGCATATCTCAGCTACTTTGGCCACATAGCTAGACCAACAGGTGAGAGAGAAAACCTCGTGGTCAAGGGAAAAGTTGAGAGAAAAAGACCTAGAGGACGGTCTCCAATGAGGTGGACTGACAGATTAAAAGAAATGACCGGACACTCAATGCACGAGGCAATACATCTAGCACAAGATAGAAACGCATGGAAACAACAAATTCAAACACATACCTAAAATAGTATCACTACACCCTATAGAAGGTAAAAGGACTGAGAAGATTTTGAGTGCAAGAGCTGAATGAGTGATGATTTCTGGTACATGAATTGCCTTTCAATCTGTTCCAGACTGCATTCGATCCCATGAAAACATAGACTTTGCTAAAGTGAATATTAAACCATCTTTCTAACCTGAATGCCCATGGATCGTGTTGCAAATTAACCATGGCATCATTTTCCACTCACAAGCTTACGACGTGCACAATCATCGGTCATCATACTTTTTTTACGTTATCTCCTTAGAATCTCAAAAAAAATCTAACGACATTGCCTTTTATCGCTTCCGCTCTCTAATTTGCTACGGCTGGAAGCGTTTCGTAATTATTGTGGTTAGTGAACGTATGTGACATTTATCTATTTGATATATTATATATTATTTGTTTGAGTATAAAATGGATTTCGTTTGTAGGTACTAGCTGCAAAATGAAACTCAATGTATATCAGGAAGGACTTAAAATCCTTAATGCCAGATAAATCTGCAGGTATTCGCATCTAGGATATGAGATATATAAGGATCGGCATAGATAATCTAACTTTTGAGAGAAAATGGACTCACATATAATGGTATTTGCAAGGTCGACTTCGTTTCTTGCGTAACTGCCTCTATGGGAGAGCTTTTCTAGATCCAATTCATCTCCATAACTCCATAAAACACTAATTCAATTTAGAATAAGAGGCTAAGCAGTAAAAGTGCCCTCCGGACATGATGGAGCACCCAGTTACCTTCCCTAATAATCCCCTATACTTTTTAACGCCAGTACTTCTATGGGAATTGTCCTCTGGAAGGTCTCAGGACCTCTGGTCGTCCTCACCTAAATATACCCTCGAATACCTACGCTTGCCTTTCAATGTAACGCCCCTTACGGAACAGCCCCTCTGGGAAGCCCTGCTTATGTTTAAGGACATCCTCTGGGTATTCTAACCTAGACCTAATTCCAAACCTAACCCGGGAGGGCCCTTCAGGCAAGTTCTGCTTCCTTCCAATGCAATTACCTACCTTTAAAAGCGCCCTCTAGAACCAAAAAATCTCTCTGTATATCCTGGACTAAATATATCTACAAACATCTTGTTTGCCTTCCAGTATAAATAACTTGTGGATTTGTTAGGTTAAGTATCCCCCACCTATTGTGATTGACTGTTTAAAGTTATTTTATGCTTGACTAGCTTCCCTCCTCATCTTCTTCCCTGAACTACGCCACTCCTAGAGGACTCAAGTGTAGCTGCTTCATTTGAACATTTTACTACATAGTGCTTGGACTCAATAAAAAGGAAAGATGGGGTGTGCCATCAGTATAAGACAATTACATGAGTTTTCATAGTTTCTGGAAAACGCCTCTTGTGTGTTATATTGTCGCGTTTCGTTATCCGTGACGCCACGCCTTGGATGGCGTGCAGGTTATATAGCCCAGATTACGGATCGATCTACGTTAAGTGAGAAGAGATGATAAAGTAAAACAATAACAACGTCTATTGGTCAAAGAATTAATGAGTTTATACTATACCCGATTACTAAAACGCGCATGTCCTTTCGGTTGAGGTATGGTTTGAATTCTTTATAGGTCTTAGTCCCTGTATTATAATAAAGCTCTTTAGAAGCGGTGTTGTGTTTTAATTTATGGTTAGGTTTGGTTATTTCATTAAAGGTTCTTATTTTATCTTAATTTCACTGAGCACTTTAAGGCCTATAACTATTGAACTTTAAAAGTCACTTGACTTAAAATTTTGATAGACCTATCGTAGATTAGGCTTTAGTACTTTTTAGGCGGGTATCCTCCAAGAAGTACACGTTCCTGTGAACTGCATTTCTCGAGCTGGGTCTGAAGGTAAGGATATGGTTAGAACCCCTACCACGTCCCTGTGGACTGCAGTAGGTGAGAGCGGAATAGGGGAGAGACAGAAGGCTGATGATCCACTTGACTATTTACATCATACAATCTGCTGACCATTTTAACTTTAAGGTTCATAATTGCCTGCGCTGTTATGTTGAATGTTTACGTAATATTTTCAAGTTCAAGTTCAAACTTAGGACAGAGTGATAATTAATTAGTAGCTTAAATGTTTCTAGTAGTTCACAATATCTGGTCACTTGAACTTTGGCGACTACTGTAGGGCATGGGTCTCTTTTCTGTGGCAACTCTGAATAGGCCAGCAGCTTCATGAATCCCGGGCCACCTTCAACTTCAATTTTCCCATCACGATTAGTTGCAGGAGGCGAAATGACGTACTACAACGTTCATCAGTTATCTGTATCTGACCCAGCAGTCAAGACCGCCACAACACAGAAAGTTTGCTTTTGCTGCTTCGATATGTATTTTCTGGATCCAAACTCTTCATCAAATGTGTGACTCCCTCAATACCGGCGTGTTGATATCGTACCATGAATTTGCTTTTGCTGACCTTTTCGATGGACACCCTCCATGTTATCGCATATGATGATTGTCCCCCGTTTTCTGCGTCGTCGAAGAGTACTTCAAAGATCTTGGGGATGCAAGATTGCACCCTTCTTGTAGTCCATAGAACCAGCAAGGCTACAATTTCGCTGATCGTGATTATCTTGAAGGACATGCGCATTCATAATTGAAGGAAAATCAGCTATTCCCAACAACATAGTTGATCATCTAGCGCTTGTAACATTGCTAAGGAGATAACGTTAGTGAGCTGAAGAAGAAGAAGAAGCAGCATATTTTTAAGTCCATTTTGACCCTCTCTTTAATAGGCCTAGTTTTTGGCGCCTAATACTAGTTCAGATTTAATCAGAGTAGGTACGCTCATCATTTATGTGCCACGTCACGAGCATCGACTGGAATAATTAGCAAGAATGAAATATAAGGAAAAATTCGTGCGATTAGGCATCCGTGAACATAGATAATTGCTCGAACAAGATGTCGTCTAGGTATGATGGGAAAATTACCAGCATGGGCATAGGAGCGTAAGACCGCGTCAAATAAATGATTTTTTAAACGCGTACGGCGGAAAGATGCTATTATTCGATAGCATTGCGGATTGCCCATACGGATGACTTTTATTACTTTAACGGAAAAAGGCGGACGTAACAATACGTGGTTTGTTTGCCTGAAATAATATTAATTTGAAAAATCTGTGTTTTTATCAGGGTTAAATGTTGAATAGAGTTTTCGATATTTCCTACAATATGGGGTAAGTTTGAGTTAGTTTGAAAGAGGTATCGCAAAATTCAAGTTCCAACATCAAGAAGATCGATTACTTTGTGTCAATTAATAAAAAAACTCCTGTAGGTAACTGTAAATCAATGCTTTGGCCTGAGCAGTTGATACCCTGTATCCCTGCCGGGTCACAGGGTATTGAGTGTGCTACTGTCACTAGAATTCTGGCTAAGTATAAATTCGTCGACACATTTGGTACACATGTCAACGTGGAGAGCGAAATTTGTCTGAATCAGTGTCATTTTAAAGCCATACTTTGACAGGCTACTGAGTATTAACTCTGCTGGGTCAGCATAAATTATTACTTAGAATCAAATAGGTCAGCAATTTTTGTCTCAACACACACCACAGCTAAAATAGCTGAGTTCTTTATATATTTGGAAAGAGTTACCGCCTCATTATATCTTCTATATTGCAAAATGGTTACAGGAATATCTCCTACCCCACTAAAACTCAAACTCAAACAGACATTTTGATAATTACAGAGGTTGTAGGAATAGCCATTCTGAATGGCGTCTACAGGATATGGAAGTATTTGAACGAGTTATGTATAAAAAGCTAATGAAGGCAGGCGAGAGTACCTAAAAACGACATGCCAGAAAAAATTTATTTTAATTATATAATATGCTACCTCGTAAAATTACTACTCGCCATCAAAATTTAGAAAATTGACCATTTTTCCTAATTTTTAGAAATTATTTTCATAATTTTTTTTTCCATAAAAATCAATAATTTTTTAATAAATTGATCAGAAACAAGTGTTTTATATGAATTCTAATAATTATTTTGATGAATGGAATATATTAATTTACTTCCAAAACCCAATTTTGATTTCTAATAAAATACCGTTTCATCTATCAACATTAGATTTCAGTAAACAATATGGAGTCGCTAACAAAAATTCTTAACATCCGGTGTAGTGGTATTTCACCACACCATTTTGCTCTTTTAAATGGCATATAAGCGTTTAAATAATCTTTATAAAGCATCTATAAAGATATCATTTGTCTGTATAAGAGGATCTTAGACATGTTTACTAGAGATTCATCAAGACAAGTAGCTTGAATTTTTTCTTAAAGACTTGACTTGACTTGAAAACTCAAGCTTTTGAAAATTTGATATTTGACTTGACTTGATTTTCGGACTGAACTACTTGACTTGATATCAAGTAAAATCAAACTACTTGATATTACTTGATAGTGATCTGTGAAATGCGCATCGAAGCGTTAAAATAGGGGATTCACTGAGGTTAAATAGGGGATTCACACAGCAAGCAGGCACTCGATGACGACGTGCTCGTGCTATTAGTAGAGCACCGTTGTTCAAGGATAAACGGCGACCGCAAAATTGAGAATTATTATGTCTGATTTAAGAAGTGATTTGTCAGAAATGGAGTCGGAACCTTTTCAAAGCAGCGGCTCAGAATATATCGTAGATGAAAAAGTGTCAGAATCCTATGACACCGAACCAGAAGAAGAAAGGGCAGGGTCGGCGCCACCAAAGGCAAAACGAGTTAAAGCTAATAAAAGTGTATCTAATAAAACGAATAAAATTAAGGATTATTTCATAATCGAGCAGGATCCTAAGAGTAAGAAAAATACTGACAAACAAGGCAAATGTACCCTATGTGTCGTAAAAAATACAGTTTTAAAAATGAAAAACTGTGGAACATCTTCACTAAGGAGGCATTTGCAAGCTAAACACACTAGAGTCTACGAAAACATTTTTGGTAGATCCAGCCCACCTAATTCCGAGGCAGAAGCCTCTGCCAGTTCGAATAGGCGTAGCACAATTACAAATTGGCTTGAGAAGGTAAAAATTAGTAATAAATAGATTTGAGCTAAAACTAAATAGTAAATAATTGTACAGGGTGGGCATTTTATTAGGGGCGTATGCATACCTCTTCCTCAGAAACTACAGGGTGTAGAAAAAAATAATTATATAAAAGAATCTTGGCAATCAAAAAAAATTAAATTACCTATTAGAATTTTATTTATACAGGGTGTCCGAAAAGTGCTGCACCAGAATCCTTCATTTGTTTCTTTCCAACTTCATCCCTTTTTGAAAAATCTTTAAAAAAACACATAAAGGAATCATGCTAGAAAAAAAAGCAAATGCCTAATTTGGATTCCTTGATCACGAAAACCCCTTAAGAAGTTCTTTTGTCAAAATTCGGATCAGTTCATTTTAATTGAACAAAAATGATCAATTTTAATCTGGATCATAAAAACTCGAGTTTGTTATCGTTTTATATGATTTCGGGATCAAGGATCACGAATCTTTCATTTGTTTTTCTCTAACTTTATCCCTTTTTGAAAAATCTTTAAAAAAACAGATTAAGAATGCTAGAAAAAAATGCTTAATTTGGATTCCTTGATCCCCAAAAACACCTTAAAAAGCTATTTTTTTTCAAAATCCGGATCAGTTCATTTTAAGCCACACTTATAATTTTATAATGTTTATTATTATTATTATAGGTTCCTTGATTTTAAAAGTTATTCTATATTAAAAAGGTTTAATAAATTATTAATAAATACCGAGATAGGCGAGATATCAAAATATTAAATAAAAGGCGGCTCTTGAACGGAAAAAATTACAACTTTCTAATGACAATTCTAAAAGTTTTTTAAATATAAGAACTACTGTCGACTTCTACTTTAGAACCGCTTTTTTATTATATAACATAATTTTTGTTTGATGATATAATTGTGTAATGATGTCTCATTTAAAATTCTGATTTTGAAGTCGGTGCAGCAGTTTTTGGACACCCTGCATCAATAAAACTCATCAGAGTATATTTACAAGAATCTGTATTGACTTTAAGACATTCTATTCAAAATTGTGGGACATGCTATAAATTTTTATACAGGGCATTTCAAAAAAATTACTTACTTTTTCATTTAAAAGTGGGATATTATAACGTAAACATTCTTGCACCTTGCGCTGCATTTTACTAACTCCAGATTTGTTTATTTTGCAGACCACTAGTTGTTCAGAAAACTTCCAACAAGACAAATTTCAAAAACTACTTGTGGAATATATAGCACAGAAGTATCTCCCTTTCAACTTTTTTGAAGATGCTATAAGTGGAAAAATGTACAAATTCCTAAATCCAAAGGCAACTCTACCTGGTCAGAACCAAATGAAATCTTTGACATTAAAAACATTTGCAGCAGCGCAGCAAACAATTAAGTCATTTTTGAAAACATGCAATTCAAAAATCTCGTTCACAATCGATGGATGGTCTTCTTGTAATATGAAAGGGTACTATGGTATTACCGCCCATTTTATCGATAAAAAATGGAAACTTCATTGTATCCTTCTAGATTTTGTGCCAGCATATGGGCAACATACTGGTAATGCAATTGCAAAGCTATTTTTCGAAGTATTACAATTCTACTATGTTACAAAATGCGTACAAGGTACGCATTACTACCGACAATACAAATAGTAATTTTCCGTTCATCAGAGAACTTAAAACGCATATTTCTGAAATCGATACAAAAAATATCCACTTTGTATGTTTTGCACACATCTTAAACTTGGCAGCTAGAGATTTTATGAAAATCCTTGATTCTGAGGTTGAAGAAACCGCCAACATTTTGACAGATATAGATGATGATGATGATGACTGCCAAGTTCCGCCCTCTTCTGTAAGAAAAATCCATTCCCTTGCTAAAAAATGAAAAAACTCTGAACATTTACGTGAAGATTTTGACAAATTTTGCACCACTTTAAACCTGAAATTTACTATGCCAAAACTTGATGTCATAACAAGGTGGAACTCCACGTTCGACATGTTGAGATGGAGTCTAAATATGAGAAACGCACTTAACATCCTTTGTGATAATGTAGAAAATTTAAAAACTTTAAAGCCAACCGACACAGAATGGTCGTTAATTGAACGAATTTGCCAGTACCTTAATGTTTTTAAGAGTATTTCCATAATTTTAGAAGGTGAATCATATGCTACTTTACCCATGGTAATAATCGGCATTAATATGTTGCTGGATAGACTAGAATCGTGGGCTATGGAACTTGACAATAAACCTGATCGAGATGAAATCGATGAAAAGATTATAAATAGTATTCAAGCGGCAAGGGACAAAAGCATTAAACATTACGAACGAACCAACTGGATGTACTGTGTTGTCCTGATTTTAGACCCCCGACATAAAGTGGAAACATTCTCCAATACAAGTTCGGGAAAAGAGTTGCCGATAGAAGCAATTAAACATTTTGAAGATATTTTTAAAGCACAATATTTTAGGGCTGACTCTCTGCAAATTTCTGAACCATCACTTCAAGTAGCAGCATCTTCAAACCCTAGTAAAAATAGTAGTGTCGAAAAGTTTGAAATAGATCTACTAAGTTTGTTTAATAGAAAACCTGCCCATAATGCAGACGACGATATGGCCTGGCGTTACGAAATCGACAAATATATTTCTGACCCAAGAGCTGACAGTACTGAAGATATTTTAGAATGGTGCAAGCGAGGGTGCAAGAGACACGAATGCATTTTTCCAAACCTTGCCGCAATGGCCAAAGACTTTTTGGCAACGCCAGCTTCTTCAGCTCCAGTTGAAAGGCAGTTTTCTAGCTGCCTTAACTCTTACCAAAACAAGAAATCGATTAGGCGATAACTCCGTTAGCAGCCTTATGTGTCTCAAATCATGGATGGCAAATGAGGATATTAAAGATTTATTTTAGATATTCATTTTCATGTTTGTTGTTTTTCTATTGTTTTTTTGTCAGAATTCAGAATATTTCGTATTTTTATTTCATATTATTTCATTTATTATTAAACTGAGTTTGTTAGAGTTTTCGTTTTAAGATGTTTATTAAATAAAAGATTAAATCTATATATACATAGATTTTTATTGTTATTCCGTTTTGGCAGTTAATCAGATTAATATCAAAAAAGTACTATTATTTCAAGAAAAATCAAGCAGTTAGCTTGAAAAACTTGATTTTCAAGTTACTTTATGTGTAACTACTTGACTTGACTTGAATTTCAAAAACAAATACTTGACTTGATCTTGACTTGATATCAAGTCAAGTCAAGTCAAGTAGCTTGAAAATCAAGTCAAGTCGTGAATCTCTAATGTTTACAAAGCAAGTATATAGCTTAAAAGTCATAATGAATGTTTTTATAGAACAATTAAAAAGCTACTTTGTAGCAGCTCTTAAATTACGTTCTTAAACCGCTTAAAGAACTGAATTAAAGAACCAAAATATCATTTAAGCAAATTGGTAATCTGAGATTCTGCAATAACTCCATATAGTCATAAATGAAGCACTTATAAATCATTTTTAAAGCAATTCGGATATAAAGCGCCATCCTATGTAAAATGTCCAGATTTCTTCAGGTTTTTCCAGTTCTTAAAGTTGTCATTTTTAATTATCTTGACAGCAAATTATTAAGTGGAACACAACTAAAACACTAAATATACTCTCTATAGAAGGGTTGAAAGACAAACATTCTTAACATCCTGTGTAGTGGTATTTCACGACGCCATTTTGCTTAAGCAGGTAATCTGTCCCTTTAAGTGGCATATAAGCGTTTAAATAATCTTTATAAAACATCTACAAAGATATCATTTGTCTGTATAAGAGGATCTTAGGCATGTTTACAAAGCAAATATATAGCTTAAAAGTCATAATGAATGTCTTTATAGAACAATTAAAAAACTACTTTATAGCAGCTCTCAAATTACGTTCTCAAGAACTAAACTAAAGAATCAAAATATCATTTAAGCAAATTCTTAATCTGAAATTCTGCAATAACTCCATATAGTCATAAATGAAGCACTTATAAATTATTTTTAAAGCAATTCAGTTATAAGGCGCCATTCTATGTGGACTTCGCCTTTCCTAGGTTTGACTCACTTATTTTATTTTTCCTAAAGTAAATAAACATTACTGGTCTCTATCAGCACATCTTAAGAGTACCAAAGAATTAGAAATAAAAGCATAAAAAATATACAGCATGCATAATGAATAATATACAAACTTTTTTATTAATAACTCAAAACAAAATTTTTGGCACTTAGCCGACTTATCAGTTACACTCTTCAGTTACAGGAAAGTTGAAAAAGAAAAATGTGGGAAAACTTGTAAATGATGCAGGAGAGTTGATTGTGGATAGAGAAGATATTAAAGAAACTTGGAAGAAGTATATAGAACAGTTGTTTTTGATGAAAGAGGAGACACACCCCCCCATTCAGGCTGAGTCCGGACCTGATATCATAAGAGAGGAAGTTAGAGCTGCCATTATTACTCTAAGGGAAGGAAAGGCTCCAGGGCCGGATGAAGTACATTCGGAATTCCTCAGGCTTCTAGACGAAGTGTCCATCACATTCCTGACTGGCATTTTTAATATCATCCACAATACTGGGAACATTCCAAAAGAATGGCTTATCTCTGAATTTATAATGTTACCAAAGAAACAGGGAGCCAAAGCATGTGGTGACTACAGAACAATTAGTCTTATGAGTCACATGCTAAATCTCTTCCTCTAAATCATTCAACGAAGAATCTATAGGATCTGCGAGGAAAGATTGTCACATACACAATTTGGATTTATGAAGGGCATGGGTACAAGAGATGCACTTTTCTGTCTACAAGTATTGTTTCAGCGCTGACATTTTTGCCTGTTTTATAGACCACCAGAAGGCGTTCGATAGAATAAAACACAAAAAGATGATAGACGTGTTAATGAACACTATTGATAAAGATCTAACGATCATCAGAAAACCTTTAGTGAATCAATCAACTACTATTAAATTAATATGATAAAGTAAACCAACACAGTAAACATCCTTCGAGGAGTTAGGCAGGTCTGTATCCTGTCACCACTCATATTTAATCTCTACTCGGAGGAAATCTTTAAAGAGGCCCTTGAGAATACCGACATAGAAATTTTGCTGAATGGAGAATGAATGAACAACATCTGGTACGCAGATGATACTATGGTTTTCACTGACAACATGAACAACTTACAAGAACTAATGAACAAAATAAAAGGCGTCAGCAGTAACTATGGCTTAGAAATTAGCATTAATAAAACCAAATTCATGGTAATCCGTAGAGAAACTGGTGGAAGATACGGCTTAACGATCAACAACATACTAATAGACAGAGTAACACAGTTCACATATCTGGGAACCATGATCAATGATAATTGGGACCACTCACAGGAGATCAGGTGTAGAATAGAGAAAGGGCCGCCTTCAACCAAATGGCTAAACTGTTTAAAAGTCACAACTTCAACATCGACATCAAAATCAGACTCCTCCAATGCCATATTTTCTCGATTCTTTTCTATGGGATGGAGTCATGGACATTAACCGAGGCAACACAAAGAAGACTCGAAGCCTTCGAAATGTGGCTTTACAGGAGGATGCTGAGAATATCATGGGTGGACAGAGTGACCAACAAGGCAGTGATGGAGAGAATGAAGAAGGACTTGGAAGTAATGAACACCATCAAGAGAAGAAAGCTTGAGTACCTCGGACATATGATGAGGAACGAAAGCAAATATCACCTTTTAAAGTCCGTTCTCCAAGGGAAAGTTTATGGCAGAAGACCACCAGGAAGAAGGCTTAAAAACCTAAGAACATGGTTCTCAAAAACTACTACCGAACTATTTAGAGCAGCCGTGAACAAAGTCATCATATCCAGGATGATCGAGGATATTCGGAACGAATGGGCACTTAAAGAAGAAGAAGTATATATTAATCATATTTAATGCAAATTAATTCTTGGATTATTAAAGTACGTGATACCTAAAATACATGTTTCAGTTCTCACCTATATGGATACAACCCCATCTTCCTATGGTAATACAGTAATAAGTGTTTAATTAACGTTAATTATCATCCCCTCCTTTGCGGTGATAAATGATTTGATAATTAATTGTTTATACTGACCATCAGCATCATCTGTACGTATGTTAGAATAATTCCCCTTTCATTGGTTCAATGTATTTCTTACTTATATTAGTGAATTATTTGTTTCAATTTTGGCACAGTTGATACCCTGTAGCCCGGTAGATCACGGCGGTATTAACTGTCCTGCTGCTGTTCAAGAGAGCAACGTAGCCTTATTTCTGATTCAGATTATTTAATAATAATTAAGTTCGACAACGCCTCATTCAATAAAATCCACCTACCTAATTATTTTTACCATAGTCATGATGTCATTAGAAATTAACTTAGCTTCTTAGGTGGATAGTATTAATAAATATTGTGCAATCACCGCTTCTTGATTAATTTTCAGAGAAAAATCTAATTTTATTTTATTCATTTTCGAATTCCCGTTGCCACTAGAAAATGTATCGAGGCCATAAACTGTAGCAATAGGCATATATCTTTAACAATTTAACGGCATTTTTGTGGGTTTCCCATAAATTATTTTGCACATAAAACACATTATCAATTCGAATAATACAAATTGTTGTAAAATTAAACGCAAGAGCGATGCTATCTGAACTATTAGAGACTATTTTTAGCATTTTGAAAACGTCAACTATGTGAAATAATAACTGTTATTGTCCCAATAAAAATAAATCAAATTAAATTATATTAAAAAGCAAAATATGGCCCTGAAAACAGACTTTCAACGGTATAAATACAAACCAGAATGGTTTCTACGAAATCGTATTCTAGTCCCAAATAGATTTTAAATCTTACTTAATTTTGCTGATGTGAATATTTTAAATTTTTTTATTTCTCATAATTTGCCTGTGAATATATTTTAAATTTGCGTTATTTCGAGTTTTTTTTTATAATTTTTTTCTCAAACTTACGTAAATAAATTTGGCAACACCTCCATTGCCTTCCTATTCTTCTTTTATTATGGTGTTTTATTGGCTGGAGCTGATTTTTCAGACGAATCAGCGTAATTCAAATAGCCCAATTTCGAAAAATTTTATACTACATTATTAGTTTAAACGTTCAGTTTATTTAGCTCGAATTCCATGCAAAAGGGAAAGCATTCACCGCCAAAAGGGCCGTAGCTCTTTTACGCTACGGCTTTTATTATATAAAAACACATGTTTTTCTACGACCATGCGATTTTGCCCACATTTTTGACACCTATTTTGGCTTCAAAAGTGCACTAGTGCGGGAGAAAATAGGTTGAATTTCGTTTGATATTAAGGATGCAAGCCAGTTTACATACAATAGATTTTATTATTTCCAAAGGAAACTGATATGTCAGTGGCGTGTCTATGGGCGAGTGCTTCTAATATAAAGAATATTATAAACAGGAGTGTGAGCAATAATGTTTGTATGAAACAAAAGGCAAGTACTACGCCTATATAAGGTTGTAAAATTGGACCTTTCTCGGCTTCTCGTATGTTTTATTACTGCTTTATTAATTTCTCTAATTTTAAAACGAACTGCAATTTTGACTCCAATATAAGTACATATTATTAATGTGTGGTCATATTATATCCCAACTCATCCAGAAAGTATCCTTCCTGCACTCGACTGCTTGTCCAAACTTCGCTCCGTCGCGTGCGCAAAAGTAACACTTTACTCACTTGTTAGGAAAGTAACTGCTCTAGTCTGTAACTAGTGACTAAAAGCCTGAAGAAATTGTAACTAGAAACAAAAGAATCTGAAAAATTATATGATTTTTGTTTTCCTTTTCTATGTTTAGTATATTAATAATCACAAAGATTTAATTAAAACTAGAAGAACTTTTCTAATTTATAATATTTGGAGGTACCTTGTTAGACTTTATCAAGCGTTAGATTTTGAAGCTGAACAGAGCCTTAAGATATTATTATCAATTTTATATTTCCTTCCAGTTACGCACCTGACTCCTAGATGGCCTTACATGATATATCTAATTTATATAGTTCTAAACTGGATGCTTCAATTAAATTTCGACGTATTGTCTGAAGCTGAAGTCTTTCTCGAGTAGCCGACCTGTACAGATCGGTGTTGTAAAAGAAGCTTTTTCTCTCCAAGTCTCAAGAAGTTGAAGCGAAGCCACGTCAAGCCATAAGCATCAAGCGAAGCCATAATAGCCAAGCCCAAGCGAAATTGCGAAACGAAGCTAGCCAAATTTCCAAGGACTGCGATTCTAGAGCGATTCGACGAAGCCATAAAACAGAAGCGAAGCCAAGCCAAGCGAGACGCGGCCTAACAGCGGTCGAGCGGAAGCGACGCCAAACGTTCTGTAAACGTTTAGTCAAGATTTTGCGTACCACGCATAGTGTATCATTCAGGTTAGTTCAGTGTACATATTTTACTAATATTTTCGTGTATTTTCAGCCTTCTCTTTCAGGAGAGAGTGTGAAACCTACGCGCGTCGAGCATAGGGAGTAGCACTTTCGAGAAGAATCGCGATCCGCCAAAAAGCGGCTGGCAACCCATGGCTCCGACAGTCAAGAGGCGACTGCAAACCCCCAAGGAAGACGAGATGATACAGACAAGCAAAATGGTCAAGCTGGGTGAGACATCAACCTCAACAAGGGGAGAAGTAGTCCACGAGATGCTACTACCAACATGTAACCGCTTCGGAGTCCTAGAAGTGGAGGAAGAGATGGAAACCGCAACCCCGCCCAAGCCTGCCGCAAGACCGCCGCCGATCGTAATCACATCCAAGGTGAATTATGAAGAATGCCGAAGACAAATCAAGCTAATCCTGAAGCACAGCGACTTCATCATGAAGTACAATCCAAACAATGTGAAGGTATTCACAAACAAGGAAGAAGACCATATGCTACTCACGGGACACCTGGAAGTGGACGAGAGCATCGAATTTTTCACCTACAAGCCAGGCGGTGAAAGAATCAAGAAGGTGGTGTTCAAGTGCCCCCCAGGACTAAACGCGGACCAGATCACGGACAAACTCAGGAATGAACATAAAGACATCATAAGCTGCGTACCCATGAAGTCGCGAAAAGGACAGAGCCATTCATACCTGGCTAGACGGTTGAAAATTCAGTGATCAAGTGGGAGACGTACTACAAAACCGTCAACTACTCCCAATGTTACAGGTGCCAGGAATTCGGCCACGGATCATCGATGTGCCGGCAAAAACCAAAATGCGTGAAGTGCGCAGGTGGACACAAGGCCAGCGAATGTACACGAAGACGTGGACACAACGAGGACCAAGTACCGCTCAAGTGCGCAAATTGCAACGGAGAACACGGAGCCAACTTCAGGGGCTGCAAAGCACTTAAGGAATATCAAGAAAGAGCAACGCCAAGGCAGCAACAGCAACAACGGACAATCACGAAGCCCAGCCACAGAAGAGAAGGAGTGAACTACAGCCAAGCGATGCGCGGGCAACAGCAGGAAGTATTTCCCGCCCTTCGGCCACGCCAACCCGCCCCAACCACCCAAGCCAGGAAGCCGTTGCCGTCGAACCGACGACCCCCAGAAACCAAGCACCAGCCCAGGCAAATGCAGGACAGGACGACATGAACACGCTACTCAGGGAAATAGAAGATTTCAACAAGCTGTTCAAGGAACTAATCCAACAAATCAGGAAACTGAAAACCGAACTGTCAGCAGCCACCACCTCGTGGGAGCGAATGCAAGTACTGATGACCTATGGAGCGAAGTAAACCAATGAAAATTCTACACATAAACATCAACGGAATAAGGGGCAAAATCAGCCAGCTCAGAGAACTCGTCGCCAGGACAACGCCAGACATACTGAGTGTCAATGAAACAAAAGTAAAGGATCACCCACCAGGCATCATAGGATACGAGATGATATACAAGAACAGGCCAAACCAGGAACCGTATGTAGGAGTAGCACTATACGTGAAGAGAAGCATCCAATTCGAAGAGCAGGCAACAGACACAATCAGTATAGAGACAGTGGCGATAACAACGAACCACCTGAAGATCATCTCAGCATACAACAAGCTAAACCAAGCCCTAGACGAGAACGAACTAGAAGGACCACTCAACCACCCGAAAACGCTGCTAATAGGAGACCTAAACGCCAAGCATACCTCGTGGAACAACAGGACAGGAACACGACTCAGGAACTGGATCGACAGGAACGACGCAAGCCTAATAATCTCGGACAGAAGGACAAGGATCGCACGATACCACGTATCCGACGCCACACTGGACATTGGAATAGCCCGAGGCATCATCGCCACAGCGACGACCATTACAGAACTGCAGTCCGATCACCTGCTAGTTATGTTCGAAATCAAACCTAGAGTCACGTACAACTACAGGAACGCCGACTGGACAAACTTCAGGAGAGAAATCAACACGGAACTAAGGATAAATCGGGAACTGGACACCCCTGCAAAAATAGAGGAAGCCATAGGAACTATAACCAGGATAATAAGCGTCGCCAAGGAGCACCACGTCCCAAGGAACACAGAACTGAAGTTAGGCAAACCACCACAAGAAATCCAAGACCAGATCGCGAGAAGAAACCAACTCCGCAGGACATACCAACGGACACGTGACCCGAACGACAGGAGAGCCTACCTAGAGGAATGCGAAGTAACCCGAGCCATGCTAGATTCACACAACAACGAGGCCTGGAACAACCGAATCATAGCCGCTAGCCGTGAAAACAACGTATGGAAACACATCAAGAGAATGAAGAGCAGCAAGACCCCATGGACAGTCCCACCGATCAAAGTGACGAGAGGCGGATTGGAAAACATCAGAGACAAGGCAGAGAAGGCGGAGGCATTCATGGAATACTTCGCAAACATCAGCAGCCTAACAGAGAACCTATCAGATGACAGAACACGAAGAAGAGTTTAGAGGACAATAGACGCAATCGAAGCACTGCCGCCACAGGACACGGACAGGATAACCACCAGCCCCCGGGAACTGAAGAAGATCATCAGGAGAGCCAGGCCATACAAAGCACCAGGAGTGGACGGAATAGTCATGAAGGATGCCAAGTTCCTGCCAAACAAAGCC
>MU182207.1:0-23403 GCA_016904865.1 Pissodes strobi
AGTAAAAGTTATATATTTTTTATTTATCCGATCTTCCCTCTTTATGCAAATATTGAAAAGGTCAAAAAAGACCGATATGTGTTTCCTACGTCTTCATTATTTATGCAGTTTCATGATGAGGTGGACTTTGTGTTACGTAAACCGAGCAGTGATAAATTCTGAATGTTTCAATTAAAATGCTAATAATTAAGATTATGAAAGTTTGGAGGAAGATTTATTGCGAATATTAAAAAAGGCGTGTGAGATGTGCATATTTTCAAAAATATGGCAATCCCCTAGACGTTGCGATATAATCTTATAAAATATAAATGTTATTCGGTATGTGCAAGATCCGTTAAGTGACATAATCGGCGAACCCAGTAGCAGTTTTATGCATACCGAATACGACAAAATGTTCATTTGGTTCATTCCAGCGCCGAAAAAACACTGAGACAATTCGATAGGGAATTCTGAGGACAAAAAGGCCCTAATAAGGGTTTTATTTTTTTTCTTGGCGAATGTTTTTTTTTAGAAAATCTACGGCAAAAACTGTATTAGAAGACACTTTGGAAATGATGATGACTTTATACAGGGTGCGCCATTTCAAGTTTTGACAACCACACTATGACACACCGCAGAGTTCTGTGCAATCGTATGCAGAGTGCGCTTCGCTTGGTCGAAGAGTAATGTAGGGTGCACTGCCTGTCTGGAAACCCCAGGAAGAGAGAGATGGTGCTCTACACCAGAAAACGGACGACGGAGCCACTAGGGCCTCTAGCCCTCCTAAACACACAACTAAATTCTGCGTCTGAGGTAAAATACCTTGGGGTCACCTTCGACCCTAAATTAACCTGGAATCTTCATTTAGAACGAAGATTAAAAAAGGCATACATTTGTTATGAACAGTGCCACAGGACCGTGGGAAAAACCTGGGGGATGAAACCCAGGTAATGTGGATCTATACTATACCCATGATTGCCTATGGAGTCGTAGTTTGGTGGCCCAAGACTCAACAAATAACTGCAATGCTTAAGCTCAGTCAGGTACAGAGAACTGCCTGCCTATCCATAACGGGAGCTATGAGAACAACCCCAACTAGAGCCATGGAAGTAATGTTGTGATTGCCGTTACTAGATATTTATCCAAAGGAGGTGGCTCTGATTACATTGCTGAGGCTCAGAGTCGTTGGAGTGCAACCCAGCATAGAATGTGGAGACATTAGACGCGAACTAAGGAAAGAGGCAGTCGGTAGACTGCTACTACTGCACGCGAGCGCAGACGGCATACCTCCCAAGTTTGTTTTCGACATAATATATGATATACAAATAAAACCAAAATAGCCTATAACCGAATGTTATAGGTTGTTTTTACATCTTCGTGGATGGCTCAAAAACCCAGGAAGGAGCAGGCGGTAGAATTTACTCCCGAAGCTTGCGAATTGAACTCAAATGGTCTATGGAGGGACACGCAAGCATCGTTCAGTCTGAACCTGCTGCTATATCCAGAGCCGCAAAAGAGATTGATCACAGGAACACTGAGGACAAAACTATTAAAATATAGACAAACACTACTGGCCTTGAAAGGATATAAACTTACAGCCAGGTCAGTACTAGAATACCACAATTCACTCGAGGATGCCGACCGCAAAACAGGATTTCTGTGTGCTGGGTTAAAGGATATGCAGAGTGTGAAGGTATCAAATAAGCGGATAAATTGGGTAGAAAGGCAGCCGGTTCAAACATTATGGGAGTCGCGCTTTCAAACCCTACCTATCGCGACGATCCCCCATGGACTTTAGGGCTAGATGGGACGAAAGAACTAACTGGCGACTAGCCAGGGAGCTACTAAGCTACCCTAATAAGTCTGCAGCATACCTGGGTATGTGAAGGAAGAACCTACGCCTCATGGCAGGGATTCTGGCTGGACAATTCCAGCTAAGGAAACATCTCTACACAATGAGATTATGTGAGACACCTCTATGCAGAGGCTCTGAGCAGGGAGACGAAACAGTAGAGCATCTGCTCTGCGATTGCGACGCTGTCTAATCCATACTAAGGGAATCCATTTTGGGAGAACGATGGCCAACAATGACTTTGCTCAGAACAACCTCGTCGGGCAACATCGCCGCCTTCTTTACAACACTAGGCTGGGCGATGACCTAGACGGATTGTTTGACCTAGGGAGAACGCACAAGGGGTGCAATCGGGTCTAAGTGCCGTGGCCTTTCAAGATCACCGTATCACAATTTCCAGATTCCAGATTCCACACCACATTATTTAATTTTCTAAAAAACCAAATAATATGGAGTAACCAAACTTGCCTATGAGCAGAACATCCAAAAAAATCGTATTGATCCGATTAAAAATGCCGAATTGGTGATTTTTTTGATTTTCAATTTAAAAAAACTAGTTTAAGCGTACGTGCCAGTCAACGCATAGCTGTTTTCAAGAAATCAATTCAGGTACGTATATCCTAGGATCTCTGCTATAAAAAAGTTCTTTAACAACTTTCTGTACGAGATTGGGAATTATGAGAAAATCGAGGTTAAATTGAAACATGCAGAAAGTCACAATTTTTTTTTAAATATTTCGGCACTTTTACGAGACTGAATAGATAGCTTTGATGAGTTATGGGAAATTGTAAGGAATACGTCATCCAATATTTTCACGTAACGTTTAGGTTAAAATATATAGATTTATACATTTAATTGCCTAAAATCGTATTAAAAACGGATTGAAGCAGGAAAATGGGTCAGAACCAGAAAATATGGAAATTTTTTGGTGGATTTTATGTCAAATTACCAGGTGAAATTTTACTCCTAGCATATCGATGTTTATAGTTTATGTGGTAAGTAACTAGATTTAGTGCTTGATATCTCAATTAAAAGACTTTGAAGATGGAGAAATTGGCCATGATCGGCGAATTTTGCCATTTTTCAAGCAATAGGCAACGGTTTCTGCTAATTTTATGGTAGATTTCGAGGTACAATTTAACAATAAACATTATTCAAAATTTCAAAACATAGAACACAGAAATAGTGGTGCAACATTAACATCGCATTTTTAAAGTTTTCACTTCTGTTGTTTGGTTTAAACACATTTCGTTTTTTATGTATTTTTACAACTAATAATACAACATTTGCGAGCTCCCATTTTTCAACAATGATATTACATATCTATGAGGTGATCGTTAAAGTTCAAGCCTGTGTCATTAGCGCAAGATCAATTATGGCCTCCCCACTCGGCTACTGCACATGGCAAATACAAACAGTTTGGTTCTAATTTATATATTCAATTGGCGTGTATTAGTTAGTTTCGTCAGTCTATACACATGTCTTTGCTATAACTTTTCCAAAAATTTTCACTATTTTTCAAAAATCTACTAATTCTGCTTAACATTTTGGATGTAAAAAATTTTCCATGTCAAAATAGAAAGTGTTACAATATTTTACTTATAATTTTTTAACGCGTTTTATAATATGATGATGGTATTTGATAAAGCATAATTTCTTGATCTCTATATGAGTGTTATCAACCTGTATTTGGCTGGATTCGCTTTTACTAACTTTTTTAGCTACTACATGATATCCATGAAATCCAGTCGCAAAATCTTAAGTGGCACCAGGACGACTTTTTAATTTGAGCCTGTATACTATTCGGTATTAGAATGTGAGTTTCCAACTCAATTTTAATATAATATAACAGTCCATTCAGAAGTTATCAATTAAGCTCCAAAATTGGTACAAATTTTGACATCGTCACTTTTATGTAAGCGAGTGTATTTACTTTGTATACCTTGACACTTGTACAACATGCGGAAAATATATTTGATGTGGATATCTGTGTAAGTAAATAAAAGTAAATAAGTTGATAATAATTTTGTTGAATTGCTACTATTTCCTGGTTGCGATAGCATACATTATGTTGAAAATATTTACATTGTATAGATAGGTATTACTTACTTAGCTTGACGCATGTTTAAGTGATACAATTTCTAAGATGTGTCTAGCAGATAACCAACAAATATAAACAATGTATTGGGAATATATTGATATTGTGAGGCGTTTAATCATCATTTTTGTGCAAAACAAGCCAGTTGTTCTAAAATTATTAAAATCTTAAGTATCTGATTACTAATGTAGAAAAATTTGGAAATATAATCTCCATTGATAAGTCCAGTATTTTTTTCATTAATTGATTGATATGAATTATTTTGCTACTTTTAAATTACTCAATACAGAAAAGTGGCTAAAATACATTTCCATACACTGAACCAACCCAACACCACCAGTCTACCAAAGCTTTTTTACAACATTAGCTACCACTTTTGACTCAATACAGGTCGACCAGAACATTTAGAAATAATCATTCTGGGAGATTTCAATGCACATAACACCAACTGGCTCAAACACCACAACAAGAGCGACAACGAAGGTAGAGAAGCTGAGGCATTTGCGATCAGCAGCGGGCTTACACAATTCGTAGATGAACCAACTCGGATTTCAGAGAGGGACGAATTTGCCGCCCTCCTGTATCTTTTTCTAATCACAAATCCTGATGAGTACACAATTATAGTTAATCCGCCATTAGGTACTTCCGACCACAAACTTATTACAACGGCTTGTAATCTGCCACTAGTAAAGGAGGATCCACCATTACCTCGTAGAATCTCGCATTACGATTATGCAACCTGGGAGGATCTAAGAGAGATCTACCTAGATTTTTCTTGGCTCGACGTCTGCTTTGGTACCGACGATTCGTCGGTCTGTTAGGAAGAGATCACGCAAGTAATCGCTTCAGGAATGGAAGCATACATCCCAAATTCCGCCATTTAAAGGAAAATCCTGATTCGACAGAAGATACGAAAGAGCTGTAGGTAGGAAACAGCAAGCCTACAAGTACTGGCAGCAAAATCAGACCGCTGAAAGTCGCAATTATTTTACCAAAGCTAGAAACAAATGCAAACATGTTATGGACGAAACTAAGAACAAACGCAATCAAAGGGCCAGTAATAAATTTTTGCAATGTCCCAGTGGCTCCAGGAATTTCTGGTCGGTAGCAAAGGCAGTACGTAATAGCTTTACGAAACCGTCTCTCCCACTTTTGACGGACGAAAGCGCCGTCACGGCGACTACAGCTAAGGAAAAAGCAAACATGCTTGCCGAAATGTTTTCATCTCACTCTACCTTAAACGTCCCCTAAGGCAAAGATCTCCCCAACACATCCAACATCAACACTACCATGGCAGAAGTTAAGTTTTACCACCGTGATATTCGTAAAATCCTCAAAGAACTAGATACGCAAGAGGCATTAGGACCAGGTGAAATACCTGCCATCGTGTTAAAGAACTACGCCAGCGAACACGCATTTTTTTCAGGCTTTTTTCTCTGTCTTACCGAGAGGAGGATTTACCCATCTTTTTAGAAAGTCGCTCGAGTGCAACCTGTACCAAAAAAAAGCAAGAAAACAACGACATCAAACTACCGTCCAATTGCCTTGATTCCAATAATCTCTAAAGTCATGGAATGTGTAGCCAATGAGCAACTACTCAAGTACCTCGAGACCAAGAGAATAAATAGCGATAACTAATATGGCTTCCGCAAACAAAGATCGATAGGAGATATATTGGTCTATGTTGCTCACATACCGAGTAGGAAAATTGCGAAATATGGAGAATCTGCAGTTGGCTTGCCAGTTCCACAATAACGGAGCTCTACACATTGCAGTTGATGGATACATCTCAAACACATTCACCATTAATGCGGGAGTAGCTCAGGGCGCAATACTTTCACCAACTCTGTCCCTCATCTATGACCTGCTAACCAAAACCAATAATCCTGTTTAGAGTTTTGCAGATGACAGTACCTCAGCAGCGACTAAGACTTATCATCGCAGCAGGTGTAGATTACAACAATTAATCAAGATCTGGAGAAAGGTCAAACTTGGGGCGACAGGAACTTGGTCCAATTTAATGCTGCAAAAACCCAAGCAGGCACTTTTACCCAGAAAGCCAATACGGCGTGCTCTGACATCATTATGTCAGGATCGACCATTCCTTTATCCTCGTCAATAGCACTACTGGGTGTCTCGGTCAACATCAATATGTCCTGGAATGACCACGTTACTAACATATCAAAATCAGCCTCGCAGAAGCTTGGTGCGCTATTTCGCAACAAAAAACTATATACATCGCGGCACCTACTCTTGGTCAACAAAGCGCAAATAAGAGGGTGCTTAAATTATTGCTCACACATCTGGGGTGCCGCACCTAAGAACACCCTAAAGCTGCTGGACTTCATTCAGAAGAAAGCTCGTCGGTGACGCGGAGTTTACCCGGGATCTGGATAGTCTGGAACACCGCAGACATGTAGCTGAGATTTCTCCCCGTTTTATAGATATTTTCACGGCAGATGTCATCAGGCTTTGACCAGCATCATCCCGCCCCCAGCAGCTCCCGTCAGACAGTCACGACAGGCGGCTAGCGCGCACATGTTCGTCGTACAACTGGAAACACCTTGCGCACTGCATCGCTGTGGAACTCACTCACAGGATTTATAATTCCAATCAGTCAGAATTTTAATTATATCAATATCTTGACTTCTTTTTATTAAAACTGGAATATGTCTCTGGAACCCAATCGTTAGTTAATATTCGGTGCCCATACTATCAACTCAGTACCGGTGAAATAGAGGCCTGCTAAAACGATTTTTAAAATGTTTTATTTAGATAATTAATGGAGTGTATTCTTTTATATGCATATGTCATGATGAATAGATGTGCTACTGTATAATAGGAAAACCTGTAGTTCAACAGCAAACATTGCAGACTGTGAAAAACAATTTTAGTTGAAATGATTCAACATGCAAAATAATGTATTATGCATTCAAGATAGTGCCTATTACTTTCTAGTACTTTATTGATGGTTCCTCTTCTAACATATTACACATGTCGACCTAAGAGTTAAATTTGAACGTCCCTTTCTTTTAACCATCAAATTGATGAGATTACAAGATCAGATTGATGCGACTCAATGTTTGAATTTATAATTCGAATCAGTCAGAATTTTAATGATATCAAGATCTTAACTTCTTTGTATTGTCTCGGGCTGGACCCCATACTATCAAATCAGTACCGGTAATATAGAAGCGTGCAAAAACGCAAAATCGCACTCACATTCTTAAAAACTCACTGGTATATAATACGTGAAATAACTATAATAATATTAGCTATTAGATTTGTTTTAATTGTAACATACAGATAATCAAATGTTTTTTAGGTTACTTGCTTGTGTCTCCTATTGTCTTATTTTAATTATATTGTAAAAATAATTCAATCTGATTTTCTTATTCTGTAATTGGGGTTTTACCGGAGTACTTAAATAGAATAAAGTCCAGAACGAGATTAATATGTGGTATACTTGCTCACATACATTGTTACCTCACAGTGTTGCTCGTTTAATTGAATACGAATATGCAACAGATAATGGGCACATTTCAATAAATCTGTATACCATTGTTCTTTAATAATTGTTGTTAGTCAACATCAATAAAAAAAACATTAACAGCTAATAGAATTATATTTCCTTGACAAATAAAAATTAAGCCAATAACAAAAGACCATCAACAATAATAAATGCAAAATATGTAGGTATACATAGCCATTTGTTTAAATGTTACCTGTACTTCCCACGTTATTAATATCGAGCCTAATTTTAAATTGAATTGTTACATCATAACGATATTTATCAAGTTCAACGAGTAAAAATGTCGCGTGAGTTGTATAATGTTAAAGAATGTGACACCAATCATCCAATTTTTTTTTTACCTTGGAATTTTAAGATTTTATTCGATTGAAGGGAAAATCGAGACGAATTCGATTCATATAAATATTAGAAATAATTCTAGTTAACTCATTGAATGAATCTAAAGGCAGTAGATGATTGATGATGTCTAACATTTTGAACGTCATCATGTGTTAAAAGATACATGAACTGTTCCATTAAAAAGGGCAGTCAGTAGGAAACAAATGCTTTTGATTATACTATAGAAGCCTTTAAGAGAAGGAGAGAAGGTGAGAGCATCGTCGAACAAATGGATTGAGGATTTTTGGGTAACAAAATTAGAAATGAAGATCAGTAGTTTTTCATATTTCTAACGTCGGTATCTGAATCTTCAGTCATTTTGTGATAAAGCATATGCTTATAAAAACAAAAAATTGAGCACGAACTTTCAATTGGTTCACATTGGGTCATGGGGATGTGCGGAAACACTTAAACATATTAACTGATATTCTCAAATACTTTCCATCTAACGAACTAAAAGATTATAGAACTAATGTTAAATCACTCCATGCATAGGTCTAAAATAAAAAAGTAAATTTTCAGCAAATTGAGTATATCCCACAAAACAATGTGGGAAATAATACATGAATACCGTGGTAATACACCTGGCAGCAGTAGAAAAGAATATAGCATGAACCCTGATTTGTTGAATGACTTTTTGTAGGCATTGCATCAGACTTGCAGAGTAAAATTGGAGTTTCTGCTATGGATCCACTAGATAATATTAAAAGCTTTCCGCGGGAAAAATTAGATTCTCCCAAGTTTCAATCAATAAAGTACGAGATATAATAAGTTCACTGAAGAATAAATAAGGCCACTTAATTACACTTGTAGGTCCTTTGAGAAAACTAGTCAGTTGAAGAGTGCACTTTCCCGCATGCTCTTAAATAGGTTACAGTGGTCCCAATATTCAAAAAGGGTGACACGCATGATGCTACACACTACAGGCATATTTCTCTGCTTCCTTTATTTTCTAAAATTATTGAGAACTGTATGGCAGCCAGAGTGAATGATTTCTTTGAACACAACAGCTTATTAATTATCAAGCAGTTTGGTTTTAGAAAGGGTATGGGAACTTCATTGGGTATTGTCGTCTTCTCAGACGGTCAAGCAGCTATCAAAGCGCTGAACTCAAACAACAATCAGCTCCAGAATGGTACTGGAATGCCTAGATAAGTTGAATGAACTGGGCAACAATAACAAATTATCCCTTCAGTGAATACCAGAACACGATGGGATAGAAGGCAACGAAAAAGCACACCAATTGGCAAAAGTAGGAGCACAGCCTACGCTTTTAGAACCGAAACGTTTTTGTGCCATAGGGATGCACACCTATAAAGAAGAATTCAGGAAAGAAGAGCAAACAAAATCGATCAATCTATGGGAATGCCTTCCAGGGTTAAGGCGATCAAATATATTTCTAGACCCCCTCACCAAGGAAGATCAAAATACCTGCCAACACTGAGTAAGAACAATCTCCGCATCCTCACCGGCTTTCTTACGGGCCACTGGTTGAGAAGGCACTTGAAGAGAATAAAAATTTAAAACTAGGACAGTTGCCGGTTCTGTGAGTAAGGGGAGGAAACCCCCCAAGACCTTCTCACGGAGTGCGAGGCGGTCGCGAACAGACGAATGTTCTGCTTCGGGTGCTGCATCGTCGAACAGGAGGAACTTTCATCCATAGAACCATCCAGACGACTTGCTTTTATTAGAGCACTGAAGCTGGATGAAATACTTTGATTGAGAATCACATCAACGGAAGCACCATAGTAGGGGGACACAAAAGATCGGTACAGGTCGCAGTGTAAAAACACCCCTCTAGATCAATCATCATCATCATCATCATCATGAACTTAGTATCTTATGTAGCTGATTCCTTTCACAAATATACAAAAACATCGGCCAAAATATGTGACCTTAATAAGGCTTTTGACTGTGTCAGCCACCATCTACTTTTGGGAAATTTACGGCGCTTTACCTTTGGTGATAGAACCTTGCCCTCCTCAGATGCTATCCAGAGGGAAGGTGTCAGAGGGTTCGTGCTACGGGTATAGTTGTCTGGAAACCAAGATGTTACAGTCAGGAGTCTGTATTGGTACCACTCCTTTTTATAATTTAATGATTTACCTGATGTGGACCCCACCGCTAAGTGTACGCTGTTTGCAGATGGCGCAACCATTGCATATGTCGAAAGGGGTTTTGGGATTACAAGGGAATGCTCAAGGTTGAAACAGTTTTTTTTTGTTCAATAAAAATTAAACGCAGAATGTAGTATTCAACCAGACATCTATGGAGCTGATCCGGTGAAGTTTTTGTGTATTTATTTAGACAAGGGGCTGCACTCGAATGCTCCTGTTACCCACTTGTGCAGGTTAATAAGGAAAAACATATTCAAGCTTAGAAACCCTGGTGGATGTATATCAAAAGGTGTTAAAGGACGTATATTTTATTACTTTACGCTATAATAGTGTGGGGATATAGTAGTGGTGCTGCGCTGGTGTTGGCTTTGCAGCGGAGGGTTCTCCGGGTGGATTGGGATCTGAGGTATGGGGAGGGTTTTCGCCGCTCATTCATTCATGTTAAAATACTTACTCAAATTGCCCTCATTATTTATTTTGGAAACTCTACCTATTAGAGATTTTAAAAGAAGGCTCAGGGCATCTCTCACCAGCAAGGTTTTCTATTCTGTAGAAGAATTTTTGCGCTTTCCTGTGATCGAAATTTCGAGAATATATTGTCCTTTTTTATTGTATTCTGTTTGTTAATGCTTTATCAAAAATCCACTTTTATTTCGTTGTTATTATCTGTATTTTGTTGGTATATGTCTGAATATTTCATTTTATTTGTACAATTTCATTCTTTTTAGTTTGTTTTACTCTGTAAAAAGGCCTTTAAGCCAAGTTTATATTTTGTTTAGTAAACTTTGCTTTAAGTAATATTATTACCTATAAGATTTATAGTTCAATAGGGAAAGATGTTAGACATTTTATATAATTGTATGCTGTAACTGAATAAATAAGTTGAAGTTGATTTTGCACCTTTCAAAAAGACGTTATTCTTAAAGAATTTATTATCTACTGTATTCATATATATTATTTGAAATAAAAATGTTAAAAATTGCAATATTTCCAAATTAATATGATTGTGATGTAATTGATTATAACCAATATGAAAAAATTTTCGCAGCTACCGTTTATTTTCCTTTTTCAAAAATATATTGAACCATTTCCAGATTAACTTTTTTTAAAATATTTACGCTTTTTATACCTGCGTACATTCTCCCAAGTTTCAATCAATGAGGTACGAGATATAATAAGTTCACTGAAGAATAGATCGTTAAAAAACTCTTATAGTGCTAACATATCCCTAATAAAGGCCATTAAAAACACAATTTTAGGTCCTATGTTTTGAAGAGTGTAATTTTCTTCATGCCCCTAAATATTCAAAAAGTGTGACAGACATGATGCTACAAACGACAGGCAAATTCCTCTGCTTCCTATATTTTCTAAAATTATTTACAAATATATGACAGCCAGAGTGAATGATATCTTTATACACAACAGTTTTTTCATTAACAAACCGTTTGGTTTTAGAAAGCCTGTGGGAACTTCATGGGGTATCATGAACTTGATATCTTATATAATAGATTCCTTCCACAAGTCTGCATAAATATCGAGTAAGCTGTGATCTCTGTAAGGCTCTTGACTGTGTCAGCCACGATGTACTTTTGGATAATTTACGGCGCTATACCTTTGGTGATAGTAAACTTGCCCTCCATAGAAGCTATTTAGATGGAAGAAGCCAGAAGGTTCTTGATGCGAGTGCGCTGTCTAGGAACCTATACTATACCTATATACTATAGTTACAGTCGGAGTCTGTATTAGAACCACTCCTTTTTATGATTTAATGACCTACCTGATGTGAGCCATATCGCTGAGTGTACTCTGTTTGCAGATGGTGCAACCATTGTATTTGTCGAACGGCGTGTTGGGATTACATGGTAGTGCTCAAGGTTGACAGAGGAGAGAGCTAAGCAATGGTTTATTGCAAAATAGGTTTTTTGCTCAACCAGGATGAAACGCAGAATATAACATTTTCAACCACAGATCTATAGAGCTGATCCGGTGAAATTTTTGTACGTGTATTTGGACAAGGGGCTGCGCTCGGATGCCTATGTTATCTACTTGTGCAGTTTAATGAGCCAAAACATATTCAAGCTCGGAAACCCGGGTGAATGTGTGTCAAAGAGTATGTTAAAAAAACGCATATTTTGCTACTGCCCATTCACATATTAATTTTGCTATAGCAGTTTGGGGGCATAGTAGTGATGCTGCACTGGTGTCAGCTTTGCAGCGGAGGGCTCTCCGGGTGGTCTGTTGTCTGCGGTATGGAAGGATTGCCACACACCTTCATTCATGATAAAATACTCACTTACATTGTCCCCGTTATTCACTTTGGAAACTCTGCTCTGTCAGATCGCACGTCGGCCGATCTGCTAGTGATAGTTCTCAAAATGACCATAATACTTGTCACAGTTCAAATCATGTGTCAAATTATTGGCTACTTAAGCTTAAGACGTGCCAAAATGGTACAGGTTTCTTCGAAATTCACTTTTAAAATAAACTCCCATACGATCAGAGAAGTTTATTAGAGATTTTAAAACAAGGATCAGGGTATCTCTCATCAGCAAAGTTTTCTACTCTGTAGAAAAATTTTCGAGCTTGCCTATGATAGAAATTTAAGGTTATCTTTTCCTGTTTTGATGTGTAAACATCTTACTCAACGGTATGGGGGAAATCTCGGGAAAATGGACGGAAGTGTGAAACCCGGATGTGATATCATACAAGCAAGCGCTGAAGTAGACTGCGCATGGTAGACTAACGGATAAAGACAGCTTGCAAAAACAAGCGTCTAGCGCTCCTACTAACTTTTCGATGCGAAAGCCGTGTATGCGTAATGGCCGAATGTATCCAGTGTCTCGAGTACTAGCAGACACTCTCAATTTTTTTATTGTATTCTGTTTTTAATGCTTTGTTATAGATATGTTTGTATTTCGTTTTATTTGCTTTTTGTTTGTATATGTCTGAATGTTTTATTTATACAATTTCATTCTCATTAGTTTGTTTTACTCTCTAAGAAGTTCTTTAAGTAATATTAGTACCTCTAACATTTACAGTTCAATAGGGATTGAGATATAGGAAGATGTTAAGAGATTTTCTATAATTGCTGCCGTATGTAAATACTTTAACCTGAATAAATTTGTTGAAGTTGAGCTTTTCAGCTTTTTAAAAAAGTTATTTTTAAAGGATTTATTATCTACTATATCGAAGTGTATTCGACATAAAAATGTTTAAAATTGACAAAATTAAAAACGTGAAAAATTATTTAGAAAGTTTTTCATACGTATTATTATTACCAAATTATTAAGCATTTGAGGATATATTTATAATTGACTATAACCAACATGAAAAATATTTTGGAACTCTTTGTTTCACCTGATGTACCATTTATTCTCCTCTTTTTTAAAAATAGATCTTATGCCAAATACTTAAAAAATTCCGTATTAAGTTTCTTTTTAATTCTTTAAGTTTTCTATACCTGCTTACATAATATCATCTGAATTTTGAAAATTTCAATAATTCAATACGAATCAATCACCTTTGGTGCGCGTTTGAAACACATATAAATGTTTCTCAAACCGACACCAAAGGAGTTGAAAAACTCAATTATGTAATTGCCCAAATTCAGAAAAATGGTAACTTGGGCCTATTAAATAAATAATAACGTTTCAATTTTTTCATAAGTCGCTTCGTTTATATTTATTACCTAATGATATCAGGAAGGATATGTAGCTCATTGCTTGATCGATTCTGTTGTAATTTAATAATTTACCAACGTAATAATTTGCTATTTATAGCGCAAATTGCTTGATAGACGAGTACATGATGCAGAAACTCCTAGTGCTATAAATGTAATATAAAAAACAGTTAATAATTTACAAACTACAGTATACCTAACCTTCTCCTCCATCTATGCGCATTAATTTAGGGAAAAAATCGAAATAATTTACTACAATACTACAGAAAGGTCCACATCGAATCAACTGGCATCGTTTGAAATAAAAACAGTATTTTCTGCGCATATTGCCAAAGCTGTAACTTAGTTGTTTGCTGCAGTATCTCCTTTTAGTACCTTTCACAGATATGGTCCTTAAATGCTAAAATAGATACCTATAGTTCACATATACCTAAAGTTATTTCTATTAAGGATTTTAGTTATAAGTAGTAAGAAATATGTACTCACTGTGTTGGTAGTCCTACTTCTTTGGCCATATATCTCCACCAGGCAGAGAGAAAGAAGCAACAGATGAGAAAACTTCATTTTTGGTATCAAAAAATCTCACAGTTTTGAGGGGGACTCATTAAATATTTTCTATTAATCCACATGTAAATTCATGTAGCTATAGATGAAATCCTGAAACAAAAAGTACAATTAATGTAAATACTTTCCGAAACATATCACAGTTGAATCGTAATAGAAATCAAACGATTAAAAAGAAACAAATTCGCGAATGTCTTTAGTTTAAGGAAATCTTGCTTCATCTTGATTCTAGCAATTGTTGCTCAAGCTCCTTAAATCGCTTACCTTTAGTCGACCATTTTTTTCAACATCATTGCTATCTTAATTGGGGGGGATTTTCCACCTTTATTTCAAAAAATTTATCAGTATTTTCGTAGATTTTACAATATGCCATTTCCAGTAGTTCGGAATTAATAATACTTTTGTGTATAAACGCCTGATTACCGAATATTCAGCATTTAATCAGATAACCACAAAACCAAGAAATTCATTAAGATATCTATAGACTAACGCAATTTTTAAGTAAAATTTAGGCAAACATCAATATTTATTTTTAACGATTTTTGCAACGTTTTTTGGGTTAGTGCGTTCACGATTTTCCTAATAACATGAAACATGAAAAACTATTTTTAATTACGTAATATATGGAAGACTTATCGGCTTTACGTAACTCATAATATTCCTTTCGTATTGAAATGGTTAATGAGGTGTAGAGTAATTAAAATGTAATTAGTGGGCAGCAACTACGCTAATTGCGAGTTACAATTTGTTTAAAATAGAGAAGTTTTTGCTAGAAATTTTGTTCAGCTATTAAATAATGTCACCTGAAAAGTAGAAATAAAGGTGATTCAGTATTAGGTACCAGGCAATCGAATATTTAGAAATGAGGTATTAATCAGAGATTTACAAAGTCATACTTCAATACCTAAATTTGTACTTTCCTGGATTTGGGTTTAAAAGTCTAAATTTATAATCGTAGATTCTTTAAATTTTATATCATAAGGGCACTACTTTCTCCATATCTTGTTAAGCAAGTTCTTGATTGGAAATAGCGTTAAGTTTCATTTTGATGATTTTTTTATCGGCGTAGGTTTGTAAAATATTCAATTCTCGATCAATCGTTCCTATTTTGTGTATAAGATAGATACAAGCTTCTTAGTGTCTTATCTAATGTCCTTCTTCCAGCTTGCTTTTAAACAATTATTTAGTTATTTGGACTGTTTTTGAGATAATATTTTACTCTTTTCCACCCCAATCGTTATTGAGATTTTCTTTCTATATAGCTGCTTGGGTCCTGGTCTCAGGCTGTAAATTGCACATGTGCGAATTTAGTAACTCTAAAGATGCTGAAGATTATAAAAAAAATTAATTTGGCGTTTCCAGGAGCAAACCTGCTTCCGTAGAAATCTAATAATGATAATACGTAGTAATATATATTTGCGATACAAGTGAATAAAAGCACTATCAATATACCTAAGTGAAAGTTGACACCACAAGTGGGTAGCACGAAGCATGTAGCCACACGGTATATTAATGAAGCATTATCACACGTGTATATTACATTTTCCTGAACCAGTCGCCAATGCTCTTTTATAAAATAACACCTTGAGCACATGGAATATGATGCCTCTCGTGACCAGCCGAAAATTAAAGCCAAATAAATAAAGGCTTGTCACAACAAGCCTCAAATCATTTTTGGCCAAAATTTTATTTTTTAAAGAAGTACTGGCAACTCCAGCTAAATAAAATATTGTACTATACACGTGTGATAACGTTTGATAATAATATACTCTGTGGTTACATGTCTAATGTTACGCAATCATCGTGCAAACTTTATCACACTTGCTTCGTAAATATCTATTACTAATCATTTTAATTTTTAGATCTCTCAGTTTTGACAATGGAAGCAGATCTGTTCATTGAAACTTCAAGTATTTTCAAGTTATTCAGGTTTTTCAGCTTCTTTAGGGTCACTAAATTAGCATATTTACATCCTGTGTCCAAGACCCAAGCAGTCCTATATAGAATATTTCAATAAACCTAGTGGAGAAAAATGTAAAAAAAAATAAAACATGGGTTCTTCACAAAAATATCCAACTTGTCTTCAAACTCATTGCTTTCAAACCATCTTGTCCTTAAGTATTTTTGCTAAATTATCCATCTTTCAAATCAGCAACGCAAATGTTCCCTGAATATCAATTTCATTTTCTTCCTTATTTGTTTCGCCTCTTATATTCATCCCACTTCTGATCCAAATATTATGGAATGATCTCGATAAATTGTACTAATCCCATTAGGCCAAATCAGTAACTTTATGTAAACTTAAAGTAACCAATCCTCCCCAAGAAAATTTAAAAGTAGAGGAAGGCGGCGCAAAATAATCTCCTTGGCCAAAACGAGCCTTTCCTTTTTTGAGCAGTGTATGAAGTGCCATCTATTTATTTCTTATAATATTATGAAACCTCAGCTGTTCTTCATCGGTTGATGTGCGAACAAGTGTTTTGCGAGAAATATTTTTTCATTAATTTTCAGGTCGTTTGAAGCATTTTTTAACATCGCTGCATTTGCGGTGACATTTCTTAAATAATAAAGTTATTGTATTAGGGTATCCATAAAGCTTCTACATTGTTAGTTAATGTGTTTATTTGAGGTTATTTAAAATTGCTGAAACAGTAAATGGCGGCTGGTCAAGATGATCCCTCCAGAGATTATTTTACCCGCAAAGGTGGTCATATTGCCCACTTTTCTGCATAGTGTTATTTTGTTTTTAGTTCACTATGATTTGAAATTATAAGCGAAAATCTCAGAGACGGTTCTAGGATGATAATAGTATGTCTAAAGCTAGAGAGGCTGCACAAGTATGTATCTTCAAAACATGAATGCTTCACAAAAATATTAAAGGTACCTACAGCATATATATTAGGCTGCGCCAACTTGACATCAAACTCATTGTTTTCAAACCATCTTGTCCTTAAAGTTTTTGCCATCATTGCTAAATTATCCATCTTCCTAATCAGCAATGCAAAAGTTCCATGAGTATCAATTATATTCTCCTCCTTCTTCCTTACTTTTTTCGCCCCTTATCTTCATTTGACTTCTGATCCCAAATATTATAGAATGACCTCGACGGATTGTATTAATCCCATTAGACCAAATCAGGAACTTTATTTAGCGATGCGTATAAAGTATGTAAACTTGAAATAACCAATACACCTCAAGAAAATTTCAAAGTAGGAGAAGGCGGCCCAAAATAACCTCCTTGGTCAAAACAAGCCCATCCTGTTTCAAGCAACTATGAAGTCCATCGTTCGAAACCTCAGCAACTCTCCATCGGTTGATGGGCGAGCAAGTGTTTTGCGAGAAATATTTGTTTATTATTTTTCAGGTTGTTTGATCTAACGTAAGCGTTTTTTACCATCGCTGCATTTGTGGTGAAACTTTTCAAATGATAAAGTTATTGTGTTTTGTTTGAGGTTATATAAAACTGATGACACAGTAAATGGCTGCTAACTTCGAGGGGATGATATAGCTCACTTTTCTGCAAAGCGCTATTTTGTTTTTAGATTTCGCAATGATTCAAAATTATTAGAAAAAATCTCGGCAACAGTCTTAAGATGATAACAGTATATCTAAAGCTATAGAAGCGGCACAAAAATGTATCTTAAAAATATGAATCCTTTGCAAAAGTGTAGAACGTATCTACAGCAAATCCGTTAGACTGCGCCAACTTGAGTTCAAACTCATTGTTTTCAAACCATCTCGTCCTTAAATCTTTTTGCAATCATTGCTAAATTATTCATCTTCCAAATGAGCAACGCAAAGTTCCATGAATACTAATTTTATTCTCTTCCTTCTTCCTTATTTGTTTCGCCTCTTATATTCATCCCACTTCTGATCCCAAATATTATGGAATGATCTCGATAAATTGTACAAATCCCATTAGACCAAATCAGGAAATATATGTAGCTATGCGTATAAAGTATGTAAACTTAAAATAACCAATACTCTTCAAGAAAATTTCAATGTAGGGGACGGCGGCCCAAAATAATCCCCTCTGCCAAAACAGTCCTTTCCCATTTTGAGCCATTAAGTCCATCTTTGAAACCTCAGCTACTCTCCATCGGTTGACGTGCGAGCAAGTGTTTTGCGAAAAATATTTGTTTATTATTTCTCAGGCCGTTTGATCTAAGGTACGCGTGTTTAAACATCGCTGCATTTGTGGTGAAACTTTTTAAATAATAACTTTATTGTATTAGGGTATCCATAAAACTTCTAAATTTTTAGTTAATGTGTTTGTTTGTAGGAACAGTAAATGGCGGCTAACCTTAAGATTTAGGCAAAATGATACATCCAGGGATCATTTTACCCGCAGAGGAGATCATATTGTACGCTTTTCTGCAAAGTGTTATTTTGTTTCTGGATTTCACTATACTTCAAAACTATAAGCACAAATCTCACAGATGGCGTTAAATTTAAAACAGCAGCAAGAGGATTTAAGGTTTCTGTAATGACTTTAAAAAGGCGTGCTTAAGGCGTTAATAAGTATGCAACTAACCACCTAAAAATGTTGGGAGGTAAACAAAAGGTGTTGCCTGACCAACGCGAATCAGCACTACAAAATATTATTAACATGCGGAGTAGAGTACATCGATTAGCAACAGAGGATGCTAAAAAAGTTGTCTATAAACTCGCTGTAAAAAAGCAAAGTTCCTTATCCTTTCCTGATAGCAACCAAAGGACTAGTTAAGAGGATTTCGCCAGAAACATCCTGGAATATCTCTGAGGGCACCGGAAGAAGCATCAGGAGCTGGGGGCAACGTTTATTTCATTATTAAAATCAATTTTGGAGAAGATGCATTTCGAATCTTGAGGGATATTTAACGTCAATGAGACGTCTTTAAGCACTGTGGATGACAAAAAATCCAAGATTTTAGCAAAAGGAGTTTTAAGCAAACCTCTGCTGAACGAGGTTCTACTACTGGAGTAATATGTGTTGATAGATGGAAATTGTGTGCCTCCTTTGCTGGGCTACGAATGAAAGCAGAACTTAAAGATGCTCCGTCGGCTTTTGTGTTTGCCTGTAATTGATCTGGATGGATTGATTTGGAGGTTTTTAGAAACGGTTCGATCATTTCCTGAATCATGTAGAGCTAATCATAGAGGATGGCCACCTTTCGCACACCAAAACTTAGAAGCCATTGAAAAATCTAGACAAAATTGTGTCACAATTCTGGATGTCCCTCTTCACTGCACACATAAGCTGCAACCTCTGAATGCAAGAATCGTGTTTCCATTATCTCACTTTCATTTATGGAAGGGTTGCCACTGATTTTCAAATTGCATCAGTATTCAAAGAATCATATATGCAAGCCAGTATGCAGCTATATGTCATTCGGAGCTTCAAAAAGCCTGGTATCATACATATAACCTTGTCGTGTTTACGGATATCGCTTTCGTGGTTGAGGAAGTAATTAATCCGTCGAATAGCAGTTCTGAAGATTTTAGTTCCAGTGGCCAGACTGCAAATATCGAACAGAGTTAAACAAGCCGCACCAGTATTAATTTTACCCAAATAACAAGAGAAGATAATGGACTACAAGATATTAATCAAATGAGTATGGAAATCCATCCCCCGTTTGTTGATATCAATATTCAAGGCGCAGTTATTGAAGAGAATCAATCATGCTGTAGCATACAACTAACTAATGATAGGTTACTTAATCTTGTTTCTCCTAAAGATGTACTACCGCTGTCAAAAGTGAATAATCAGCAGCTTTCATAGGACGATATGAGAGCGTGGCGCAACAGTTATTTGAACAAGCACTCCATCAGAAAACAATTGTTAGATGAAAAATGAAAGAAAGCAGTTGAAGAAAAATAGAGGAATGAAAGAAGACGATATAAAGAAGAAGGAAAAGTTAAGACTTCTGCCAAGATGAAGAACATTATGACAACTCCGTCGTTAAATGCCAACCAAAGTGATAGAGACTCAGATGAAGCTGAAAATAATGTCCTGACGGGCTGGTAAGGTTGGATCCTTTGCGTGAAGGTGCAAACATTTATGTTGTAATATTAGTCAGTGTTTCCAAATGTCACATTCAACGTAAGCTCTAGCTTTTCTTTTTCAAGGCAAAATATGACCAAGTGTGTTTTTTTTTTGTAAATACGCTGGCCTAGTTGTTGACCTAAGTTTATCAAGTTCATAAAAAAACTTGTTTATCATTTTAAATTCCACCGGAGATCATTTTACCCAATGAGTTGGGGAAAACGGTTACTTTGCATGGTCCTACTTTTTAACCCCTTTAAATTTGTTGTTTCCTTTTTTAAATTTTATGTTCTAGAATAATCACAAAACTAAAGGAATTAAATAAGATGCATATGAAATGACTCCTTTTTAGACGGATTATTTGGGGCCACCTTCCCCTACTTGTCGGTCTTATTCAACGAATTAGCGCAAACCCTCGCTTCTAAGAACATTTTGAACTGTTTCCATCACTTAATAATTAATAAAAATCAGTTGTTGGTTCCAAAATTTCATTAAACCGCCCCCCACCACCCTCCAAAAGTCATATATCATATAGAGGAACAACGCTCCAATCTCTATAAGGAAGCTTGGCGCCCTAAACTAAGAGTGAAGATCCTTAAGTGTTCGATTACATATTGAAAACCTATAATGAAGAATAAGGATACTGTAAATATATATTGATTGTTAAAAAGAGAATGCTCGTAGGCGTAAAAAGCGTTTATACATACGCTCATTTCAAATAAGGCAGTGGACTTAGTACTGGCGAGCTAATATTGTAATTACTGAAATGAAATGGCGATATAATAAAATCGCGTTTTTTTTGTGCTCGTGTTTTAACCGGTAATTCATACACATAATAAAGGTGCTGGATTTAGGTTACTTTGGAAAGGCGGAATATGTCTTGCAATTCTCAATTCTAACATTTGGTTGTTCAGCGTTATTAATAATTTATTAATGGGCGATTTAAAATTGGTTTTGTTGGTTTATTTATAACACGTCTAATGTGAGTTATTTAAATTTCTAGACGTTTTTGCGAAATCAGCCTTTACGCCAATTGTTATGTCAGATGGCAGGCAATGAATGTTAAATTTGCTAGTATGCTGTCCTTTTGGCATTATTACTCACTACGTACTTGAAAATAATTATTGAAAGGAACAAGAGCAGTCGTAACTATTCAACATGTTTTGGGGACGTCATTGTCAATAATGGTCCCCATAGGCGTAGAAAGGCGGAGGCCAGGGACGCCATGGCTCCCATGGGAATTTAACCGAGTCATTTTGCAACATACCTATGTTAAACGAAGCATGGTGCAAAACACTTTTAAGAATTAGTGGATGGGCATAGGGGTTGTTTTGTTTTCATCTTTCTTTGATTTTAAATTGTTGCTTGCGCTCCGCGTTTTGATTTTACTCTTGCAGCACCTTAATAATTTATTATTTGCGTTACAAAAGTAAGGTCGCGCGCACCCCTCATTTGTCATTCGAGAGGGTGCTGAATCTTTGTTTTTTTTTTAACGATTTATCGACTTTTGGGTAAAAATTGGGCGTGGCACCCCGGCAGCGCCTGGGGCGGGCCTCCCTGCGACATTGTCTACAAATCGCCCGCCCCCCCCCCCCCTGATAAAAAAAAAATCCTGTCTACGCCCATGATAGTCTCTTTGATTATTTCGGTTGAATAGCCAATAATTTTCTTTTATAACAGTGCAGCTTTGATATATAGGTATTTCTCTTCACTTTAATTGAAAAAATAATAGTTTTATCGAAAAATTATGAAATTTTACAGATGCATGCGAAACTTTACGCAAAGTTGCAAAACTCACAAGGGAGTTTTGCAAAAATGCATTTTCTGAAACTTCTCGAATACCTACCTATGTAGGAAATTTAACGTGAATTTAGAAAATCGATACGAGAATTTTGAAAAAACTTTGGGATTTTTCCAGAATCTTCAATTTCCTAGTCCGGTGCAGAAATCGAACGCTAATATTTACTCTAATTTAAAAAATAAGGGAAGCTGGCCCAGTTGTGTAGTACACCTAGGCCTTTATTATTATTATTATTATTAATTTTAATAACGAAGTTAAAACAAAAGTTAGAACTGCAGGTGATGGGAAATATAAGTAATAGGTAAAAACACTAGGACAATTTGAGTTCAGTACTATGGTGTAATTTAATATTTTTAAAAGTATTGCAAACAAAAAGCTCAAAATATACTCCCAGTTCCAGACAGTATATATTTTGAGTAATAAGACTGACAAAATGCATGGTGATTTTTTTTAATTTAAATTAAACAACATTATTAAAAAATAATTTATGTACCTAAGCAAATATCGCAAACAAAGTATATATGATGCGCTCAGTGGGAATAAGGATCTATTTATTATCCTGGCTCTCATCTACCAATTCTCTCTTGACATAAAATAACTTTTCGAATTTGCAAAAGGCTTGGGGTTTCTTGTTTTTACCCCCGCTATTGTTTTATTTTTTTAGTTTCTGTCATTTTCTATTATTTTTTGTTTTTTTTTTTACTCTATGCTGCTGAAGGTTTGCTTTATCTTTCAACATTTTCTTATATGGAGTGGAGGTTAAGATTTCGCTCGTTTCGCATTTTGTTTTCTTGTATCAATTTTCCTTTGCAGATCATCAGTAACCGGCGATATAGTCGAAAGCGGTCTTAACGTGCGGGTCCAAAGGTCACATTTTTCATTAAATGTCATTCCTTTGACAGCATCTGATTAATGGCATTTAAAAAGGCACTAGATGTGGAAGATACTGTCTCACCTTCTAAAATGTGGGTATTTTTTGGTTGACTGGCAGATGTGGAACTAACTGCCTCATCAACACATCAAGAGGCATTCGTTGGCTTGTGCTGCGTTTGTGAGTTTATGCTAATAGTTGAAAGGGTGGAGGACTTTACAAGATATCGGCTAACTCCATGGCAGTTCTCTTAACCTTCTTTTGGAGATACCGTAATATTTGACGCAGAAAGAAAATCGAGATATTTGAAAATATTTTTGTTAACGGAGCAACCAATTCCATTTTGCAAATGCAGTTCCAACCAAGCCAGAGATTTCTTAAACAACGATTTTAAGCCCTTGTCGTCCATATTCCTTGGGAAAGTTTCATAATGGCTCGAACCAATAACTGACTCATGAGTTTGTTACGGTTTGAAAATACTCCATTGAATAAAATAAAATCAGGATA
>MU182207.1:28432-54778 GCA_016904865.1 Pissodes strobi
TTGATCAAAATGTTAATTTAACAAATTGAAAAACAATATAGCGATAAATAGAGTGGAAACTTGTCGGTGATTTACTATTACTTTTTTCAGCGAAAGACTTCGACAGACAAATAAATGGGTGCAAGAGATATTATGGAAGACGCTTGAATAGTTTATTCATTCCTTTATATCAATTAACAAATTATTGTATGTCATATTCTCGCTAATTTTAAAAATCTTTAAAATAATTGAAATTTAAATGATAAATTACAAATTTGTACTCCAAAAACAGGCATGAAGAATCGATGTTTTGACAAATAAATCGGTGTTGTGATTTTGAGTAGCGTATGTTAAACCACGACCACGATATCTTAAATCGAATTTAGCAGCATTTGAGAAAAAATAGATATTAGAATATTCTAACACAAAATTTAAAAAATTAGCTACATATCAAGATTCTTAGTTCCGGTAGCAATACTAATATGTTTCAAACTGCGGTGCCATTTTCGACCAATCAAAAAGCCAAATCCATCAAAATACTTTGATTAATCAAAATTATAGCGCTTCTTCAGATCTAGCAATATTTCACCCATATTATTTCAAAAGCAAGGCTAGAGATCTGCGATTATCAAAAGCCATAATTTAGTATCGATTATAACTATTAATTGATATGTTAAATAATTAATCAATATCTCCATGCGTGAATTCATTGATATTTTATATTTTCAAATAATGAGCTATTAGCCAGAGTTTAACAATGTGTAATGTAAAATGATAGCATTTTTACACCCAGTAAAAGCTTTATTCAAGAGCCTATTTTGGAAATAGGTTCAATAAGGTATTACCAATATTGATAGTCTATACCCGATTATTAAGTGCATCTCTAGGCAGCAGCGACCCGGAAATCGAATAGCTTCTAGATTATGCTTCCATCCGGAACTGCTGCTTATAAGGCATTCCCTAGACTATTAATTATTAATATAATTATAACGTTTTTCCCACTAGTGGGATATTATTTTTTTAGATAAGGAGTTCAAAAACACCCTTTTCATCTAGCTTCCGCTGCTTTTATATATATATACGTATTTTCAATACGTGTTGAGGAAAAAAAATCGGAAAAACGTCTTTATATATAGATATGGATGTTAAACGCATTGGTTACGTAGGTACGATTCAATTATGCTGTAGCTTTCAGTTATTAATTCGTTTATGATCCTGAAAAAAATTGTCAATGAAACCTTATATTTCCATAGATACTTACCATGCATTTCCCTACCCCCTCTATAAATCCTCTAAGGGGTGTCTTGGGAAACTGCCTGTCTTAAATCACCACACAAAAATTTCAAATCCAACTAATCTGCTCAAAAATAATTTTCAAACCGACTCGAGTTTTAAAGAAAATTCACCCGCACGGAAATGTATAGCAGAAATTTTGACGCTCGGCACCGCGAAACCGAACACCCGGTATACCACGATTGCAAGTAATAAGATATAACTATAGCAGTTAACAGTGGTTATGTCTTTCGATTAAAAATTTCATAAAATCGACCAAAATCCAAATACTTGATTTCCCTCTCACTTGGGAGCGGTACCATAGAAGTGATTTTTACCTGTTCGCGGCGCCGAATAAGAGTTTTAATGTGTGGAATTCTGGTAAAAATGATTTATAAAATGGTCTTTTTAGCTTGTGAAAGAGGCTTAGAATAAACGTTATATCAGATAAAAGTGATGGGTCATGTTGACATAGGGGAAATTTCTAGGTGGCAAGAACAATGGACATGGCCCACGGAAAACTGCGCCGCAGGCGAAAATTTATGTACATCGCATCCACCATTTCGTCTAAATTAACGTTTTTTGCATATTATAAATTGGAATATACTAAAAACTATTTAAACAACCTTGTATATGCGCTGGGCGCACTGGCATAACCAGCCTTTTTTGGGGGAGCAGCCAACATTTAGAGAGGCTCAGTTTTTAGAAGCTTTATTATTAGTAACAAAAACACTGATGTTATATATTCTAAAATTTATTTTTAAATAAAACGTCCAATATCGACACAATCAGACCAAAAGTCTGCCGAGCCGCACTTTTCCAACTCGGCAGCATCACTTTTGACGATCATCGCCTCCTGGTTTACCTGTAAACTCAAAAAAATAAAATAAAAAATAGATTTATAATAATATAGTTCTTTTAATACATTGGAAACTTAATTTGCGGTTTAGGTATTTTTAGCAAATAGATATAATTTTCGAAAAAGTTGTGAAACAAATAAATGTTGCAGGTATATGGGAGATACATATTTTTAACGTTTGAGAATTTACTGATAGATTACCTCCTCCTTTATCAGGTTCAAATGACCTATCTTCTGACGTTATACTGAGAAGAAAGATTATTCAAAATTGATAGAAAATTGCGGTCCATATAACTCAAAGTCATACCGTTTATATTGTATAGCCTGTTAACGTGTTTAAATACATTTTCGAAAGTCAATAATTTAAACTTATGCTTATGCTTAAGCCGTTGCATACAACATATTTTAAAGATTTCTCGCGTGATTTATGATCTTTCAAAATCATATTTCCTTGCCTTACATACATTTGGCATACAAAAATATGTACAGGGTGTCCGGTTATAAATGTAACCCCCTTTAACTGTTTTATTTGCCCTCGTATAAAAAAATGTTAAATACAAAAGTTGTAAGGATTTTCATGCAGTTTTCTGCGGTGTTACTAGAAAAACAATTGAACATCGAAATTCTACTGTACAGATTAAATTAATGTTTTTTTTAATGGGACACCCTGTATATTCTTATGTATATCGATAGAGCTATTTAAGGCGAGTTCAGAAATATAAGGTTTGTTGGGTCTAGCTATAATAGTTACCACGTAAATTGCAAGAATGTCGGGTATCTGATTATTACTGAACCCCTCTCCTAAATTATTTATTTGGTGAGCTAGAAAAAAATTCTTCCTTCAGAAGCTTTTCTGATGTTCAATTGCTTTTCTGATATTCAATTGCTTTTCTAGTAACACCGCAGAGAAGTTTCTGAAGGAACCTACAACTTTTGTATACAACATTTTTTTCTAGCTCACCAAATAAGGAATTTAGGAGAGGGGTTCAGTAATAATCAGATACCCGACATTCTTGCAATTTACGTGGTAGCTATTATAGCTGGACCCAACAAACCTTATATTACTGAACTCGTCTTAAAGAGCTCTACCGATATCCGGAAGAATATACGGGGTGTCCCATTTGAAAAAACATTAATTTAATTTGCACAGTAGAATTTCGATGCTCAATTGTTTTTCTAGTAACACCGCATATGAAGATCCTTACAACTTTTGTACTTAACATTTTTTATACGAGGGTAAATAAAAAAGTTAAAGGGGGGTTACATTTATAACCGGACACCCTGTACATAACTTTTTCGAACGAATGTATCGCCTATCGCTTTGAACGTATAATTTTCCAGGATTAACGTTGCTGAAATGAACCCTTAGAAACATTTTTGACCCATTGATTGTTCATAGATATATGATTTAAGATTTATGCATCTGCTATACTACTGCCCAGATGAAAAAGGAAAAATTATTCTTAAAATCAGGTCTTTCTCTTTTAGTAAATTAATGGTATAAAAACTTGGTGATCGTAATCATCATTCATCATTTGCATTTGGTTTAACTGAATATGGTGTTTGACCAGCCTGACGAGAATATCTTCCACTATCCGCCAGCCGGACAATTACAGAAATCGTTGCTGTGGCACATAAGGGAGGCGCATTAGTCATCTTCTGCATAGTGCCCATAGTGGTTCAAGCATTCAAGATAGTTTCGACCTCATAGATTATTTATTGATAAAGAATATATAAATAGTTGAAATTAGTGCGTATAGTTTTAGTTGTATTGTTACAGGTAGCAGTTTAGTTTGTTCGATCAGCAGTGTGTATGGAAATAAACAGTGATTAACTGATCCTGAGTCTTCGTCCTGCAACATTTCATTTACGCGGAGGCCTGTGAGAACGTAACAATGTAACCATTAATAATATAAGCGTAGGCCTATTTAATATTAAGACGTTTTTAATTTTAAGTAATTTTTTTATAATGTTCCATTTTTCAGTTTAGCTAATCTGGTGTTATGGACAGCAAAGTTGTTTCTATTATTTTGCCTTTTACTTTACTCTAATTTTTTTTTCAGATTACAGAGATTGTAGGAGAAGTTCTCCAGACATTACCGGTTCCAGCGGTTTCTCTTGCACCTGCTTTAACTTTAAGCAAAAATGGTTACTGGATTATGTGCTGAGTTTATGACACAAAGTAATATTGATCTCTGCATAAAAATGAACCGCAAAACACTTCAAAATTATGTTAGTTATCTATTCGATTGTACATCTTTGAAGCAAAGGGATGGCAGTTCTGTAACGAGTTTTATAAAAAAATGTTAAACGCGCTCGCAATTTACTCATGGTGGCTATTGTGATTGAAGAAATATTGCTAGACGTCTGCTTGAACCCGAATTTCAAAAACCACCTAAACGCTGTAATTAATTCTGTAAGCCGCCCGAAAGACACGACAAGCAAACGAAGCAGCAAAGTACTGGCGAGAAGTTCTCAGGAGATAAATATGTAATTTTATTCAGTGTAAGAGGTCTAGCATTTAGAAGTGAAATTGAGATATTGGGATCACCGAAAAATGGTATCTAACTACCTGGGATCACTGAAGCTTATAGCAGATTATGTCAACATCGCATCCAAAAACATAGAAACCATGGGAGTGGTCACAGAAACAACCTATCTTCTATGATTTGCCAAGAACTTGTTCAATTAAATAGCAGTGAAATTATCTTTTTTCCCTTACCTGTATTGTAAACAACCCATTTTGACACTATTTTGAAGGACGTAAGTGAGAATTACCAAAAAGGTATCGATTGCCCTTGACGACGGGATGTAAGTCAACTTACCACCCTTGGGTGGTAGTAATTTATGCCACCCTGTATTCATTTAAACTACAAACATAGGAGATACCTTTATTTTTTTATTTCATCAATAACGTCAAGCTAACAATGATTTTAAAAAATGGATTAATATTAAGTGAAATGAATATTATTAGTACAATTATGAACATTATTTACAAAATTTGGATAAATGTTTTCTCGTTTTCTCTCAATTTGTATGGAATGTTCTGACTCCATAAATTCTCCATCTCTAACCATGTTTTCTGATACTCTTAAAGTACTGCAGGAGACTTCTGGCTTCGTTATATTGTACAAAATTTTATTTGCAACTTCCTTTTTATTGTTGACGCTCTCGGCTACATAACTTTTCGCAATAGTTGCAGATTTCCATCCCCCATGTCGCTTGAGAGCTAAGACATCAACTCCAGTATTTGCTAATAAAGTGGCCGACGTTCTTCTAAGGGAGTGTCCAGTTCCTGCTTAAAATTCTCAAAGTTCAGAAATTTAGCAATTTTACTTGGAATTCAAGAAATCGTGATTTTCCCGACAGGCTGATTTAAGCACTTTCCATTTCGATATCGCATGAAGAAGCGAGGATTAAAATTCGTCATGTGAGATCTTATATCAATGTAACTATTTTGAAATAACAAACCTTCTCATCGTCACTTTTAGTCACTGTAAATTTACCCGCCATTCCATTTTTGGAGTCAGGAATAGTAACAATTATAACTTCATGCCTTAATTCAACATTGTCCATTTTCATTACACAGAGATCATTAGACACGTTCCAGCAATTCCCATTATCATTACAACCTTCATCATTAAATAATAAATATCATCGGGGGCTTCAAACAGGAACTTATTCACATTTTCCCTGTCAAACACATTGGATTTTTTAGGTTTATACCCGTCATTTCTTCTTTTTAAAAATGCTCGAAGTTTAGGATACCTACTTGGAAATATCTATGTTTTCCTCTATGAAAAGTGTGGACTTCAATATGGAATATTCACACCATAAGCTTGATGGAGACTTTAATACAGCAGATTTTTCGTGAAAGTATGCCAAAAGCACGGTTTCTGAAACTAGGGTAGCATTCTTTGGCACCATTTCTTGAAGTATTGATACGTTGCTTCATACCTCTTCCTCGATTTTTCTGGCAGCAGTGACAGACAAGCGATATTTGCTGATTCTTCTATATCCATTTGGCTCTTATACAAATCAATAATTTAAATTTTCACAATTTTTAATAATAAACCGTCGGCTTGACGTTATTGATAAAGTAAGAATGTTTATGACGGTATAGAAACCGGCCAGAGCTCTATTCATAATTTCATGCGAAAAGTATCGAATTAAATTAATAAAAATCCAAGAATAAATTCTGCAGGGAGGAGAAAAAAATCTTATATACTCCACGGGATGTAAGTAAATTTAATAGTCTCGACTTATATTGTCAGCTCTCGCTATCGCTCGAGCACAAAATCGTCCTCGACTAGTAAATGTCACGTACATCCCTTATAGTATAAATAACTATTGAATCAAACAGTCAAAGTAATATCCCATATCACTAGATTTAATTCGAGACGAATTTTGATTAGAGGAAAGATTTGTAACATTCATGCTTCAGGGTCAAAAAGCTAAAAATGATTCATACAAGGGTTTAACAAGTTTTTGACAGAGAATGGATAGATTGTCCAATCTTATAATAGCGCCGCTTCAATGAGCGGAAAGTACAATGGCCTTCAAGAGTTTGTACTGACAGAAAATAGATTAGCAGTTTGGGAACCTTGCCCTATTCCCCTATTCACTCAATCTTGTAGTGCAGGGTGCTGCCGAGTACTGTAAGTGTTTTACCATTTTGGAAGAACTTTATTTATATTCTACGGATTCTACTTAACAGACATAAAGTTTTGACCGATTTCTTGCAAAAAAGCGACGGTGGCCAACACATTCTCTTGCCAGAAGAGATAACAACAATATGTTGGTCCTGCAGGAAAAACCCTTTTTCAAGATTATAGACAAATAAAAAAAGCACTTTGAAATTTCACAGGACAAGGAAGATTCTGGAAAATCGCGGCTCCAAGTTTGCAAAACAAAATATCAAAGTTGGAAACGGGGCCAAAATACTGTGTGTATTTTGAAAAGATATCTTGGATGAAGTAGACAAAACTAAATAGTAAAATTCTGCGTCGCCCTAGATTGGACGTGAACACAGGCGCCTCAGCACTGGCGTCGCGCCGCTAACAAGCTTCATAAGAACATGACGAGACCGGGATAATAGCTTTGAAGAATATGAGATGAAAGCTGCTGAGCTAGCTGATTCTGATTGCAAAGGGTTTGAGATTGAAACATAGTGAAAAAGCAAAATAAACGTAGGTTTGTCTCCTTTTGACTTTGTCCAAGCACCAGAAGTTGATCTAAGCTCATCAGAAACATTTCCTATCATAGATACATTTAAATCTCCATTGTGGCCGAGGATTAAGACATACAAACTAACTGAATTCTGTTTTGGGTTTTCCAAAACGTTGAACATACTTAGGAATGGTGAGATAATTGCAGCAGCTCAAAACCTAGCAGAAACTAACAACAAAAGTTTAGAGGATCAATTGGGAAATCAGCTGATTCAGTTCAAGTTGTTTTACCACTATCCTAAAATTCTCTTAATTCAGTTTTGGGATGCGACAACACTGTAAGCTAACGCTAATTATTTTCGATAAGTTCGCGATAATACAGGTTGCACTTTGTGCTCTATAGAAACAAGAAAAAGAAATCCTGAAAAAGTTACAACAGGGTATTTTCAAGATATATTCATCCGTAAAATAGAAACAGTGCCTGTTTTTTCATCATACCATAAAGTTAATATTAAAAAATCATCTAAATGAAGAAACATAGTGTTTAAAAATAATATTTTCCTGAATGTGTGTGTGTATCTTGTATTGGAGACAACGAGAGGTATGTTATGTATGTTTGCCAGCAGGGCGCATAAATGTTTTCAAGGGAAGAGTTATCGAGCTAGTTGGTTAATCATCATCCGATAGATTCGGTACCGGGTTTTATTATTTCATTACACTGATAAAAACATATAGTACATCAGGAACTCCTCTACAAGGTGTTAAAGAAAAAACTACTTGCATAGTACTGTTCTTGGGCGGCCTTTCTCCTCTGTGGCGTAGCCCCATGGAGGGGGTCCCAAGTGGCCGCCACCGACTGTCGCCTTCACTTCTTGCACTCGGACGCCGCTGCGGAGGTGCATATGGAATCGCCTTGAGAGTGATAACTGATTATTCAATTGCTTAATCAGGTTCGAGAAGTGAACTAATTTGCGTAACGAATGTGTTGACTTTCTGAACCTTGGTTCGTTGTCGTTCACTGCAATACTAAATAGATTAATGGATAGTTGGATATAGTGTATGGAAAAATCAATAATACATATGGTACATTGAATGAATATAAGTTTTACACTGCGGCCTTTTGCAAACGCCTAGATATAGTGATGCAGGATTTTTTTTCGCTTATCACAAGAATTTCGACAGAATTTAAGGACTGAAAAAGAGCGTATTTATCAAATTCAAATACGGTGTTTGCGCAGGAAATTTATATGGGTGACAAGCATAGCAGAGCAAAGCATTCATTGACGTGAAGGTAAAATTTTATGTAAGAAAATACTTCTCTGAAGAAAGAGAGCGATATTTTTAGGTACCTACTACAGTAAAATCTTTGGAAATTCCAAGACAGAATGCGAAAGTATTGAATCTTGTAGCCTTACAAGACTTGGCTTACTATTTGCTTTACAATTATTAAAATAATGCGACAAAAACTAAAATACTGATTATAATAGTAATATAATTTATCATCAATTTTTCATTATTTATTTGTAAGTAATAAATAGAATATCGATCATGTCAACACCCAGAACTACGAGAATTCAACCTAAGAGACTTCAGTACCGATCAAGTTTATTAGTACGAATGTATGAAATGTGTTTGGCAATCGCAAGAGGTGATATACCCTCAATATCACCTCTTGCGGGTGCTGACCACATTCCATACAAAGAAACTCAATCGGTACTAGAGTCTCTTAGGTTGAATTCTGTTAGTTCTCCAGAATCCATTTGGATCGTGAGTTTTACCATCCAATTTCTCAATCAAACGGCAAAGTGGAATAAATAATTGACATGCGGTAGGCATATTCGTCATTGTAACGTGTGTCCAATCGCTACTTCCAATTACTTTACAACTCCATTCTCAAAGCCTCTGTTTATAATTGGTTCCGTCACAGCCAAAAGAAACAATTTCTTAAACAGATCCCATGCTGTCATTTAAAAAATCGAAAATACCTGATTTTACTTTTCTGATATTTACTGAGGTAGAAGTTAATGTCTCAGATAAATAGATTCAGGTTTTGCAATTAAAACGATATATTCCTCCAATAAGTATATCTGCTTTTTTCTCCGTGAGAAGTGTTCTGTTCTTTCCAGCGTCAAAGATCCCTGTAACTTTTAAGTTGTTCCTTGATTCTTTTTTCAACCCATTCTTCGTCTTTTTCTCACTATCCTCAATTTATTACGGTTCAATAGTTTTGAAGGATCATTCCCACTGACAACGCCGAGATCTGGCAAGAACAGCCTTTACTGAAATAGAATCAGTTCTATCAGAAAGTCCAGTCTAATCATAAGCCTCTGCTAAATTGCTTAAATCCTTTCCTCGCAAGTCTGTTCATGTTGCTTTTGAAGTTATAATGGACCATCTATTTGAAAATCGAACTCATTTGTTGAAAAACTTTCAGACAAAAAATCATTTTCCTTTACTGGGGTATCTAGAACATCATTTGCTGCATGCTCTAACTGCTTTAGTTGCTCTAGGTCGCTTTGGTTTTTCTTTACATACGATTTTGTAATATCCTTTTCGCTTTAACGTCAACATTTTCGACGAAATTTTTTTTCTGTTCTTTGGTGTTTTCAAAATTCTCGTTTTACTGTAGAGACCAGTTAGAATCTTTGCACTTGCAAATCGAAATTTCAAAATTTTATTCACTTGATTTTCTGAATCTATCCAGCTTCCCTAAACACTTTTTATTATATACAGATCGAGGAATTTTTTTTCAAATTCCTGAACTTCCCGACATAGTTTTTAACCAACCGAGAAATCTCTTATTCGCCAAAACTACCCTATGTAAAGAAGCATTTTGCCAGATATTTTTCAATGCAAATATAATGTTTTTAGACACTTCTTCACATACACTGGAGTCATTGCCATTATTATGGTATTTTATTAATTATTTATGCCACAAACATGCCCTCCAAATATCGCTATAAATCGGATTTATTGCATTGAGTGAAACCTGTTCCACGAGACATACAGTACATTAAGACGTGACTCTTCACTTTTTCGTTTCTAATTGGAGAATAGTGTGTTTGAAAATTTTTAATTTTTTTGCGAAGTTATTGCTTAAAGTGTCTGTACACAGCAGTGTTTGAGGAACTTGTTGGGGCAAGTGAGGTATATAAAAGAAAGTTTTCTATGAGAGACTTTATTGTGATCTGGCCTGGAATAAAGGACTGCCTGAATGGACATCGAATTGATGCGAGCACAGTCAAAAATCTGTGCGATGTGTTTGAGGGTACTAATTTGATATTCATTGGCTCACCTACTGTTCCAAGGAAAATATCACTTAACATGTTAATTCAGAAGCAGAATGACTCCTTGAAATTAGTTCTCCAATAACTTAATAGAGATACCGCTAGCTTTGTGAGCACGAATGAATTTTGCGTTGTGAGGGGCAAACCGTTTGCTCAATCATTTATCCAGTGAGATAATCAAAGCACCCATAAGCTTGCAAAACATCTGTGTACTAATATTATCTTAAACCAACATCAAAGGAAAATTGATAATTATTTAATAATTGAGGAGCACGAGGGATTTATGAGGAGATTATGTGCGCTGTGTGTGTCTGTGGTTGATTCCTTCGAGATAACAACGATAACCGCAACCAGTACACAGGACTCACTGAACGTTTAAGGCATACATGTTGATTCTGGAATATTAAGCCATCCCGCAGTGGGGAAACATTTTTTTTTAAGACACAGCCCGCAACGGGAACTAAACTTGGACCGCACGGAAGATGAATTGGGCCTAGCGAGGGATGCGAGTACAATTCGGATATTCCACTTGAACGTCCGGAGCATACGTTATCGAACGCTGTCCAAATCACATCCAAGTGGATCGAGCGGCTTGAGCGAGGGCACATCGAATGAGCAGGTGGGTGCTTCATTAAATTCGTCAAATGCATTAAGTCCATCAAAAACGTTAAATGTTTGAGATGTAAATCACACCTTTTGGATGCATTTCTCGTAGATAAAAAAAAATAAAATATTATCTTCCTTAACGAGCATTGGTTGAAGGCTGATGAACTGCCAATGGTAAATATCGACGGTTTTGTTCCCGTCTTTGGCTTTTGTAGGTCTACTAAAAACGGGAGGGTGTAGCAATCTTGACGGCGAGGGGCCAGGTAACAGCCCCTTTGCCCTTTTCTAGTGTTCTTTCATCTCAGAAACTTGACTTTTGAGTTGTCAGGTATAACACGTAATAACGTCCAAATCTGTGACCTATGCCGCTCTCTAACTGGGGACTTTGAAATATACCTAACAAAGCTAGCAGACATGTTGGATAGTCTGGACATGAGAGTGGGTATAGTGGTGACGGGTGATTTTAATGTACACTCTCATGGGGATTCTTTGGAGCGCAGGTGTGATGACTAACTTATTTCAATCCTACGGCTTACTGAAACTTGTCACAGAGTGTACTAGGAATGATGCATGTCTTGATAACATATATACCAACTTAGGGACTGGTGTTTGTGATGTGGGTGTGCTTGAGCCAGGTTTCTCTCACCATATAGCTCTCTCCTAAAATTAGAATAAAAGAACTAAAATCACAGGCTCCCCTAGGATTGTCTATAGGCCCATGATCGATGAGGGACTTTTTGATATTGTTCGAGTGGTTGGAGATAGTGGTGACTGGACGTTCCTGGATAATAGGAACCTCTTTCCAGAGAAGAGGTTTGGAATTATTATAAATTCAATTCTGGATGCATGTGGTATAAGTTTTTCCCAAGAAATAAAATAATTAAAGATAATCCCCATAAAATATATAAATTACACTGCTTTGATCAGGGCCGTTCTTAGGGGTGTGCACGTTGTACGGGCACAAAGGCGGGGAAGCTTAGGGGCGGCCGTAGGCCGCCCGTAGAAACAGTAAAATATATTAACAATTTTTTACCTTTTCAGTTAACTCATTCTTACTTGTAAAAGAGTAAAAGCGTAATAAACTGTGACTAGAGAAGTGTTAGTTGTTTTGATGTATTTTCTACGATTGAGTGATTAACACATTATTTTCTTTGTCGAAAGATAAAAGGTAAGTATTTTTTAATACATTTAATAACCAGATATTATAATACACTTTGAAAAATGTGTCTCTTAGAAATTTTAGGTCTGAGATAAAATACACATTTCAAAATGAAAACAGTAGGGTTAGGAGGTATCGTATAAGAGACGTACGGGTTTTCATTTATATTTTGACTCCCACCTACAGAGATTAATAAAAGGTAAACACGTTTTATATAAAAGTTGTATGGTTTTACTCTATTATCTTTTGCACATATCAGTAAAAAGAAATGAGCATCGTAAAGTTAAAAAAAATTAGCAACTTCACATTTTACTTACTTTTTGAACTCTCTAGAGAAATCTAAGCACATTTCGTGTAGAATATCCTATACCTATCTTCAACAGTTTGACAGGCTCTAAAACATAAGGTGCACGCAAATAATTTACGAAAAATGAGACGTTAGATCGCAGAAAACGGTTTGCACATTCCTATCTTAGGTTTTCATAAGCTATCGAAAGACAGTAACTGAATTTAACCGGAGTTTTATAAGTTCCGGTTACTTTTATCCCCGGGTTAAATTCGAAGTTACTGTCATTCCATAGTTTTTGAAAACCTAAGACAGGAATGTGCAAACCGTTTTCTTTGATCTCGTGCAGTTTAGATTTTAGAGCCTGTTAAAGTGCCAAAATGACCGACTTTCAACTGTCAATATTTCGTAAACAGGGAAAGATAGGTATAGGATATTAGGTATACACAAAATGTGTTTAGATTTCTCTAGAGAGTCCAAAATTGGAATAATATACAGGGTATTTCTTGTAAAAAAAGTGAAGATTTTCATTTTTCTTAACTTTGCGATGCTCATGTGTTTTTATTGATATGTTTAAAAAATAATAGAGAAAAACCATGCAACTTTTATATAAAAAGTTTTTGCCTATCTCTTTTAATAAACTCTGTAGGTATGTGTCAAAATATAAGTGAAAACCCTGTACGTTCTAATACATATAATTTTTCGTTTATAGTCGCCTAAGCTTATTCAGTACTTACAGTATAAGTGGTAGTTGATATTTTTTATAGGTATATGTTATTAATTTTTATTTTAATTTTTTTCATTCACATGAACAACTCTAATAAATTCTATTAATCTTTATTTTCAGATGTCCGAAAGAAAGACAAAACGGTTTCCTGGAGCACAATACCAAAAAAATAAATTACAAAAAGAAGAAAATTAGGCAAATGTCTGAAAAAGCTCTTAAAAATTGAACCAGTTCCGTCAACATCGTCACCAAGTTGAAATATTTCACACACTTAGTTGTAACTTTTCGAATATTTTTAACTTTGCCAATAACAGTTTCATCTGGAGGGCTTTCATTTCCCAAATAAAAAATAATAAAAATTATCTAAGATCTATCATGCTACAGGAACCGCTCAAAAACTTGAGAATAGCAATTGAAAATTATACCTGTGAAAATTTAGGTTACTCGCATCTCATTGACGAGTCCGCAGTAAAAACTAATTTTGGATTTTTTTTTCGTACTGCAAACTGCAATTTGGTTCATGCTTAGATAAAGTGCAAAGGTTTTGTTGTGTATGTATTTTGTTTTTCGTTTGTGTTACTTTTATTATAGGTATTATTAGTATTAAGTTTTTATTTGCTTACATATTTTCTGATTATAATTATTATCAAGGTTTATATTTTGTTTTTACGATGCTGCATGTTAAATATTAGTGATTATTTAATAAAATACATTTGTTAAAAAAACTTAGCTTCTTTAAAATATAGGGGCGGCATTTTAGACTTGCACAAAGGCGGCAGGGGTATAAAGAACGGCCCTGGCTTTCATGATGAATTGAAAAGAATCAGTGAAACATTAAAATTCTTAACAACGTTTTTAACAAGTATTTTTCCAATATGGCAGATAACATCATTAGGGACCAAACCAAACAAAAGTCTACTAGATCCTCTAAATTTTTTGGGAAATGATGGGTCTGATGTTGTGTTCTGTTTTGAGGAAATTAGTTTTAATGAAAAAAGGGACATTATTGAAACCTTTAAGAACAGACCTAGTAAGGACTATTTTAATGCAAATGTAAAAATTATAAAGTCTCTGAGAGAATTAATAATTTATCCCCTAACTAAAATAATAAACCTGTGTATTTCCTACAACATTTTCCCTGACTGCTTAAAGGTTGCCAGAGTAGTACCGATCTATAAAAAGGAAACACAGAGGCAGCCTCCAACTAAAGACCAATTTAAGTTCTCCCCCTGTTCAGTCGGAGCTTCGAGGCAGTTCTTAAAAACCGGATATATAGATATCTGGAAACTCATGCAATGCTTAATCTCTCTCAGTTTGGGATTCGCAGCAATACAAATCTACCACTGCAGCCATTAATCACCTTCTGGGCTACATTCATGATTGTTTCGAGGAAAAAAGTGTGCTCAATCGTCATTCTTCGACTTGGCGAAATCATTTGATTGTGTGTTTCATGCCCTGTTGGAAAGCTCCAGTACTAATTTTAGTGCCAATAGTATTGATTTTTTAAAGTCCTACCTCTCAAATCGTTGGCAATATGTCTGCTACAATAACGAAACATTCAAAATTTAATCAGTAAAGCCCCAGGGCTCTGTTTGGGGCCCTATCTTATTAATGATATATATAAACGACATAAGTACCTGTAGAACAGGTGACTCCTCTGATATTCTATTTGCTGACGATACAACAACAATTAATAGTTCCAATGATCGGAAGCAACGTACTCATATGCATATGGTCAGGGATACGCAGTCGAAAATCCACGACTGGTTTCTTTGTAACGGACTTGGTATAAATGAAGCTAAAACTCAATCACTGAACTTTGCATTTAGACCTAATAATACTAATACTGATCCTGTAAAGTTTTGGGAGTAGTCTTTGACTATAAATTAACGTGGGAAGGTCATGTCAACGATCTATCAAGAAAACTTAATATTGGCATTTTTATGATGAGCAATTTGAGGGCCTCTGTTTCTCGGAGAGTGCTCTTGAATGCTTTACCATACTTATATGCCGTGCTGTGGTCGGGGCACTCATCTCATGCGGTTAAGGTTTTTGCTGCCCAGAGGCGTCGTTGCATAAGGGTGATAGCTGGTATTGGATACTTTGATTGTTGCAGATATGCTTTTACATCATTTGGCAAAAAGAACATTAATTTCTACCTTCGTAACTGTGATATGCATGCTTGTCATATACGGGGGAGAAACAATCTTACCATAGCATAGGAGAACCGCCAAGGTCAAAGATGGACTAAATCACTTTGGAATAACATTTTTTAACGCCCTTCCACTAGTAGTGATAAAAGAATCGGACTTGAAATTTTTGAACACAAAGTCAAGAAATATCTAAAGGCTAAAGGGTTTTATAGTGAGCAGGAGTTCTTGCTGACTGGCATGGATTTTTGACTTGTTTTTTCGGTTGAAGAGGATTGGATTGGATTATGATGCGGTGATAATGGAAAAGGGGTCTGAAATGTTCTTTGCATAGATTGTATTTTGTAATTGTTATATTGGATGGTCTGTTTCCGTTCTTCAATTCGTCTTAATGCCTTATTACTAGGCCCTACTTAGTGTAACTATAGTTGTGATTTTAACTACTAGTTAAGTATAACTTATGACTTGTGAACATACAGTTGTGTATGCTTATCACCAATAAAAATTTCAATTTGAATTTAAGATCTGTTGGTGCTACAAATACCTCCCATTCAAATAATCTTGGTACCGGTGCTCGCGCGCATTTGTGCAGTTAAGCTCAGTTTAATATTTTTCGATGATTTTATGAGTTCATTAGTATTTATTTTTGAACAAGGCAGCTACGTGGAGGAAAAAATCAAGATAATTCACTCACTTTGATTTCATGATATTGTTCATAATTTTCTCAATTTTGATCTCAACTAGGCACCTGAAGATATCCTAGAAAGCCAAAATTGTTTAGCATAAATACTACACCAAAACGGCAAATTTTTCTTAACCAAAACATATGATATTCAAAAAAAAAATCAGCCCGCCATACTGGGTAACTTGTATTTTTTCGGATATTTCGTATTCTGTATTAGGGCTAGGTGAGGGACTAGTACCGCCATTTCCCAAGCTCTAAATGATTTGGTTATTTTCCTATTCTCATGTTTCGAATACATCCAAAATAAACACACCATTGGAGCTTTTTGAAACGCTACTTGCAATATTTATATAATCTCCTACACCCTTCAGTTCATTTTTGAGGGCGCAAAACAATGCCCATTGGTATATTGTATTGTACAGGGTTATCCAACGAGGACTAGACAAGGCGATTTTTTGACTTTCCCTGTACTTTTATAAAAAAAAACTGAAATAGCCATCTTGTGTAATTTTCTCCCGCGAATTCGGATATGTTCAGCAAAAAACAATTGAACAAATGAAAGTGCTAGGGGTCACTTTAATATTTTTTTTAAATGGAACACCCTGTATATTACTACATTTTTGGACTCTAGAAAAATCTAAACACATTTTGTGTATAATATCCTATACCTATCTTTAGCTGTTTACCAAATATTGACAGTTGAAAGTCGGCCATTTTGACACTTTGTTAGGCTCTAAAATCTAAACCGCACGAGATCAAAGATAACGGTTTGCACATTCCTATCTTGGGTTTTCATAAGCTATCGAATGAGGGTAACTTTGAATTTAGCCGGAGGTTTAAAAGTTCCGGTTAATTTTATCCGCAGGTTAAATTCGAAGATTCTGTCATTCGATAGTTTATGAAAACTTAAGATAGGAATGTGCAAACCGTTTTTTTTTTATCTTGTGCGGTTTAGATTTTAGAGCCTGTCAAAGTGTCAAAATACCCGACTTTCAACTGTCAATATTTGGTAAACAGCTAAAGATAGGTATAGGATATTATACAAAAAATGTGATTAGATTTCTCTGGAGAGTCCAAAAATGTAGTAATATACAGGGTGTTCCATTTAGAAAAATATCAAAGTGACCCCCTTTTATTTGATGTTATATTGTTTTTTGATGAACATATCCGAATTCGCGGGAGAAAATTACATAATGATGGCTATTTCAGTTTTTTTATAAAAGTACAGGGAAAGTATAAAAATCGCCTTGTCTAGTGCTCGTTGGATAACCCTGTACAAGTCGAGTATTCCCGCAATAATAGTTGAGTATGGTTATCGAAGGATCCGTAGTAAGTAATCTCTGTTTTTTTTTTGTTAATATATACGACTAGAGCCAAAGTAATTCTGTAAACTTTGCTAGAGCCTAACTTGTTAACTTAGGCAGATCCTGCGGGAACTTAAACTCGTTACCCACTATGTTGTTGATCTTAATTTTGGTATTCCGTCCACAGTTGGCGTTAAACTTAAAAAATCCAATTTTACCAATATTTAATGGCAATTTCTTGTTTTCAAATTATAAAATATAGTTTATAGGAAACTAATGCTTAAATGAGATAATAATAAGTATATATAAAATTCCACAAGTGTTATAGGTATTTCAAAAAATAGGCACTTGAATTTTATATAATCAACCCAAAATCGACTTGCATAATCTACACACTATCGAGATAAACATTTGTTGCAACCGAGATACGTTATAAGGATAGATAATCTTATTATAAATAGCCTAATATGATTAAGTACATGGTCATTAGTATGAATAGAGTAAAATCAAAATAAAGATAAAATAAAAGATTCCATGATGGTTATATATGGAGTTTTATCTCTTATTTTAGCAGCATGCTTCTCAGCAGAGGTAGAGGGTCATGGCTATATGACAAACCCAATCAACAGAGCGTCCCTTTGGAGGATGGATCCGACTCAACCTGCTAATTATGAAGACTCGCAATATTTTTGTGGCGGATTTTATGTGAGTACTATAATTTGATTTGAGACATATTTTGTCATGATATTTTTTCTTTTGTATTCGCATAAATCATGAACTGTTTTATTTTGGATTGTCGGACAGCATAGTATAGCAAAATCCCTACATGTGTACCAGAAGTTTTGCCTCATATCAAATATGTTAAAATTTAATACGAGTAAGTTGGCAAAACTGAAATAATGTATTTCTAAATCGAGTAAAAGGGATGAAAAAAATATGCGCGCAGCTTGCACATTATTACCGCGCCGTAAATGAACATCACTAGAAGCTCGAAACTACTCACCAAACTAGAGAAAAGACGTAAACGTAGAAATCCTTATTTGTCCTATTTGCATCGTATAAAAAGAAGCGTTCGTAGAAAGTGTTAAAAGTGCTAAATTTCGTAGATAATAAAGATTGATTTCATATGGCCGATCTGGAAAAAGAAGACGTATATAATTTTTTGAATGATCCCTTGGCTTCCAATTGACTATTAGCTAATAAACTAGCTTGAATCAGGACAGGGCCTTGTAAGACCTAGGCTATGCTAAGCTGAATGTAGCTCGTGAATCACTAGAAAGTTTTTTTGGATAGAATTTATATAAAAAAATGTACTTCTCAAAAATGTTATTATATCTTCTAGATCCAATACGAAATAAACGGAGGTAATTGCGGGCCCTGTGGTGACGACTGGAGAGATCCAGTACCAAGAAGCAATGAAAATGGTGGTACATACGGAAATGGTATCATCGTCGCAAATTACACGGCTGGCTCTGTAATCGAAGTTTCATTTTTACTCACCGCCAACCATCTGGGACGCGTATATTTTCAGTAAGTAATTCTGTGTTTCCCATTTACGTATAACCATGGAAACCGTCATTTAAAAAAGTAATAGAAAGTGTAATTTACATTTCAGCGTAGTCTATGGTATTAAAATTGTGATTTACAATGTAAATTGAAGATATATTTTTCTACTTCTATATCTTAAGTGCTTTATTAGACATTTACTACCTATGATTTGATGGGATTCATTATAATACAGATTTATAACCAATATAAATGCAAAAGTTCAGATGTTGGTATACTTTCAGTTTTATTATTGTCTTTCAAAGACATTTCTTTATTCGCGTTCGGAGTTGTTTATGGCAACTGTAAATGTTGAGGTTTCGGATTTCAGAGCAGGGCGGTAGCCAGGGGTACGCCAGGGCAGGCGCAGCCTGCCCTGGCAAATCATTTGCCTGTCCAAGATCATTCAGAGGATAAGGAAAAAAATCAAGAGTAATGGCAACTACGCGCCACGTTGTTATCTTGTGGGAGTAGATTTGACAAGTTGATTATTTCATTATCCAGCAGTGCTGCCAGATCTACCGTTTTTATGATAGATCTACTGTTTTCACACTGTTCTACCGCAGCCGCAGAGACTCGTAATTCTACCGCAAAATCGAAAACAAAGTAATCATATGAGATCTATGCAAATACTAAAAGTAAAGTAAAAAAAAATCAATGGACAATCGATAAAACTATGAACATGCTTCGGTTCATCATCTCTATGCAAATGTCGCAAACGACTTATGTCGTATTTCGGGAATTCCCAGAAGCGACCAGCTGCGATTGGGGTTCGTTTTTGCCTTTCCGTAGTATTTCCCTAAACAATGACCTTTTATATCATATTTATCCATCGCTTTGTGTCGTGTGACGTATCTTGTCTGTAGTTTTTGAATATTTTAAATGTATATGACCATGAGGTGAGTAAATTGATACGTAATATCAACATTTTAAATATCGAAATGTATGTTTTCAATTATTAGTTCTGATGAATCTTATTTAGCTGATGACCCATCAGAGCTTACCTACAGTAAGGGAAAAAAGAAAATATGCTCAAAAATTTAAACCAGATTGGGAATAAGATTCAGAATTTAAAAACAGGCTAGCGCCTGAAAAAGCAGATACTGAGGGTTATTGCAAAATCTGCCATTAACATCAGTTCGGGAAAATTATAGCTTGTAAAACGTCAATAATTATGTGTAAACATCTTACGCGGCGGTATGAGGATAAATCTCGGCAAATGCGGCGGAAATGGGGAGACGGAAATGTGGGGACGGATATGTGGGGACGGAATGTGTAAACCGATTCTAGCCGCTAGGCGGTATTATTATACAATTTTGCCATTTAAAATCCTTTTAAACGGATTTTAGACGATAAAAAAGCATATTTTAAATTAAACGACCCGTAAATGTATTATTTTTATTATATTATATTCGCAGTGTATTTAGATCCATAGCATAGCTTATTTTTAATGGACGGTTGAATTTAAAATGAATTTTCGCTTCAAAATCCACGACAAATTCGTCCGAACCACGGCTATCATCCTAAAAAAGTCCGAATTTTCGGATTTTTGTACACTTTTGCCATTTAATATCGTTTTTAAACGGATTTAGACTATAAAAAAGCATATTATTATTTTAAAATAAACGAACTATCAAAAGTATTATTCAGTTGCCCAGACGTTTAAAACAATATTAAGCCATAGCCCTCTTCTAAAATTTGAAAAAGTTGGTTATTGACTTTCCCAAATCAAAGGATGTCGGCCCAAGATTATAAGATAAATAAGCTGTGTCCATATGTTGATGTTATTCCTGGTGGCATTAGATTTTCGTGTCGAATTTGTGCACTGAATTAATCCACTCCGCTTGGAACACAACGTGCTGTTGTAATTTTTTTACAACCAAGGTCGTTATAGGATATGTTTACACATCAGTCTCGAGTACTAGCAGACTCGCTCAATTTTTTTTTATTTTACAATATACTCTTAATTTTGAAAATTGTGTTAGTTTTTTCCTTTAACAAAATAACAAAATTATTTAAAATCTTGCTTCAGTGTGAACTGTGGACACACGCCAAAAAGAAAATTATGACGTCATATTATAATTGCTACCGTTTCCAATCCTAAATCTAGTGTTTCCTATGGGTTTAGATCTGGCAGCACTGTTATCCAGTAGCGGTGTGCTATTAATACTTTTTCAAGTATCTAGTACTTAGGTACTAGCTTCTCTTTGAATATCAGATGCTTAGCAACCATAAGCTTCGTAATATATATGTGGGTAGCGGACTCGATTTAATGATCTAAGTCTGAGAGAATACTTGAAAGTTAATTAGATATTTCTTTTAACAATATGAAATACAGTAAATTAAATACATTTTACCCATAAATATTTTTATTTGTTATTAAATAAACACACACAATTTTATACTAGCTAGAAATATAATGTGTGTTGGTGGACATAGTTTTAACAAAAAAGTAAATCTAAAAACGCTTATAGAATACTAAAATTTTAAAATTTAACATAGGCTCACAAACATCCCTCACTGTATTTTAGAACGACTACTTAGTCTATTATGGAACAAATTCACTTATCCACAAAATTCTCGATAAAACTAATGCTTAACTAATATTAATTAAAAGAAAGACGCCAGCATCGTCACTCAAGCGGTGAAAATCACAAACCAAAGGGATACCGACAAGTGGACGCAATAAGAATGTGCTCTAATCGGCCATTCCAGGCGGCACCGAAAACAGCCGTTGCCATATTCTCTATTCCTGCGTTTTCTAATTATTAGTCCGCTTTCCTGTTGTTCAATGGGGTATTGATAATTTATTAATTTGTATGGTATGTCAAAGAAAAGAATTTAATTTCGAACTTAAAATGTAGGAACCACTATTATAATAGGGATATTAATAGGAAATATTTTTATGTGATGTTTTGTGTTTTATTTTGTTTTCCTTGTTTAGTTTATTCCACAAAAAGTAAATGAGTATGTCGAGTTGTTAAAGAAAGTAGTAGTTACTTATATAATACTAATTATTAATTATGTCAATTAATCTATTGCTTGTTAATTTTGTTTAAACATAAATGGTAAATGAGAAATTCAAACGTTGATAAGTACTAACATAGTTTATCCATGATGTATATTTTTTAAATAAAATAAATGTGTGTCATGTGTGAGCCTGTCCAAAAGTTTATTCTGCCTACCCTAAATATTTTTTCTGGGTACGGCCCTGTTTCAGAGAGAGCAGGAATCTTAAGAGTTGTTGCATAAGTAGTTGTTTTTCGATAGCAGCATGGTAAATTTCAATGGTTCCTATGCTATTGCCTTCGATTAGCAGTATTAGCACATGGTAATGAAGTTCAGACGAGTTTTGAAATATACTCTTAGATTTCGGCGAGTCTTTGCTTGTTCCTGCTCGTTTTAGTGGCCGTAGAAGTGTCAGCGCACTCTTCTCTAAAAATGCAACTTTCATCACCGATTATATCTGATCTTGTAACAATTATCTGTTCTCGGAAGTAGGGTTGGGTGTAACATTTTCATCGACAGAAGTCGTCCGTTCATCGTTCTTTCGCCACTCTGCTCCGTAGGCTGCCATTCTCAGCACGGATTCCAAGAGCAACCTATATGCCAGATAACTGACCCAAACTAACCCTACTATACTATACGTTTTAATTGATAGAGATCGGATTAACGTGGTTTGTAATTTTTATTGCGTCAACTTTTTCGACTACCTATCTCTAATCATGAAACTATAATTTATTGAAGTGAAACCTCTTTAGACGCACTTGGAGAGATAAATGTTTTACAAAATGTTACGAAATGTGTGACACGGCGCGATTTGATCGAAAGTAGAGAGGGAGATATAGCGTTGGTAAAGATACAAGAAGGGAAGTAGGTAGCGAGGTAAATTGTGGTTCAGGCCCGTCCACAATTCAAACCAAGCATAGGATTCATTCACGCCATCCTCGCCGAGCTCACATATCTCTGATAAGAATCGATTGTTGGGCCGGTATTTACTATATACTATTGATATTAAAAGAAGACTGTCGAACTGCCAAATAGTGGATATTTATATTTCTTTGATTTTTAATGAAAACAGCTTCTTTAAACTTGCACTTTTTCCAATGAGGTTCCTTATGGAGCACAACCGAGCCTCTGACCATTTGATATTGTGCTGCTCAAACCAAAATGGTCGGCGGCCCCCGATCTTCTTATTTTTGTATGTTTTTTTATGATCCATTCTTATATTTACAGGTCGTTTTGTTTCCCCAATATACGATTCCCCTACACATAAAATTCACATGGTATCTGGTACCTACACACTCTTTCTCTTGTTTAGACGAGTCAGATTTTATTTTTGTTGAGATGCTTCTAAGTGTTAATCCAGACTGTTTTGATTTTGTAGTAATCTTTTCGGACTTTCCTTTAACATAAAAAGTCATTAAGAGACAAAGGGTGTTTTTCTCAGGCGGGTATGCTGTTGGTTCTACATTCTCTATTATCTTATTTATAGACCTCTTCGTTTAACCATTCTGAAACAGATCCATCTTAATATTGCACAATTCAACATAAAGAGATGCTTTGTCACTGCATAATGTCGCTCCTTGTTTACATAGCGTTTTACGTATCCTTAGCTTACTTGCATGAGAATGGTGTGACTGGAAGCTAAGATACTGACCCAAGTGCATGAGTTGGGTTCCTATATACAGAATTAATTAATCCATTATTCGAAAACAACATATAGAAACGATAAATGGCGGTTCTTCTCGAGATTCTTCTCTTTCTCAATAATGAATTTAATGGAATAATTTACTGAATTAAGGTGACTTAGTCTAAGTGTATCAGTTATGTTCTATATTAGAAAAATATCGTCGACAATGCAGCCAGATTTTGGATTTAACGATCGCGGTATTAATTGCATTAGTTTCAAACCATTCATGTATACATTCGCTATCACCGAAGAGTGTGGGAAGCTCATCGGTAGGTTATCATCCTGGGTTAAAACCTAACTTAACCTGAAAGTAGGAGTAATGTAGATAACTCTTCAAAAGCTCCATCATCACTTCCTTCAGAGGACACGAAGTTCTTTCAAAAAATGTCGAGTCATCCCTCAATCTAACCTCAACAATTTTTAACGATTCCTCTAAAGGCACGCTGGTATACAGGCTTTAAACGTCAAAGTTGACAAGCTTTTTTATCTCTAGACCAATTTTTCTCATTAGACATTCCTGTCAATTTAGCGTACATATTTGGACGGTTTCAGACTCTTCTTTAGAGTTTAAAATGTTCCAAAACAGATCCGTTGGTGGAACCTTCTGTCTGCGGTATTTTGGCAATAATATATCGCTAGTTTGAAGATTATTCAGCTTAATTTTAAGCATTTATAAGGCGTATACTTTAATCTTCATTTTTTTCTCAACCATTTCCTGTACGCACGTGGTCTTGGTCCATTTTCGAAAAATGTATGAGCTGTATTGAAACTTCCTCCTACGACATCTCTTGAACCTTTACATCTTTAAAATAATGTCTTTTTACACCAAATTTTTCTAAACTGCTTGCTTACTGACACTTTGATGTGTATTGCGTTTATTCACAATATACGTTGAGAACATTTTTCTTTAGATGTTCAGAGGCAGACCAGATCCAAAATTAAACGTACATGTTCACAGCTGTTCAAGCGACAAAAATATGTATTTTACATAGATAGGTACGCCTACTTATGTAATACAATGAGTACAATTAACGACACTCACCGAAACGATCTCGGACAAATATCCTCAGGATATGGTATTCTAATATCTTTAAAATAATTTATTTTGTAGTATTTGTGAACTCAAACATTCATCTGAGCCGGAAACTGAGGAGTGTTTCCGACCGCTTCAGTTAGCTGACGGAACTAATCACTATTCCGTGGATGCTCTGGATATGGAAGTAAATACTAGGCTAGTACTACCTAAGAACTTCACTTGCGAGAGATGTATTTTAAGGTGGCACTACAAAACAGGTATGGTTAATAATACCTATTATATATGTTAGGAGTGTCACATCGAGGTTTTGGACGTACACATTTTTGAAAAACTGTTAAAACTCGTCCGTTTCTGTTATTTTGACACCGAACTGCATGGTCTTCTTGCATTTGCCTACATTCGTCGACTGAAAAAAATATTTCTCTCGATCTGTAAAATGAAGTAGTGTTAGAACTTTCAACTTCTACCCACAAAAATAAATATCACCCTGAAATTAAAACCAAAAGCATACGGTATATTAATTTCAAAGTAATTGGTTTTATACGTTTTAGTTTGAATGGTTCAGGCGAAACCTTAAACCTTATTTATATTACCTCGAATCATTCGATACTAACCCTACTTGAAAATATACACATTATTGATTGAGTATATGTTAAACGTCGACGACATGCCTTCATTTTCTACTACAAACAGCTTTGAAAGTACATTTAATAAATCGAAATTCGAAATTCATTATTTAAATCTTATTCCTTTATTTTTTTAACTGAATATATAGGACCAGTTCTATTTTGCATTATTCAAGCTAGTTTCTAATTTGTGAACTCTTATTAGGTCACTCCTGGGGAAAGTGTGATGATGGCACCCAAGCCATTGGATGTGGAATTCAAGAAATATTTCGTTCATGTGCCGATGTGCGAATTGTTCCTGATTCACGTTCATCTGAAGAAGTTCCATCTGAAGTTTCCAGATCAAAGTCTTCATCTAACTTCAAAGAATACCAACCAAGTATTATAAGCCCTAATCTACATCAACAAAGAAATGAGAAATTTAAACAAAAACTCTAATTCATGTAAATTTCTCTTCGATCAAACGATGCTACCGTAGCGAATACGAAGTAGTATACTTATATATATTTTTCTGTATAGTTTATTTAGATTCTCTACTGCAGCAAGTCTAATACATACACTAACTACTTTAATAAAGATTTATAGCAAATAATATGATAACATTTTAACAACTTGTCTTGTCTTGAACTGAAGGAAATTGGAGCAAGGGTAAAGCGGGTAGAAAAACACTTAAAATACTGTTTCTGAGCACATAATATTATAGTTTATTTATATAGATCTCCATATGGAAACTTGAAAATGTTTTTCTACTAAAATATACGATTACATAACTTATATAACCCCAGCAAGTTCCTAATTGTTTGTGGAGACTACTGATTTGTTGCCCTCTACCTTTGAACTGGAGCCATGCCATAGGGGTGTAACTAGGGCTGATTCTCTCTCTGAACCCCAAATATTGTCTGCAATTTACCAATACCAGATACTGTGTTGGGGTTGGGAACCTTCGGCAAAATGCACTAAAACA
>MU182207.1:59778-86820 GCA_016904865.1 Pissodes strobi
AAAAAAGTAAGCGAAAGCAACAAAAACAAATACATGCATGTCCAGTGTGGGTATATCCATAAGGCTGTTAACTCTTGAAATCAGCGGATGAGTAAAGCAAGATTGCAGCTTTTAAAAGTTATGAATGCAGACAGGGCTCAAGTGTATATCAGCAATTATCTGTATTTGGCCAATTTGCAGATACTTGTGTTGATTAAATAGGCATACTTCCTAATTACAAATAAATTACTTATTTTAAACCGCTTTTTATAGATTCCTATAATAAAAAGGTTTTCCTTAAGACTAGCCTACAATGCTCGTAGCTCCTCTTAACGCTAGGTACCCCGCAGTTATATCCATTGGTAGATCAATAATGGTAGCATATTCTTCCTTATTCCCATAGCGCAACCTGCTTTGTGGATCTGTGTAGGGAGCTGTCAGACCAGATAGATCCGAGAATTTTTCAGGAGGCTTAAATGAGGGAGGTGCATTTATGTTACTGTAGTGCACTACATTTTCAGCCCATGGCAAGGCTTTTTCAGATGAAATTATCTGTTTTAATCCTTTCCAAGTACGTTTCTTGTTGGACTGTCGGGACAAAAACCATGAAGTAGACTTAAAACTTGGTTTTTGATCTAAGCTTTGAGTTTCTGTATTCATTTCAAGTAAATTAGAATTAGAAATTAGACAACTTTAAGTAAAATTACAAATTTCAAAAATGATAGACTGGATAAGTGTCTGTCAGAAGATGTCAGATGTCAGATGACATGTGAGAAATAGTGATGGGAACCATCGAATCGAATAAAAACTATCGAATCAATCGATAGTTCCAATTCATTCAAATTAATCGATAGATAGGGTGTAATCATTCGTTGGAAACTATCGAATAAAAATTATCGAACCGATGTGATAACTGCTTTGCAAATTTTACATTCTACTTATTCGAAAGTCATTATTTAAATTTATTTATTTATTCGTGAGGATGAATTATATAAGCCATGCTAAGATGGCTCAGTTAAGTATGTTTTCCTTGTTGCGGCGGCTCATATCTTCGTTCCTAAAAAACTGCAAGCATGCCGGCCTCTTCGAATGAATGTTTTTTGTTTTTGATGTGTAAATATCTTACGCGGCTGTATGTGGGTAAATCTCGGCAAATGAGACGGAAATGTGCAAGCGGATGGGGACGGAAATGTGCAAGCTGCTGTGGCATCATAACCATGCGCAGTGATCTACGAGGGCTCAAATATTTCTGCACGTCGATATAGGATATGTTTACACAACAGTGTCTCGAGTACTAGCAGACTCGCTCATTTTTTTTATTGAGATGCAAGGGCTTACACACAAGAAGGTTTTATTTTAAAGGCCGCTGTCTATAACTGTTATTATACTGCAATAAACCCTGAAGTTTTTTGGGTAGTGACTATCGCGTGCACACGCACACAATAGAAACAATATTGCACAACTCTTATTTTATTAAACACATTCGCACCCCACAATAATTCGAACCAGGCATACAGTAACCATGAACAGTTGAGTAGTTGAGGCAGCGTTTGCGTTCAGCAGCTCTGACGACAAACTGCTTAAACTCAGCTGCTGCTAATTTCTCTCAGCGGGAATATTTTACGCTGACTTTAGTCAACGTATGCTTTGACTTGCGCAGAGGCAGAAATGCGTGCCAAGTTTGACATTTCGCCTGCTATTTTTTTATTGATTATGATTATTATTAATTTTGTGAAATGTCAAACTTGGCACGCACTTCTGCCTCTGCGCATGTCAAAGCATACGTTGACTAAAGTCAGCGTAAAATATTCCCGCTGAAAGAAATTAGCAGCAGCTGAGTTTAAGCAGTTGAATCATCGCTTTTTCACTTATTCCTCTTGCTTGGACTCGGAGGCGTTCTTTCGAACAGCGCATCTACAAATTTATGACGTGTCCTTCCTCGTTAAGAGCCAAAGCCTATAACGGGCTAATCGGCCGGACTGTATTCAATATCAAAATGTTTTATTATTTTATATTGTTAAGATGGCAACATGGCTCTGTTTTCATAGCCTACTAATCAAGAGCTATCTTCTACGTCTTATTGATAGTTCATGGCCTTCCTTGAAATAGATTGCAATTCGTGATAACTGTCATTAATAAAAGACAATTTATATGAAGTTGCAAATTTTAATGTGGTCTTAACTCCGCCATTGCCGGTCCCAAGCCCGAATGAGAAAGAAGAAGGGGGACAGTCTTCCGCCCTATTACTGAATCATTTTAGTCCCAGCATTGGTTACATAGCTTTGACCGTCCCCTTTATTTTGTTCGAAATGTGTAGACTGACGCCGTCCTCTTTCAACATGTCGTCGTTTCTTCAAAACTCCTAATGGCATTGTTCCGATTGGCTCTAGAGTCATTGCATTGTAAATATCTACAATAATCTTCGATTATCAGCTTCTTTTCGTCATCAGCTTCATTAGAGTCGATGAATTGGATTGGACTAGTGCGATTTTACCCTCTGAGACCAAAGCCTATTTTGACACGTATGTCATCGAGATCCTTATTCAATAGGGAACTTGCACAAACAAATAAAAACCGAAATAAAATGCTAAAAACCATAAGTGGACATCCTATAAAAAAGTGTAGTAAAAAAAGTATCTATTAATTAAATTCATTGTGGCCAAAATCTTGAAATGAAAATGTCAAGAAATTCGAATTATTCCAGGCGCTCGGAAACGCGCGTTCACTGGTCGTGACGTAGAAGAGCATAATCAGTTTGACGGCGCGCCGCACAGAATTGGATAAATGAACAAAAATCATTACTCTTGTTTAACTAAATAATAACCCTTGGTAGCAAATTCACTAAGCTATATCTGACACACACAAAATCTGAGTTTAGGTGTTTATAAAAAATGTATGCTGGCTTGTACGCAATGAAACTTTTCATATTTCTGGATTCAGTATAACACAAAACGGCAAAAAAGTCGTAGTTAGGTGTCATCGCACAATTTTATTTTTTATAATAAATTAACATTATATACAAATAATAATAATAATAATAATGCATATAGGTAAAAATAATTCAATTATTATACTGCTAACTTTAATTAATATTGAACTTCAGAAAGAATGTACCCAGAAAAAATAAAGATCTTAAAATGGTTAAATAATATAATAAACATTCTTAGAAAAAGGAAAGGAAGTTCAAAATTGTAAAATTGCTACTCATTATGTAAATAAATACAAATTTACGCTTAAAAAAATAATCATTAGATCCCTAAGCAAAAAAACATAACTTTTATTGTTGAAAATAGCATAGAAAAAATTATTCGCTTTCCGAAAGGTCAGAACTGTCTGAACTTTGCAAGTCAAGTTCGCCAATATCTGAAGGTAAAATATCCGAATACTGTTGCATACAAAAAAGTCTATTTCCAAATATCCTGTGATATCATTTATGTTATCCTGTCGTGATTTGAAAATTGTAGTCTTTCTGAAAGATGATATAAGTGGATCTGAGGTAAGCAGTAGATTATTCATAATGTCCTTATTTGAGCTTTTTCTAGAAGTTTTTCTTGTGTGGTACAAACGGACTTTTCGGACTAGTTGCTCTATGGGCAGATCAAAAAGTTTGATAATCTCAATTCCATGAACTAGAATCTTATGGATACTGCAAGGCATAATAGTAGCAAGGATATAATTCAATGTAAAGATTTCTCGATTCCCTCAAAATCCGTTGAAACTGCACCAACTTGATTTTTGTCCTATAGACACAAATCTTAAAATTTTTGAAAATTTTAAAATAAGTTCTTTGTTAATGCCGGTTATCGAGGAACTTAACTCTGGGTTTTGAAAAAACCTTCTATCCATATTCTCATAATTCGTGGATCCATAGCCTGGTTTTGGTTGGTCAATAATTAATCCCATTTGAACTTTAAAACCCTTCTGAAGTTTTCGTTTTTGGTTTTCATCAAGTTTTTTCTTTCCAGGGTCCTTAACTTGCCAACACTTTATTGGCAATATATAACAAACATTCAAAACAACGGGTCCATGAATGAAGGGAGGATAGGCCAAAGTTAAGATTTTGAATTTTTGTCACCCTTTCGCCCCTCTTTGAAGAACGAACCGCAAATAAAGCACGTTTGCGTTGAGTTTATTCCTGATAAAGTATTTATACAGCTACCATCTAACATTGTAAAATGAAGAATATATTGCGGAGAAATCTGTACCTTTAATGTGAATGTTTAAATGTCGTATTTGTGCATATTGGTACAATACACGCCTTATGAGCTGTATTTTTCTCCATTTTAGTTCAAATCACAAAATACAAACCAAAAACACTGTCACGACAAAACAAAAAAAAAACAACCCACTAAACCTAAAAACTTAAAGCATAACCTGCTGTCTCTCTCTGCGAGTCGCAATAGAAGTGGAAGGTAGATGATCGGCCGATCCGCCGCGCCGATCGTTATGCTCTATGACGTCAAATCGTGTTTTAATTGGCGCGGATTTAACGGCAAATTTAAAAATTTATAGAAACAAAACGGGTGATATTTAACACTTCAGATTTGGCACACCTTCTTTTTTAGTGCAATAGAACAGATTATTGAAATAAAAAAAAATGTGCAAGTTCCCTATTCAAATATTTTTATTATGCTTCTAGCTTCAGCTTCCTATCGCCCATATTTCACTGTCTGCTTACTTTTGTCCGGTATTTGTAACCGACGCCGCCCTTTTTCAACATGTCGCCGTTTCTTCAAGAATCCTAATGGCATTGTTCCCATTGGCTCTAAGGTCATCCCACATACCTACGGGCAGAAATTAATAAATATCGCTGCCTACGGAGAAGATGACTGAAGTGACGTGCTGACAGAGATGAAGAGTGGAGCGTTCGGGTAGCAATTTCAGTGTAAACTGATCAGAGATCTCTATTGACTATCACTAAGCTTGTCTCAAATTTAAGATGATTCTTCTTCATTTTTCAGGATCCAGCTTACTCGATGCCTTAGTGAAAGACCTCAATAGTTTCGCATCCCACATGAAATTTGACGGAATTGTAAATTGGATTGTAAATATCCTAAATATTCTTCCATTTTCAGCTTCTTTTCGTCATCAGCTTAATTAGAGTCGATGAATTGAATTGGACTAGTGCGAGTTTACCCTCTGGGATCCAAGCCAAACTCGCTGCAACACAACAGGATAGTTTATTTCTTCCCTACTTTGACACGTATGTCATCGAGATCCTTCAATTCAATTATTCTTATGCTTCTAGCTTGAGCTCACATTTCACTGTCTGCTTAATTTTGCCCGGCATTCGTAACTCCGCCATTGCCGGTCCCAAGCCCAGATGATAAAAGATGAAGGGGGGGGGGGGGTGTCTTACGCCCTATTACTGAGTCATTTTAGTCCCAGCATTGAGCTACATATAGCTTTTCATGACCGTCCTCTTTATTCGAAATGTGTAGACTGACGCCGCATGTCGCCATTTCTTCAAGAGTCCTAATGGCATTGTTCCAAGGGGTCTAGAGTCATCCACATACCTTCGGGGATGATGACCGAAGTGACGTGCGGACTGAGAAGAAGAGTGAATCGTTCGGTTAGCAATTTCAGTATAAACTGCTCAGAGATGTGGATTTACTATCACTAAGCTTTTCTCAAATGTATGATGTTCCTTCTTCATATTTCAGGATCCAGCTTGCTCCATGTCCTATTGAAAAGCCTTACTAGGATTGCAACCCATGATCAAACGTGAAATATGCCTGAATTGTAAATATCTTAAATATTATTTCATTTTCAGCTTCATTAGTCAATGAATTGGATTGAACTAGTGCGAATGTACCCACTGAGACCAGAGTGCGAAATCGTTCTATCCATTATCTAGAAGAGGAACAACCAAGAACTTAAATTTGCTGCAGCAGGGCAGTTTAATTCTCCCCTGTTCTGACATATATGTCATCGAGATCACTCATAAGCATTCTTTAATTTTCAGCTTCGTTAGGGTCAATAATAAATATTAATTACTACTAGTTTACATCCTGGAAAACCGGTCCAAAGTATCCACCACATCAGGCTATAGTTGGTATCTGGAAATTTATTTCTTAAACTTTCAAATCTCCTAGATTTCCAGTCACTGACAAAACAAACCGTGAAGATTCAAGATCTGCATTTATCATTTCTAGGTTTGGGTTATGAATCACCTGCCACAACAAATCATACAATACCGTGTTCAACAGGCAATTTGTATATAATGTATATTTCATTATTTCGTTTGTTTGTTTTTGATTTATTGCCTTACAGGTGAATATAATTGCCCTAGCAGCAAGTCGCCTGATACCATATACATTCGGAGCAAAACAAGACACCTGATATCATCTTCAATCGGAGAAAGCCATAGAAATAGGACTCCTAGAAGGCTAATATATAAGGGTATATAAGCAAATCTGCTCACGAAGTAAGAGAGACAAAATATCCATGTGTAAGACAGAAACGCTGAGTTTCGTAGCTTTTGCGCGTGCCTGTCTGTATAAGGGCATGTTGAGTATTAAATTGAAGGCATTTTTCACAAATAACACCGAAAACGAATTATAGTACTATCAAACACACGGCAATAATAAAAAACACAAGAACTCTTTACAAAACTGAACAACGAAAGTCGAAAAGCAAAGAAAACAAGAATTCATGATGGCGTCCGATCGGGTCCACGTCCTTGCAATCTCGCAACGTTGCCAAGTATAAGATATGTAAAGTACTAGGTTTTAACGTAACACAAAAATTATTAACATAATCAAAAATCTTAGCAACATATACTTCGAAAATATTAGGGTAAATTTATAATATGAAACAGATTTAAAAAAATTCCGTTTCGGGGTTTACTTCCTACGTTTTTCAGTAGTCATCTAATTAAAATACACATAAAACGGTAAATTTCTCCTAGTTTGGCAACGGTGTTGCTATATAAACTGCATGTAAGCAAGTAAATATAGGTCCTTATTTACATGCCCGCGCAAGCGTATTATCACCCAACCCCTATTGTTTTCTCCCTTTCTCCGTGAGGGACTTCTCACTCTATCAGCCTTCTAGGAGTCCTATTTCTATGGAGAAAGCGCTGTTAGCACCGCTCCTCTTGGTTAGGAAGAAAAAGTGTGGTTATGGGCACGTAAAGACGGAGCCAAGCATCCGCACTTGCATCTAGGGGGACCGTTCCATCATTCGAACATTTCGAACACTCCAACCCGGTGTTGTGATTGAATAGCATAATGCTGTTCCCCGATTGGATTTAAGCACAAATATTACCTGTAAATAACTGTTTGTGTTAATCGTTCGTTGTTGGAAACTACATTTTTTAATTTTTGTTTTCCTGATTTTAGGTATGCCTTGGGTTAGTTTTGGTCAGTTTCTGTTCGTTGAGCCCCCGTAGCGAGCAGTGAAATATTATTTTAATGATAAAAATACTTTGGGTTAAGAGCCGTATTACACTGGATATGCAGCAGCTTGCATATGTTTACGCGAATATATTCCATCTATAACCCACCATTCAAAACATATTACAAAAATAATGTTGGAACTTCGGGATCGAAACTTGAACGGTCCCGCTAGATGCTAGTACAAGATATGATATTGCGCATGTAGAGGCGGAGCCAAGCATCAGCGCGCACGTCACTTGCGTCATCTGATATATTTTTGTTGATTATGGTTATTATAAATTTGGTGAAATGTCAAACTTGGCACGCCCTACGCACTTCTGCCTCTGCGCATGTCTAAGCATACGTTGACTGAAGTCAGCGTAAAATATTTCCCGCTGAGAGAAATTAGCAGCAGCTGAGTTTAAGCAGTTTGTCATCAGAGCTGCTGAACGCAAACTCTGCCTCAACTACTCAACTGTTGTCGTCTGGTGAACGCATCCATTGACCCAAATTAACTTAACCCTCCTTCGTGCTGGTGTTTTAGAAGCATCGTAAATAAAATAATATAATATGAACACTTGCGTGTTATATATATGATTCAGAATTCAACTATAGATACCTACATACTTACTTTAAATGAAGATGATTATTTGAAAGCAAAAGATGGTTGATAAAAAAACAGGCTTTGTTGCAATCAGATATATAAATGTTCCTCATCGCAATGTTTCATTTTCGCCTTTCTCTATAAGTGTTAATGTTTTCATCTTCAATACTAGTACTGGGAATAGTAGAATAGTACCAATAGCCAATCATATAATATGACTACATTACCATTCCTATAAAAACACTTATGTCCATTATTTATTTTTGTATCTATTTGAATAAAACAAACTCACAGTATTTCTGATAACTGATCTATTTTGTACAGCTAAGAAATGAAACACAAGGAACTGTGCAAACTCATTTTATCCGTTCCAGTGCTCGATAGGTGCATGACACTAAGGGTTTCCCCTTAGACTATATAAAGGGTTTCCCACACCAAGAACATATCGTTCTAGTATGCAAAGCGGCTCATACAAGCAAATTTCTATCTCGCAAGTGGAAGACTAGAGTCTAGCGACAGCAGCCGACCGTTCCATCCTTCCGTCCTGTCCACCCTTCCTTCCTTCCTTACGTTGACTATTGAATGCAGTAAAATGTATCCGCGGAAACACAATACATGCAAGCTGCTGTATATCCACTATAATACGGCTTTTGTTAAATATATCCGGGATTTAAGTTAGATAAAGCAAAATAAATCGTAGAAAGTGCTGACAAAGTACGAGCACGTATTACAACAAGTAATATGTCACTTTTCGCATGGACCTCCGCCCGCTTCGCTCACTACGGGGGCTCAAGAATATACGAAACTAACCAAGTGCTAACCAAAACTAACCCAAGACATACCCAAAATCAAGAAAGAACTGTTTAGAAATATAACCTTAAAAAATAAAAAGAAACCTACTGGGTTTGAGCCCGTGTCGCCGAAGTGAAGGCTAACCAACCATGCACACTCCTAAACCATCTGCATACTTAAACACAACCGGTTGCATCGCGAACCGAAGTCACCCATCGATCTTAGTTTGGGTGTCAATGAAGTCAACGTAAGGGAGGAAGGAAGGCTGGGAGGGAGGGAGGACAGGACGGACGAATGGAACGGTTCGGTGCTGTCGCTAGAGTCTATTAAGCGGCAGGGTTGCCCGATTAGGGGATTTTCCCCAAAAATTAGGGGATTTTTTTTTCTTTGGGGTATTTTTCGGGGATATTTTATTCTGGGGAACCAATATTTACCTCGGGAATAACAGGGAATTTTCAGTTTGACGCGATTCGACGCAAATCTCTTAAATCACAAAATCAGATAAAAACACAAAAATCCAATTATTCTGATCATAGAATGTAAAAAATATATATTTTACTAATCTTTATGTCCGAGCTGCGCTGACGCTATCTATAGTTATGGCATAAATATATTTAATTTATTATTGATTAATTTAATTTAGTTTGGTGCTAGAGGTAACGGGTTCGATACCCGAAGCCTTCTTTCAAAAAACTTTTTTTCTTATTTTTATTTAGCTTTTAATATCGCATTATTGGAGTTTTCACTCCTGTCGTACGGTCTTAAGCACACACCCTTTGATTTTTTATCTTGTTTTTACTGTTGGTTATAAGTTCTCTCTTTCATTTGAAAAATAAAAAATTTTAGCTTTTATTTGCACTAAATATTTTTTAGTTCTTGAGGAGCCTTTATTTGTAACAGAGCCTATTTTGGGGATATTTTAGAGATATAGGGAAAATATTTTAGCCACAAAAAATTATTAAAATCCAGGAATAAATTAATATCATAATCTACGAAAAGAAAAAAAAAATTTTTGGGGATTTTTTTCAAAAAGTCCTAAATTTGAGGGATTTTTCATGTTCTACTGGGGAAATCGAGCCGAACGGCAACCCTGTTAAGCGGAAGCGGGAAGCGGCAGAATTCTAACCCTAACCAAAAAAAAGTATTTATATTTATATTTCCCTATCAAACAGTTTCTATACAAATTAAGTATTTTCAGATGCAGTATCATATTAATTAAACATTATGTCAGGTATACCACATAAAAACGTAACTTCCGTTAGGGGATCTTTTGTAGATGCGTGCAGTATAACCCCATTGCCCACTTCTCAGCTTATAAATCATTACAGTACTACACATGATCCCCTTTGCATTGACCACATTAAAAATGACGCCGTTAAGCCAGAGTATTGGAACAGATTTACGGTAACAATTTTCAAGTCATTAGTTAAGAAATTCTTGTGTATGTATGTATATAAGCTAAGCTCGAAGCTAAGTGTACTTAGGTGTAGGTAGACCAGTTCCCTCCACACCTTATCGGTAATTGTTTACTTTACGCACTTATTGGCTACAACAATAATAAAAATACTGACATAATCTATGTTACTTCCTTTACCATCCCCTATGCAGTAAATGTTGTGCAACGTTTCTACTTGTCATGGAAAACCCAACGAGCATCTAAGGTCAATGCTGATTGGCTAAATTTTCTTGCCATGGTTGAAAATTAAGATTTCTCATTGTCGGTGATGAAAATAAATAAAATTACCATGTTCCTTCACATATGATCATCCGTTCGCTTCACTCGCTCTGGGGACACAACCAAACAAAACTAGCTCAAGCCATGCCCAAAATCAAGAAAAATAACTTTAAAACATATTTGCATTCTTGACTGCAATCAGCATTAATGTTGAATACAACACCAAGGTCCCTGATCACATTCACATTTTCAAGTTGATTGCAAGCTGTGTGATATTGGCCAACTTTACCATTATTGGGCTTAGAGAATTGAATGTATTTACATTTACTTGTATTGAGTACCATTTAGTTTAGCTTACACCTTTCATAAAACCTATTCAAATCACTCTGAATCCTTTGTACTGACCCCATGACATCCAATGGAAAATATATCTTGACATCATCAGCATATCGTCGGTTTACTTTAAAAACCTGCTATGTCGATATTACCAAATTTTACAGAAGCAAAAACTTCGAATACCTGTGTATAAAAACCTCCTATGTCTCAGTTTAGCACAATAACCTCACTGTACTTTTCCCAAGCATACTTTAGCAACAATTTTAGTGAACCTTTATTATTGTAAAAGCTATAACTTTATATTAGTTCACGACTTACCCTAATTTTTAGCATAAACACTATATTTATTTACATAAATTGCTTACTTTCGTTGAAATATGTGAGATTTTCGTTCTATCATTTAGCCGAATTGTCGCCTCGTCCAGCAATTACCACAATCGTACAGGAATGTTTTGCTTTTCCTCCTAGTTACACAATATACTATTATTTTATATTGATCTTAAACTTTCCATTGTTAGTGAAGAAATTAATTATAATACTTATGAACTTCCTTAATATCAAAACGCTAAATACTAGACGTCAAAAAATTGTTTGTTTTAAGCTTTTGCATAATGTGATCCAGTGTGAAGATCATCTGTGGTATTATTCTCTTTGGAGAGCCATTGTATGCTTTACAGACAATTTAATTCTGTAAATTGCATGATGACTTAAAAATGAAAAGCAAATTGATATTTTGGTTCCTCCTTTGTCCTGATAAAAAATAGCCTAATGTGTGTTTTTGTGACATTATATTCTTTCCGCCATATATATAGTTTTTTCTATTTTGGTATCATAAAGAAGTCTTTTCGATACGCAAAGTAGTGTCGAAAAGAAGCTCTTTTCGACACTACTTTTGTTGACTGATTGCTATGATATATTAACAAAATGGTTCAATGTCAAGGATCACTAGCAAAAATTTCGACACCGTTTTGAATGGGATTCCTAATAATACAGACGTCAAAAGTGACAAGATGGCCTTCCAACTTTTGATCGCGACTTGAATAAATTAATGTTTTTCATTAAAAAAACGTGCAAAATAGAAAAAATAGTATAAAATACGTTTTAAAAGACATTTAGCGCACTCGCACGTTAGGACACTCCCCGCAAGCGGGTCGTTTCCTAATTTCGTGCTCGTGCGATAAAATATGGTCTTTTAAAACTAGTGTCTTAATATACTATTTAGTAATTTAAATAATGAGAGTTTTCTATTATGTGTTAATTTTAATCCATGACTTTATTAATGTTAATTATTTAAATCTATTGTAAGTGTATTGTTGATTGGGCCATGCTTATTTATATGGTAATACATAATAAGTTAACAAATAAAGGAAAAGAGAATCCTGTGGGGATAATGCTCTCATACACCTCAATTGGCGTATATACACATAACGAGTGTAACCTAGGAAAAATATATATGTTCATATTATGTTATATACATATACTTATTGAGGTGTATTAGTGTTCATATGCCTTGTCATATGCATATGTATCAAGATTGTCTGATAAAGCCAAAGAGCGGAAACACATATCACCGGGCTAGATATTTGAAGGATTTTTTTAAATTGTTTCTAACTAGCACAAATATGTAACTGCTATCTGTATATTTTTTTAATATTAACTTGAATTATATTTTTTAGATAGTTAATTCACGTTACCGAAAAGAATATTCCAAAGTTTTCATTTTAAAGTTACTCCTAGACTTTGTTCATCCATTCGAATTGCTACCCGTGTATGTGAGTGAGAAAGAAAACAGATTAGTGTTTCTTGCTCGAAACTGTATAGAGGCAATTATAAAATTATGTGAGGCCAAGCTACTCCTTCCCAATCCCATAGAACCAGATTCGCCTGTAAGTATTTTTATTTTTAGTTTTAGGTAGGTACAGTCTATTCGATTGTATATGAATCGGATTAATAAAACTGAAGTAAATTAAAAACGAGATACACTATTTTTATGTATGTAATATTACTGCTTCGTAAATTAGCATTACCTACTTCTTTAATTCTTTTTTAGTTTACAATAATAATAGTTAAAGATATTATGACAATTAGTCACATTCCTGTGGTAAATATTGAACCAAATATTATGGAAGTTTTGCAGAAGAGAGTGAGTGATGATCTGTTGGATTTAACTAGTTTCCATGAAGACGAAGGTAGGAAATAATTATATTCCAATAACTTTAACTGGAATAAAACTTGATTGGATGACATTGGGTGGCAAAAGGTCTGGAGTAGATGTGTTTGATATTCTTCATTTCCTTGTTTGGTATAGAATAGCACTTTTTTACGTTGAAGAATCTAGCATTTATTTTTGGCAAGAAGCAGAAGTGAATCATTACATCCATCCATTAATACTTTATTGAGTTTTATAGTTGGTGTTTCATGTTGAACAATGAAATGTTGGATGCATTCCTTTTGCTAAGGTTGTCCAGCATGTTTTCTTAAATTGCAGTATGTATCGGTTAGTTAACATGTACTTGCTAGGTACTAGTTATTACCAAATTTCTAGTTTGTATCAAAAAGTGACTTCGTAGCACTTTACGCAACATGAAAGTAAAACTGAAACATCAAAATATTATGGTAAATAACAACAACAACAACAACAACAACAAATGCTTTATTTCAAATCATGATACTACAAACACAAAATGAAATGACGTCAAAAAAGTAACACAGTTTTACATATCTGGACAAAACTCTCCTAAACTATAGGGTTCTAAGTTTATTAACAATTTTTTAATTTCTATTTTAAATAACCTTTGAGAGGAAATACACTTTATTGTGCCTGGGAGACAGTTAAACAATTTTATGCACATATAGTGGGGACATTTTTCGGTTAGTGAAAGCCTATGCGCCACACACCCAACATCCAATGTTCTAGTATTATACTCGTGTTTTCGTTTGATATCAAAAAGGTTCATATTTCTGAAAAAGAACATTAAACACTCATATATATGGACACCATATACCGTCATTACCTTAAGGCTTTTAAAAACTGATCTACAGCTTTCCAAATAATTAATTTTTTTAATAATTCTAAGTAATCTTTTTTGAATGACAAAAACACTTTGGATCATACTGTCTCTTCCCCAAAATATGATACCATATTTAAGGACCGACTCAAAATTCGCAAAATATAATATTCTAAGTGAATTTTCGTTCATATACTTGGCAACAACCCTAATGCCATAACAAATGGAGTTTAGTTTTTTTCTTAAACTAATTATATGACATGACCAACCTAGATTTTCATTTATGTGTATGCCCAAAAATTTGGCATTATCCATTATAATTACTTCTTTATTATCGAGCTCTATGTGTAATGGTTTTTTTACTTTAGACTGTTTTGTTCGAAACAAAAGTACATTTGTGTTATCTTTATTTAAAATAAGTTTATTTGATGTGAACCAGTCCGTAACCAAATTAAAAAATTCTTCAGCCTTTAAAGTTAGATCTTGCAGATTTTTACCTCCGATAATTAAATTTGTATCGTCGGCGTATTTTACAATATGTTGGCTAGAAGCATTCATTAAAAGATACAAATCATTCACAAACAATATAAACAGAATCGGGCCCAATATGCTTCCTTGGGCTATTCCTATATTACTTGATAACATCTTTGATGTACCGTTTTTTCCTTTTTTTGTAACCGTTACCATCTGTTTCCTATTATCTAAATATGATGCTAGCCAGAGTTTTACATTTCCTCTTATACCATATTTGTTCAATTTTTCTAAGAGCAATTCCCTATCCAGACAATCATAGGCTTTAGATAAATCTAGAAGCATTCCCAGTGCCAATTCTCCACTTTCAAGGTGTGTTAAAATGTGTTTCATAAAATCAAAGATGGCAGTTTGTGTTGATTTTCCTTTTAAGAAGCCATGTTGACAATTACTAAATAAATCACATTGATTTAGGAAATCTACTAATCTGGAGCTCATTGCCAACTCAAATATTTTTGAAAAACCTGGTAGTAAACTTATTGGCCTATAATTGTCCAGTACTTCAGTGTCCCCTTTTTTATGTAAAGGTTTAATCAAAGCGATTTTTAATTTTTCGGGAAATACCCCAAACTGAAAGGAATTATTTATAACATAGCACAGAATATTTTGCAGTTCGCTAGCCGCTATTTTAATTATGCTTGTCGGAATTTTATCAATTCCACTACTGTTTTTATTTTTTAATTTCCCCGCTATATCACAAATTTCCTCCGGCGTTACAGGGTTCAGGAACATGGAACTTATATTCTCACTAATGCTACAGCTAAAAGGAATTTGAATTAGTTTACTTAATAAGTTAGGCACTATTGAAAGTAAAAAGTCATTGTACTTATTAGCAATATGTTCAGGCTCTCCTTCCACCTTTATGTCAAAGTTCGTGTCTTTTCCAGTTATTTCTTTGTAGATAGTCCACATGCATTTTGATTTATTGTCCGAGTTCTTAATCCTATTTTCATAACGAGTTTGACGAGCCTTAATCAATAAACTATCATATGTCTTTTTTTCTTTGTTATACATTTCTTTATATGAGCGGTCATGTCCGGAAAAAGTTAATAAAATGTCTAATCTACGCTTACACTCTATAACCTTTACATCTTTGTACAATTTAGGTTTTTGTTTTCTATTAACTAATTTGCGGGGAAAGCTCTGATTAAATAAGTTCCTAAAAATATTCATAAATGTATCCCATTGTGCATTTACATTACATTTTTCTATACTATATACCTCTAACCAGTTTTGGTCATGTAAGCTACACATAAAGTTACCTTTGTCTTTGCCTGAAAACATGCGTTTGTAATTCAAATACCTTTCTTCTATGTGCTTAACTTCAAAAATCACTTCCTGTGCTGTATGATCTGAAATATAGTTTTCAAACACATGCGCTCTTATAAATTCTGAATTTGTAAATATGTTATCTATGCAACTGGCAGAGGTATCTGTAATTCTGGTATTTTCATTTATGGTAGGCACAAGTTTAAAAGAGCTCATTAGAGACAATAAGTTGGCCTTCCCTTCATTGTCTATTAGCATTTCAATATTAAAATCTCCCAACACAAATACCAGCCCATTTTCCTCAAATATATACAACAATAGTTGCTCAAGTTGAACCATAAATACCTTCATATCCCCCGCAGGAGGCCTATATACAGACACAATTATTATTTGCACTTTTCCAAAAATACACTCCACGACTGCACATTCAAACACACCACTTATTGATAGATTATTTAATTTTTGTCGGGGTTTACACTTCACACTGTTTTTACAATAAACTGCTGACCCACCATGTCTTCTTTCTTCTCTGCAGAACATCGATGTTAGATTGAAATTATTTAATCGTAAATTTCGTAATTGGTCTTCAGACTTCCAATGTTCTGTAATGCATAATATTTCACAGCTTTTGTGTTCATTTAGCATGTCATTGATTCGGTCAACTGCGTTCCCCATGGATTGTACATTCTGATGAATAATGCTTTTTGTGTAAATATTGTTCTCCTCTAATTCATTTTTTGTAAAAAATTATCCGACTGATCATGGGTGTAATTTATACTACCTTGATATTGTCCCAATCTTATTTGGTATACAGGACACTGCACATCTCTTGCTGAGTGTCGGCTCGCTTCTGGCTTCAGCTTCAATTTGGTACAATTTGGACACAGCAGAGCCTTGCTGATGCAGTCTTTGCCGTGATGTTCTTCACCACATTTATGACAGCATTGTTTTTCTCTACAGTGTTTGGCAACATGTCCAAATCCAGAACAATTAAAACAAAGTGCCAAATTAAAATGTTCCTTAACATAAACTTTCATCAAATCCAAATTAATTTGTTGCTTCTTGAGGAACCATTTAGCGACATCTGGTGACGCCTGAAGAATCCAATTTTCCTTGCTTGGATTTTTACAAGTCCTTTTTGTGACAATTTTAATTTTATCCGCTACTGGATATCCCAAATCTGTTTCTATTTCTTCATTTAAATAAACAATATCTTCTAAAAATTCTTTATCTGGCAACCCTTTTCTTATACCTGTCACCATGAACATTGGATCAGTATTTTGTGTCTCTTTGATTTGTATATTGTTTTTTTCTTTAAGGGCAAGTTTCAGTCTTTCTTGTTGGTCTTTATCGTAACTTTCTAGTATAACCGCACCACTTTTTAGGTGCCTAACGTTTTTAAAACCACCACATAAACATTCAAATTGTTAATGTTTAGTTATATTGACTATAAAGAGTTATTTGGTTTTAGAAAAATAGTATTTTAACATTTTAATTTAAGAGAAGATTTCTGCTTCTAATGTTAAAAATAGATATCTTGTTTTACGGTTTTCACATCAATATGAAAGTAATGCATGTTATAAGCAATATCCCCTCGGCAATACCTTATGTATATGCTAGATCCTTGAATAATCACAGCTTAATTTAGATACATTCCTTAGAATTACTGCTTAGATCCATCAACTTTTTTTTTTGAAACAAATCCTTTATTCAATTATTCTCTTTTTTATGTTTACAATGGTTACTAAAACTATCTCTACACAATACTCAAATGCAGGTATCTCCTAAGCAATGCTTAAAGCCTTGGTACCGGAGAACAGTGATGATCAAACAGCATGGTAGGACAATGATGAATAATCATCTAATTTTATATAACAAATTTTTTATAACAAAAGGCTACAATGTGAGTCTAAGGATAGTGCTCAAAATGCGACTTTTATAAGCTTAATAAATTTTAAGTAGGATCTTACGTCTTTTACTGCTTGAGGCAGGCTGTTTAATGTTTTTGTAGCCTCAGAAAGAGAATTTTTTAATGCAACGCTGGTTCTAACGTTTCCTAGATAAATATTATTATTGATTAAGCTTCTTGTTTCATGTGTGTGGATCTGACATATATGTTATAGTAGAATTACTCTTTAACTTATTGTTTGTTACTTTAAACATACAATTTTTAGGATAATATTAATTTGATGTAATTTTAAGGTGGAATATATTATGATTATGTCGCTATGAGTGAACCAATCCAAGTTGAACAGTATCCTCAAAACCCTGTTCTGTAGTATCTTAATCCTATCAAAAACCGTAACGCCACATGGCCTCATATTACAATTAGATATCTTTTCACAGAAAGAAAATAGGAGTTATAGATTTGATATTTGACATTTGTAGTCAAAAAATATTTGCATTTATGTAAGGCACCAGTTAATGGTATAATTTTACTTGTTGTATGGTCAACATGGTCATTCCAGCTTAAGCTTTCATCAAGGACGAGCCCTGAATACTTAATATTACCAACTTTTTCTAGCTCTACATTATTCAGTCTTACAGATATATTCGGTACATATTTATTTTTTTGTTTAAATAACATAAGTTTAATTTTGTCTATATTAATTTTTAAATTATTTTCTAAAAGTCAGTCGTAATACCTCTGAAGGTCTTCTTCATTGACTGCATCAGTCCACAGGTCAAATTCACCCTCACTGCTGTACAACAAGACTGTATCGTTCACAAAGGTGAAATAACGAGCATTCAAATTAGCCGCCTTATAAGATCCTTTACACAAATAGTGCACTATATAAAAATCGGCCTTTCCTATTGGTCGATCCGCATGGCTCTCCGCTCGCTTCGCTCGCTACGGGGGCTCAAGAAAAGGAATCTAACCAGGTGCTAACCCAAACTAACCCAAGACGTGCCCAAAATCAAGAAAAAAACTGTTTAGAAACATAATCTTAAAAAAAATAAAAAAAAGCAACGGGGTTTGAACCCTGGCCGTCCAGGTGAGACCCATTTGTCTAAACCTCTACACCACGAGAGCTCTTGACAGAAATCGATTCCATCACGAAGACATATTGTAATACGAGATGGATCGACCAATAGGAGAGGTCGATTTTTACATAGTGCACTATTTGTGTAAAGGATCTTAAAATGCAAATTAGCCAAGCTCAAACTAAGCACATATAGGGAATAAAGTAGGGGTCCCAGAACGGAGCCCTGGAAGCCCCACTCCCGACTCTCAGCACAGTATTTTCTACATACACGTATTGCTCTCGATTCTACAAAGAGGATCGAATAAGACAGAGTATCACACCGCGATACCCCATTTTTTCTAGCTTGTTTAATAATATGTTATGATTAACGACATCGAAAGCCTTTCTCAGATCCACAGACACTCCCAGCACCTTCTCTTTTTGTCAAGGTTAGTGGTTATATAATTTATTAAATCAGCAGTGGCACTATGAGTGCTACTCTCTTCGAGAAATCCATACTGGTAAGGGTCGGGAGTTATACATTTTTCTAAAAATTTAACATTTGCATTTTTATAATCTTTTCTATGATCTTAGAAAATACGCTTATAAGAGAAATCGGCCTGTAATTATTAAGCAGCTTTTTTGAGCCATTTTTATGTACAGGACCACTTTAAGCTCATTGGGAAACGTACCGGAAACAAAAATTTCATTTATTGGTTTTACCAAGATTTCCAATATATTTTCCTTAAGGTTCAGTATATCAAGAACGGTTATACTGTCATGACTAGGAGCTGTATATTTTTTTTAATTTAATATAATATTACTAACTTCAACGTGATTGGTAGGCTCTAAGAAATACTACTTAGTCAATTGACCTCATTAAAGAATGGTTGGTAGTTCCGGGCATTTTTTTTATCTATAATTTCATTGATAATATTCGTGCCTATATTTCAAAAGTAATTTTTTTTGTTATAAATCACTTGAAATAGTACTCCTTATAAGTGCACGTAATTAATTTCTTCTGAACTTTTGCCGACCAAACCCATCCGCAAAGATACATACATGTATTTTTCTTTACCGTCCCGAATAAGCACCATATTTGAACCCATTTGGTCAACTCGTTTGATCGTAATTAAATTTTATTATATTTTTCTAGATCTCCGCGATTTTTGCCCGCTTTCTCAGCATAAAGTTTTATTATATGTTCTGTCCCTTGCATCGAAGTTGGAGAAAGATGATCTGAAAATAACTAAAGTTGTTCTTTGCAACAATGACATTCGAACTCTTCCAAGTTTTGAATCATTTCAAGATCGCCAGTTTACAGCAATAGATTTAGCATATAATAAAGTAAGCAGATTTGTATTTATTTTAGGGTTAAATATAGATGCAATGTTATATCTAGGTTCTCACATTTGAATGCAGTTTGGACCATTCAGTTTAATCATTTTGTAATAGGTGTATACATTTTTTATAGTTAAATTAAATTTAGTAATAAAGTTAAAAATATGTATTGTCAATTCTAATTGTAAATTTTGCATTTTCTTAGTAAAATTAAAATTGTTTTTGGGAATACCTCCTCCATTTAAACAAGCGGTAATGGATGACATGTCTAAATGCCTACATTTGGATTTTCAATCTCCTTTATTATTTATGACAGATATAGTTAGGAATAACCAGCTATAAAAGGCATCCCACATTGTTTGTCATTTAGAATATTTTTATATGATTTTAGCTTCAAAATATTGAAGATGTTGTTCCATTAAAAGATCTTCCCCATCTTCAGTGTGTAAGACTGGAAGGCAATCCATTGTGTTGTCGCTTTGACAGTGGTTTTAAATATTTTTTATATGTCAAGAATATTTGCAAGAAGTTAGAGACTTTGGTGAGTATAACAAATTTATTATGTTACTTATTTTGTAGATACTTTAACGATTTTTTTAACAGGGTATGGAAGAACACTTGCCATATCACTTGAAAAAATGTCTTTACAGATTTAAACTAGATCTTGCAATGATATTGGTAATCTTTAACTATCAAATAATCTAACATTTAATAGTCTCACAAAATGGTGATGTTTGGAAACGTAAAAGTAAAATACCTCTACGAAGTTGTGTGCAATTTAATCTGCAACATTAACTTGTTGCTTTTCGGGCTGAACATTTTAATACAATATTACTTATACTTTTCATGATTTGTTTTTATGGACATATATACTGATTTTTAAATTCGTCGATGTATCCAGGAATAAGCAGTTTTTTTCCTTGTTCTGGCAAGTGTATTTAAAATCCTTGATTTTAGCTATGTGTAGTTTATTTTAGTTTTTATTTCTTTGCTTGTTTGCATATGATTTATTTTCTCTCTTTGCTTGCATTAACAGTTATGTATTGTCAATATCTATTTTATTAAAATAAATTAACTTTATATCTATAGGATTCAAGAAGGGTTTTAGAAGGCATATGGTTCAAGAAGCACAAAGCATTCTTGTGCGAATCAAAGGGATTTGACTTTGCAAATCAATTCGTCGAACAATATTATACCTCCTTTGACGAGGAATCTAGGCAAAGTGTGGGAGCGTTTTATCATAAGAATGCTATGTTTTCTTTCACACATCATGCGCCTACCAAGGTTTATCCGAAAGGCCATGAACAGTAAGTATGAGCTTAATAATTGAAGAGTAATATGACGCATGGAGGAATCACCTTGTTTAAGTTGCAGACGATTGATGAAATGTATGTATGTATGTGTGGTTGTGGTACGTATATTACATCATGTGAAATTGTGAATGTTGAGAAATTTTCGTTAAATAAAACACCAAACAGACTGAAATAAAGAGAAACATAGTTTGACTTCATAGAGTAAAAATCCCTGAAAACGTCTGATATATTTGAATTCAAATTCAAAAATAGCTTTATTATCATAACATTAGTTGTTGACAAAGCCTTGTAAAATTAAAATAAACAAACAAAACACGGCAATAATAATATAAAATATACAAAAATAACATGAATTAAAATATGTATTATCAATATATCAGAGAGAACTTATGGAAAGACATGATTGAAATATTCGTCAAGATGCTGGTATGTTTTAGTGGCTAGCAATTTTTTTACAGCCTTCTTGAACCTAATTACACATTTTATAGTCCTAATTTCAAGAGGTAGATGATTAAATATTTTTTCCCCATATAAATAAAAGAATTTTTCACCTCCTCAGTGTGTGGAATAGGCAGCCGGAAGGTGTAGGTCAGTCGTGTTCCAAAATAATTACTTACGACAATTTCATTCTTATGTTTTTTAAAAACAATACTTGCCGTTTGTAGGATATATAGAGAGTGGAGCCTCAATATCCTATTTGTTACAAAATTCGGACAAGACTCTCGATTCCTTACTCCACAAAGGGTTCTAACCGCTCTTTTTTAAAGGACAAATAGTGAGTTAAAAAGATACCCAGCACATGAGCCCCAAACCATAGCTAAAGTTAGACTCAATAAGTGCATAATAAGCATTTTTTGTTATGTGAAAATCTAATTTTTTTTTATATCACTCTCAGAGCATAGCAACCAGAAGAAACTCTACCACTAACCCTAATAGTATGTTCACGGTACTTGAGTTCACTATCAATTGTATGACCTAAAAATGAATTAGAATATTGTGCCTGGATGGGTTCGCCTTGTAAGAATACATTATCAATAGAACACTTAAAACTCAATAAGTTAGTTTTAGAAACATTAAGGCTGAGATGGTTTGCATCAAATCAGTCCTTAACCTTAATCAGGTCAGTGTCCAAGATCATTTTTAGCTGTTCTACATCTTTTTCATGCAATAAAATGGTGGTATCGTCGGCGAACATAGTTACCTCTCCTCTTACTGATAATAGAGACAAGTCGTTAATATATAAAAGGAAGAGTATAGGCCCCAGGACAGAGCCCTGAGGGACACCCAGAGAAATGTGTTGCTCATCTGAACAGCAGCCCTTCAAATTTTCACTCTAAACACGACCCGATAGGTAGGATTCGAACCAGCACAGGGACGAGCCTCTAAAGCCACACCTCTCCAACTTCCACAGCAGTATTCTGTGATCCACACTGTCAAAGGCTTTGGAGACATCACAGAACACTGCCTCACCAGAGTTAAGCTGATTGTACAGCGCACGCAGAAGGTCAAATACAGCATCGCCAGTGCTCTTTGTCTCTCGGAATCCAAACTGCCTAGGACTCAAGAGATTAAACCTGTTCAGGAAAGAAATCATTCTAACCTTCACCAACCTCTCAACGATTTTAGACATTGCAGACAGAAGAGCTATTTTGCGAAAATTAGATGGACTGTCATGATCGCCACCCTTATGTAGAGGAACAATCACTGCTTGTTTCAGACATATAGGAAATGTGCATGTGCAAAATGAAGCATTTATTGCATCTGCAAGTGCTTCTAGTGCCCTGGTGGGAAGAGCCGAAAATATCTTCATAGAGATCTGGTCCCATCCTGTAGAAGTTCTATTCTTGATTTTCTTTATGATGTCCCTAACCTCCAAAACATTAGTTGGAATGAAAAAGAAAGTCCCTCCAACATTAATACCTCACATGAAATCCTCAGGTTCGTTTTTGCTGCAAATGCGACTAGTCATTTCAGAAGCAACCTTACAGTAATAGGAATTCAGCCTATCTGCATTTAATTCAGAGACTGTTGGAAGAGTATCATCCTTTCCCCTGAGTTCATTCACAATTCACCAGGATTCTTTTGCCTTATTTAAAGATTCATGGTTCTTTGTCCATTGCGAACTTTCTAATATAATGAAGAGACCGCATATTTTTTCCTGATATTCTTAAATCCTTTGTGTATCAAGGCGTTTTATATTTTTTATTGACAATGGGAAATGATTTGTCAAAAATATTGCATATATGCAGGATGAATGGAATGCTTCAGGTTTTTCTTCACTTGAGTTCAAGATTTCACCCCAACTGGTATTATAACTAAGACTACTAAATCTTGCAAAGTTTATTTTTGTATATAGTCTGCCACGCGTAATGCTAGTGTGTTTTGGGGGTTTAAAAATGAATAGACTAGTTACAATGGCCTCATAGTCAGATAACCCGGGACTGTTTCAGTGCCAGATAATATTCTCATTACCTAGGTTTTAACATACATAGTCAATTGTTGAAGCTGAATGGTTCGTGATACGTGTTGGTTGGTTAACATGCATGTTCAAATTAAAAGACTGGAAAAGATTGGACAATGTTATGGTCTGACTATTAAAATGATCAGAAAACTCTATGTTAAAATCGTCAGACAGTATTATATTTTCATTGACTGGAATGCCCGACAATAAAATTTCCAGATTTTCCATAAACAAGAGAAAACTGAAGAAGAAACTGGAAACGGTCGACTTTTCGAGGAGCAAATCTGTCACCGTTGTCAAGGAAACGAAACTTCGACCGTTTTCAGTTTCTTTTAGGTTTTTAGCTTCGTTACGGGCCACAAAACTAGCACTTGTGCAGTTTACACATTGGGACCAGAGCCGAAGCGGCTGTATTTTCCAAAAAGAGTATATATGAAGTGGAGTAAAAGGCAAAATTTTATAAGATAAACATGAATCCTCTACAACATATCGACAAAAAATATATATATTGAAAAATATTGTTAATTTTCAATGATTTTATTTAAAACTGACAATTTAAAGTCAGTATCTAGTTCTCATTGCCACTTCTTTTGCAGAGAACATCAACTTTATTTTTTTTAAGTACAGTCTGGACTCGTAATTTCCTAGGAGCTCACGTGTGGTTACCCAAAAGCAATAAGAGAAAAAGTAGGTTACAAAGGAGATAAGGTTGCAAGAAAATCAAATGTACTATTTTGAATTATTCCTGAAAAAATGTAACTCTATTTTTCAAAAATGTTGTCACTTTCTCACCTAGGGAAAATAACTAAGATTTTTTTTTGTCATATTATTTGATATGCAGTACAATACCAGAGGCAGATTCAGAAAATAAACGAAAAATAATTTTCCAATCACAGAAAGCAGAAATGCATTGTTTTGACTGTCTCATATTAGTGCTCACTTATCATGAGGAGCTTTTGCATTATAAAATATAATTGACATCTTAAAACAAAATATATATATTAAAGCGTAGATAACATGTTTCAGTTATGTTTTGATATTTGCGTAAAATAAAACCTTGATACTACATTTGCATATTGAAAGCACCAAATAGTAAAACAGGAATTGAATCATAATGATGGGGTAAAAGTTTGATTGTATGATTAGTGATAGCAGTTATTTATACTTATTCTTCTGATCTTTTTTTTTTAAGGTTAAACATCTTCGTTTACCAAGAGAGAAATATCTTAACTGGAACACCGAGAACGAATGTTTTGCATTGTGGACAAGCTGCTATTCAAGATCAATTTCATCGAGTCATTCCATCTATCCGGCATCATACAACCGCCTTCTACGTAGACCTTATGCAGTACACGGTAAGTGCCATCGCTATTTATAATTTTTGTTATTGCAAATTACTATAATCGGCAGATTTAGTATTTGGAAATATGTCTGCATAGAAAGTTATTGTGTATATCATTGAATATTTGGATTTTGCGGAGAATTCTAGGCATATTTCATGAATAATTTCCTATACCTCCAACTGTTTTTGAAATATTGACAGTTGAAAATCGACCATTTACCAAATTTGACAGCCTGTGAAATCTAAACGGCTAAAGATAGAGCAAAATGGTTTGCACTTTCCTATCTTGGTTTTTCATAAGCTATCGTTTGACACTAACTTTAGATTTAACCGGAATTTCTTAACCCCAGGTTAAATAAAAAAAATAGTGTCAAACGATAGCTTATGAAAAACCAAGATAGGAAAGTGCAAACCATTTTGCACTATCTTTAGCCGTTTAGATTTCACAGGTTGTCAAACTCGGTAAATGGTCGATTTTCAACTGTCAATGTTTCAAAAATACTCTGCAAAATCCAAATATGCAATAATATACAAGGTGTTGTGTTTAAAATAACCAAGTTGACATCTACTTCCGGCACAACCGGACCAATTACCAGGTACCAATTTTCAGAATTCAAATGGCTTTACTTTCCGAAATATTCTATTGGACGGTCACCGTGAGACAAATTTAACCGGATTTTTAACCTCTGGTTAAATCTAGAGTTAGTGTCATACGATAGCCTATGAAAAACCAAGATGGGAAAGTGCAAACCATTTTGTTCTATCTTTTGCCGTTTAGATTTTACAGGCTGTCAAACTTGGTAAACAAGGTTTAAGGCTCGGTTTTTCAATGTAAATATTACCGTTATTATTAATTTTAGCTACTTGTAGTTCAGGACAAATTTTGTTTAGAATTTCACTGTCTATCAAACTGCTATAACATTTATAGATCTTTCCATTTAAAAAAAAAATCATTTTTGAAAATACCACGTGATTCTGATGTTCAATTGTTTTTTTTTTTGACATCGGCATAATAATCGGCATCAAAAACTACACTACTTTGCTAATTTAGTCACGTTCCTAGCTCTTATAATAAGAAAGTTAGCAATAGTGCCGACTTCATTTTGAACAGGCTGTATATATATTTAAATTGAAATATTCTTGGGTATTAGGTTCATATTTGGAATCAAAACTATATTTTTGTCATACGCTCCCAAAAATAGCTATTTTACGGACACATTTGAGTCCGTAAAATGCTTCTTTTTAGGCCTAGTCCCTAAAAGTCGTCATGGCAACTTTTACGGACTATTCCAAAATTCCTGAATATGTCTAAATGTCAAATTTCGAATGACATGACGAAATTGTCAAATAGTTGCTACGATATCAAATTGTAAGCTAATTTGTCGTACATTATGATTTCAAAAATTATGCTTAATTAAAGCTTATAAATAAAAATTAAATTTTGGGAGCGTATGACAAAAAATAGTGTTTGTCACACGTACCTAAATGAAGTTTTTCAGGACAGGACTCATCTGCTATTCCGGACTCGGCTAACGCCTCGTCCGGAAACAGCAATGATTCGTCCTGAAAAACTCCATTTTAGGTACTTGTAACAAAAATAACTATTTTAGGACATTTCGCCTGAACATGGCAATTCCATGCAAAATTTGCATCGAATACAAAGTGTCTCATTTAGTATTTATCAACTTAGTTTATTAATCTACAAATGAAATTTATCTTTTAAAATAAAGTTAAAATCAAATATAAGTTGTTAAGACATTACATTTCTTTCAATAACAGTTTGAATAGTTTTACATCTAAAAATTTTGTGTACAGGGTGGCCCGTTTAAGAGGGGCCTATACCTTATCTAGAAAACTACGGGGGTTGGAAAAAAAATTTAAATACAAAAGTTGTTCCTAGTAAAATGATCTTTATTTTTTTTTGTATTGTTTTAATCGTCACTTTTTTATGTACAGGATCGTCAAAGAAAGTTGCACTTTTTTTAAATGAAACACCCTATATTTTATTACATTTTTGGATTCTACTTAAAATTCTAAGCATATTTG
>MU182207.1:101820-228070 GCA_016904865.1 Pissodes strobi
ACACCACATAATGTTCCTAAGAAGTGTTTGAAATGTTGGTGTGTTTAATTAGAATAGATAAATATCTTAGGCTTAGGTAAAAACCAGCATTAAGGCTGTATTATTATTTTACAATTGGCAATCTTTACTATAGAAAAAGCGCATATTAATAGAAAGAGAAAATCAAAGCTTAAACAATTTGAGAGAAGTTCAAACGCATCCTAAATAAATGGTATACATTTTATCTAAGAAATTGTATTTCTTGAGATATCAAATTAAAGCATCGACCATCTACTTTAAAGTAAACATAATGTTGAAGAATCTCTGAGCACCAAATTTGTTTATATATTATATGAAGCGACAAACCGGGTTTTAGAAAATTCTGAGTTGGACCTTCAGGATACTTCCGAGATCAAGACCGCTTGCCCTCGATCAGATAATTCTCGAACGCTTGAGAAATTAAATATATCGCCACTTAAGTCTATGATGGATAAGATCGCTTTGGGTCCAGGTCCCAGGATCCAGTTCGTACCAAGTTTTTTATTAAAAAAGCTTTAATATATACCCTGCGACCTAGACCGAAGATGTCATTACAAGTTCAAGTGGCGAAAAACGCAAATATTTACGACCAAAAAATCAACTCTTTACGTCATCTTGCATACCAAACACAGACATAAGACTTCTGAGTCTTAAATTATTTAGCATTGTTGAAATATTTACGTTAAGTTTAAAAGTGCATAGTTCATAAAAATGGATTACACTAAGTGGAAAAGTATTCTTCATTCTATAAAATCTAGTTTAAAACTCGGAATTAACGAAAAATCGTTAATTCCGAGTTTAAAAAATCAAGAATTAAACTTTATTCCGAGTTTGAAACTTTGAATTCAGGATGTTTGTTATTTTTAATTTTAAAGTAAGAGTTAGGGAAAAGTTCTTGTGTACGTTCTACTCATTTGTACCTTGTCCCCTGAATTAGCCATCCTTTGTTTTGATTAAGCAATAATTTTTTAAACATATTGTTACGTTTTTCCCGTGGGTTCTGAACGAAATTACAACTTTTACTATTTCAAACTAATACTCTCTTTATTCTCTACCAGTGTATACAATTAAAACACTAAACTACACTTATAACTTTACAACTAATAGCTCTTTAAAATTCAACACTCAAGGCTTCACTAACTCAACACGCTTTTTACCTGCTACTTATATACCATCTAAAATCTATCGCCATTTTATAATAAAAGACTATTAAGATAATCGCAATGCTAAAATTTCCCCGTCGCTTAAAATCGCCCCAGGAACGTCTCCACCTACGAAGCGCTACGGAAACTAAATTATCCTGAAAAATGCAAATAAATAATCGATATTAACAAAGTTAACATGAATATCAGCAGAGGGCCCTGGACGACCGTAGTACTTTCAAACACTAACAGAAGGATGCTATTTTTCAAGCGCCGGCGGCGACTTGTTAGGAAACAAGTTGACCTTGACCACTTTGTCCGGATTTCGTTTGCGATTGTAGCTATGATATTATTTTATAATAAAACGATAAATCTAGTGTTTCTTATAAACCGCCATTCAGTTTCTAAAATTTTAATATAAACTGCAGATCAATTGAGAAGGTAAACCTAATTATACATTATTGGTCATCTGGAATGATTAATTGAATTTTGCTGATAAACTCTTGTTAATTAAAAGGAAATTTTGCAAATAATTTGCTGGTCAATTGAAATGATAAATTAACTTTTCATATAATCTTCTGGTTAATTGAAGTAATCAATGAAATTTGGCATATAAACTGTTGCTAAATCAAGATTACCAATTGATTTTTCTCATAAACTGATATTCAATTGAAACGATAAATCTAGTGTATCTTACAAATCGCCAGTCAATTGAAACGACACTTATATTAAATTTTCATATAAACTGCAGGTGAATTGAGAAGATAAATCTAATTTACCTATAAATTATTGGTCATCTGGAATGATTCTGATAAACTCTTGTTAATTCAAACGAAATTTTGCATATAAGCTGCTTCCCAATTGAAACGATAAATTAACCTTTCATATAATATGCTGGTCAACTGAAGTAATCAATGAAATTTGGCATATAAACTGTTGGTAAATCAAAACGAACAATTGATTCTTCTCATAAACTGATAGTCGATTGAAACGATAAATCTAGTGCTTCTTACAAACCGCCAGTCAATTGAAACGATACTTAAATAAAATATTCATATAAACTGCAGGTCATTTGAGAAGTTAAATCTAATGTACATATAAATTATTGATCATCTGAAATGATGAATTGACTTTTGCCGATACTCTTGTTAATTCAAACGAAATTTTTAATATAAATTGCTGGCCAATTGAAACGATAAATTAACTTTTCATATAATGTGCTCGTCAATTGACGTAATGAATGAAATTTGGCATATAATCTGTTGGCAAATGAAAACGACCAATTGATTTTTCTCATAAACTGATAGTCAATTGAAACGGTCTTTCTTACAAGTTGCCAACAAAATTGTCTTATAAACTGCAGGGCAATTGAGAGAGCAAATCTAATTTACGTATAAATTATTGGTCATCTGGAATGATTAATTGAATTTTGCTGATAAACTCTTGTTAATTCAAACGAAATTTTACATATAAATTGCTGGCCAATTGAAACGATAAATTAACTTTCTATATAATTTGCTGGTCAATTGTAGTAATCAATGAAATATAAACTGTTGGTAAATTAAAACGACCAATTGATTTTCCTCATAAACTGATAATCAATTGAACCGATAAATCTAGTGTTTCTTACAAAACGCCAATCAATTGAAACGATACCTAAATAAAATTTTCATATAAATTATTGGTCATTGAGTTTTGTTGATGAACTCTTGTTAATTCAAACGAAATTTTGCACATAAATTGTTGACCAATTGAAATGATAAAATAGCTTCATATAGTCTGCTAGTCAATTGAAGTAATCAATCAAATTTGACATATAAACTGTTGGTCAATCAAAGCGATAAATTGATTTTTGTGATAAACTTATGGCACTTAAGCACCCCACGCTTTTTAAAATAAAATCATATTTTTGAATCGCTTTATTCTATTTTATAATTTTTTAGATCGGTTTCGATCAAAGCGTGTTTTTTTAGTTTTTTAAACTGTCATTTATTTTGCATTAATAATTTAGGTAGCAGAAAATTACTTAACATTTACGCAATCCCCTTAATAATTATTAAATGAATCAATAGGTGTGCCTGACAAAAAATGTAATGTTATAGTAAAATATGTACAACTATGATTTTTTTCTCCAAAGTTTAGGGCGGTTTCGATTAGATGGGACATTGCGACCGATAAACTGCAAAATATTTTTTTTAGTTTTGTGTAACAATCTGCTTGGCATGAAAGTGAAAATAACATTTTCAAAAGTATATGCAGGGTGTTATTTTTTTTTTCAAAATTTCTACTTTTTCTAAATATTTCTGTACAGAAATGTCATACGACCTTCTCGATGCCAAAATCGAATTCGGCATTCCCAAAAACCCCCTCCTAAAGTATTCGAAACGAAAAATATCATCCGCCTACGAAATTCCCTATTTCGTGGCTAAATATGAAGAAAATGCGCATTTTTAAGACGAAAAAGATATTTTATCGAATACTTACGTTATTTGATGTCCTATCGAAAAATGTTATAGAAGCGTGTCGTTTCGATCGACCCTCAGACGACGCAGACACTGGCCCAAACCGATTTGAGATATCTCTCCGCTACGGAGAAAATTGGGAAAAATTACGTTTAGCCAATTAAAAAAAAAAACGAAACGTCGTACGCTCGAACGAAATACTGCGCGTTAAAGTACCCCAAGAAACCCATCTTTTTGCTATATACCGTTTAGTTATAACGCTTATACCGTATTACAATAATTACAGTCCATTTAATGAAAATCTCGATTTGTTTATCGTAATTTTTTTTTGAAAAAATTAGTTAGTTTTTAAGTTGGAAACGGTTAAAGGGATCCGTTAACATCTCGCCATAATAAAAATACATTTTTTTAAAAACATACACGGTGGTAAAGAAATTTATTTTTAGAAAATTTCTCCTTTTTTTAAAATTGCTCCGTTATTTAGCGTCTGACAAAAAAATTCATAAAAACTTTTTATTTCAGATTATCATTACATTTTTTTTTAAATTTTATAATTTTTGAGATATTCGCGAATAAGTTCGAAAAAAACGTCTTTTTTAAAAAGAGCGATTTTTTTTTAATTACAACGACCCAACTATAGATTAAACGCTATCAAAATACATATTTTTGGTGGAAAGTGTTTTTTTTTCGTCTGCCCCGTAATTTTCGAGTTACGTTTTTTCTCGTTTAGGGTCCGATATCGCGAAAACTAAGAATATTGCCTTTTTTTCGTAAAGAACTTTTTTGTTTGTCTTCGTGACCTTTGTCTAAATCCAAAATTTGAAGTCGATGCGAAAAAAAAAGTTAGGCTTCTCCGGTAGGTTATTCCGCCTTTTACTGATCAAAATAAAGGTAAAGTCGATATAAAAATACGGTTTTGTACGTTTGCCGATATTCCTATATTTTTATATTTACATCCCGGAGCCGACCGGGTAAAAACCGCGCGGGAACTTATTTTTCGAATAGGTTCCACCGATTTAGGTTCCATTCTGTGGTTATCATTTTGGGGCCAATTTCAAAAATCTGAAATTTTGATATCAATTAATTAAGGTTTCCCTAGGCGCCTACCGCGGAACCTATCAGTGGTAGGTTCCAGACAAGGTCGGATTCGAAACGTTCCAGAAAAACAAAATTCGATTTCGTTCGTCACCTACTGCGGAGCCTATAGGAGACCTAGGGGCTCGAATTTTTTTTGTGGGGGGTTCAGGCCCGGTCCCCTCCGTCTCCGTACCGAATACGAACTCGTTGGCTCGAAATTTACCTAAAAAAAACTGGTAGGAGACGGATTTCCGGTAGGTTCCATATACCAAAAAAACGTCTAAATATAAAAAGACGTTCGGAAGCGGTTTCCTCCGAATTAATATTTAGGGATCGAAAACGCCGATTTTCCACTTTCGAAAAGTTTGGGCACCCATTTTAGCAAGTAAAACAAAAATTTCGATCTCGTCTATCTCCTACCGCGGAACCTATTGGCGGTAGGCTCCCGCCGATGTCGGATTCGAATTTGGCTGAAATTCGTCAGCCGATTATCTTCAAGGACTCTTTTAGATGCCTAAATAGGCACCGGTAGGTTCCCAATTTTTTTTTTCGCGTTTTAATCGCTCTGCTCCGAACTGCTTCAACGACGGTCATCGATTTTGACCGAATAAAAATTTTTGAAACCCACTCGGAAGGTTCCACGATCTCCTACTGTCCGAGTACCAAATTTCACGTAAAAATTCAAGCTGTCTCGTGTTCGGTCTAGGTCGAGCTCACGTCCCCGCTTAATTAATAAGTAAATTAAAATATATAACATACTCCCAAACGTCTAATTTCCAGTTTAAAGATAGAAATGATCTTGTCAATATCGGAGAATAGTATTCTACAAGTGTTAACCAGTTCATTACTCTCCCAAAACGGATTGCCAGTTTGAATAATGCATTCCTGCCCCAAGGTCATTAAACCTTGTTACTGTCCCACATATTTATGCCGACAGCATACCACACCCCTTAAAAATGAAATCTGTATTTACCAATTGCAGATTGTCGTCAACAGAGGGCAAAATATTTTAACTGAATATTTTAATTGAAACTATATCTTTTCGCCATCTAACAGAGTTTTTGTAAGTTACTTAGGTTTGGAGAATTTCGTCCATAAGAATTATCTAAATAGTCTTTTATTATAAAATGCTATTACGAATACTCGGGAAGAAACGAGGCGACTCTATATGATTCTCGACCAGGGTATCTAGAGAATTCCACAGTTCCTCAATCTTCGCGGCCGGCGATGACTCATACGTAGACGCGACAAGGCGGCTAGTTCTATAGGGTAGCACAAAAACATTCGGATGGTTGCTAGCCGTAACATTGCCTCCCTCTTAAATCTGATCGTCCTGATCTGCTACTTCATGTCCGTGATATGCTTTGAGCCTGTCGAGGTGGACAACTTTCAGTTTGCTTCTGGGGCTACGTTGAATTCTATACACTACGTCATTAATTCTTTTGATGACTGTATAGGGCTCTTCCCATACTGGCGTTAGATTGGGAGATCTTCCTTTCTTCGGATTGCGGATTATATAACCAGACTTTATCATTCATCTGAAATTCCATAGAGTTACCTTGGAGATCATATCGAGCCTTCATTCGGTCACTGGCGAGACGTTCAAACGGTAGTCCCACATCATTCAGTTTCATCTTCCCACTAGATCTTGTCCAACCTGGGCACAGGTTGAACACTGCCGGCACCATGATTTCACTTCCTGGCAGTAGTTGACCCAGTAAAATCTGTGGCGTATCATGTCATTCGTTCTGTTAACTCCGAGATGAGCACCAAACGTTCCATTATGTACTTCTTCCGATACCATCTTCCAACTGGTACCGACTAACTGCGTCTTCACTACTTTGCCGTCGGCGCTTTCCCAGGCTCGTTTAAGGAGTCCATTTTCAACTATCAGGGAGTCCCACTGATCCCACAGAGATTTATAAGTAAATCCCTTAGTTGAAATATCTTTCCAGCTTGGTCTTGGTTGACTTTCTTCTTTAGCTTTTAGCAGTAGTGCTATTTCACTATCCTCAAGCTGATCTTTTCTAAGTTGCTCTGTGGTCTACTGTTGACCAACTTTAAACTTGATTCGCCTAATGAGAGTGATTCCTTCTCGTTGGTCTATTCTTTGGCAATGTTTATAATTATCCTCGCATGACCTTCTGGATAAAGCATCTGTATTATTATGCCATCTTGCTTTCCTGTGCTTAGCCTTAAAGTTATATTGTTTTAACCCTTCCTGACTTGACTTTGAAATGCCCAGTCCTGCCACATATATAGCACTAATTTGAAACATTTCGGTTACGTGGCCTATCTTCTAGTGGTGCCCGGAATCTTCGTACTTGACAGTCTCGTTTAAAATGCCCAGTCCTGCCACATATATATAGTCCATTCAAGGCTATTGCGCTGTTACGTCAGAATTTCTGACGTCAAAAGAAAATATCCGTACGTCTTAGATAGACTCGTACGTTATTTTTTACACTAGCCAAAAGATGTCTCCGTACCTGTTTTCTATTCCAGAACACGTTCCGTTTTTATCAATTTTACATACTTATTACTTATGGCAGCTTCGGAGTGGTTTAATTCAATGCACAAATTCGACAGGCAAATATAATGCCACCAGGATTAACATCAACATACATACAACAGCTTATTTACCTAGTAATCGTGCGCCGATATCCTTTGATTTGGGAAAGTCAAAAACCAACTTTTTCAAATTTTAGAAGAGGGCTATGACAATATTGTTTTAAGCGTCTGGGCATCTGAAGAATACTTTTGACAGTCCGTTTAATTTAAATTAATAATATGCTTTTTATCGTTTAAAATCCGTTTAAAAACGATTTTAAATGGCAAAATTGTATAAAAATCCGAAAATTCGGACTTTTTTACGCTGATAGTCATGGCTTCGGACGAATTTGTCGTGGATTTTGAAGCGAAAATTCATTTTAAATTCAACCGTCCATTAAGAATAAGCTGTGCTATGGATACAAATACACTGCGAATATAATAATTAAAAAATAATACTTTTGACGGTTCGTATGATTTCAAATATGCATTTTTATCGTCTAAAATCCATTTAAAACGATTTTAAGTGGCAAAATTGCATATAATACCGCCCTAGCGGCTAGAATTGGTTTGCGCATTTCCGTCTCATTTGCCGAGATTTGTCCTCATATCGCCACGTAAGATGTTTACACATCAAAAATACATTTTTTCTGGAGATATAATTTTTTAGTATTATCAAATAAATAAAAAATATATATTACTTACATTGTGCACAGCTTTCCAGGGTAAAAGTGGCATACTATACCGGACGCGCCGAACAGATTCACCAATCGCGGAAACAATTCGTCTTATTTTATGATTGAATCGACCCAATGTTTTGTTTTTCATTTCGATTTTTCTTATCCATAATACAAAAAATAAAAATAGAGTGTGCTAATCAAAGTTCCTATGTTTGAAATCAATGGAATCATAAAATAAGAAGAATTATTGTATCCGTGTTTTCCATGTTTGGTGAATCTGTTCGGCGCGTCGAGTATAGCATCTTTTTCACGTGTGAAATTATGCACCAATTTTAAAATTAAAGCTTGCTCTTTCTCACGGAACCGGTGGGGCATCTCAAAACGATTTTTATTAGCAATTATTAGCGTAAAATACAAACCAACTACCAACAAATCAATAAATGAATTAAATCTGTTATTTTCGTTATGACATTTTTACATTGACGCCAATCGATGTCAAAGATTCCAATTTGACGGACCAATTTAGTACATACGTTCATTGCATAAAGAAAGATGGAATGATATGACGTAACAGCGCAATAGACTTGAACGGACTTTAGCACCGATTTGAAACATTTCGGTTATGTGGCCTATCTTCTAGTTGTTCCCGGAATCTTTGTACTCGACAGTCCCTTTTGAAATGTCCTGCCACATCTATATCACTGGTTTATAGCATTTCGGTTGTATGGTCTAACTTCTAGTGGCTCCCGGAATCTCTCTACTCGACAGTCCCTTTCGAAATGTCCAGTCTTGCCACATCTATAGCACTGATTTATAGCATTTCGGTTATATGGCCTAACTTCTAGTGGCTCCCGGAATCTCCCCGTGGCCTGAAGAACTTCGGTTAATCTCTTCGAAATACCGTCCATCTCAGTTAGTTCACAACTGTTCGCCAGCTTTTCTTCCTGGATAGATACGTCCCTGATTGTTGGCTTAGAGATGTTACATGCCGCCTCGATTTCTAGGGCTCTACCCAAAACTTCACGACTGTTATCAAATTTGACTAGACGTATAGCATTTTCTGAGTTTCTGGATCCCTAATACCATCCACGAAATATTGGGCAGCAAGTTCCTCTTGAAATCTTTCTGTTGCTCCCGGGTACGCCAATTGAATGAGACGTCTATCATCTGCCTCAAACTCTTGCAGGTTTTCACCAGGCTTCTGATGTCGGGACTTTACTTGTGCCTGATAGAGCTGTCTTCTATGTTGGTCGCCAAATCGTCTCTCCAGAGCAGCTACAAGTATGTCATATTTCCCCTGTTGGCTGATGGGAATGGTCTGTAGTAGTTCCAGGGAAAATCCACGAAGCGCTGCCACTAGTGATGTAGCCATTTCTTCATTATTCCAACCGTTGGCAACAGCAGCGGCTTCAAATTGTCTTTTGTACATTGTCCAGGATGTTTAACCGTCATAGGTTGGAGGTTTGATATGTTGTCCTCTGGCGAATACCTTCTCGGTGGATCCTTGATCTAGAGAATTCCACAGTTCCTGAATCTTCGCGGCCGGCGATGACTCATACGTAGACGCGACAAGGCGGCTAGCTCTATAGGGTAGCACAAAACATTCGGATAGTTGCTAGCCGTAACAATGTATATATTAATAAAAGATGTGCAAGTAACTGAATTTAATTTGTATCGATTATTTCTGCCTCTAAGTCAAATTAGTGATGAGCAAATGCAAGACCAAAACCAAGACCGGGTTAGTCTTGGTCTTGCATATGTGGTCTTGGTCTTGATCTTGCAGTCTAATAAGTGGTCTTGGTCTTGGTCTTGCAGGGTCCAGTCTTGGTCTTGGTCTTGCTCCAAGACTTGCAAGTCTTGCACTTTTTTGGTAGATTTTTACAAAGAAAATTTAAAAATAAAGTTTTTCGCGTCCTTTCAAGTGAATAAAGGTTTAAAGAAAGGGACAGTATTTGTCAGTATGAAAATTTCGGTTTGTCAATAGTAAGTACCACAGCGACAAATTTTAACTAGTAAATCAGGTAATTTTTTAAGTAAAAATACTCAAAAAAACATTTCGGGTTAAGGAATTACTTGTTTAAGTTTGTCCGTGTCATATTGAAACATCCTGTGTATTTACAGTTATAAATTGCCGTGTTAACACAAGAACTATTTTACTTAAACGTGCATTTCATTTTTTAAAACATGGTTGCCCATAATTGAGTTGAAATGTAAATATTTACCTCTCTTGATAATCTGATGCAGTAATTCTAACAAATTTGAAAAAATATATACAGTCACTAGATTTTACGTCCTTCTATAAAAATCGATTCTTAGCAGGCCCGTTAGCTGGGCTTTGAAATAAACCAAAAATGTTTTATTGCTCAATGAAGAACTGCACATCAGTTTTATGCATTTCTCAGCAAATGACAAATTCGTTAAAAATTTTACCTACGCGCGTGCGGTAAATTGTACCTTTCTTCACCCTTTTTAGGATTGGAACTTGAAAACTATAAGTGCTAGAAAATAGGTTTAATGGAAAGAGTTGTACCTATTTAATTTCTACGTCAATGCTGCTTTAATAATGATTCCATATTTTTTCGTTGTCGAGATATTTTCAAAAAACCAGTAAAGGTGGTGACCAAAATGTATAATTTAAGTGCTGCTTGTAGGATTATGGGTCAGTTATCAAGAAAACCAATTATTATTTCTTACCAACGTTTTGAATTATATTAACTCATCGTCGGGGCTCTGTTAAGGGCAATTTTTAATTTGATAAAAAAAAAACAAGAGCCTTAAGCCCAAAAACAAAACCTTTCTTAAGTACTACCTTTGTTTAATAAAATATAAATAAATAAAACACACAAAACAAAAAAAAACGGGTTAACGAAATTAAATAATAGAAAGGGTTTCTAATGATAAAATGTGTAATGCATATGCATGTCAGAGCAATCATTATTTCTTGTTAAAAGAAAAACAAAAATTCATGAAACTTACCAAAATTGTTCTTTCTCTCGTACACTTAACATTCATATCTCATAACAGTATTAAAATAGATAATATTGCGGATTTAAAATCGAAAAAGATAAAATATAAATAAAATTCATTATTGTGAATTATAAATTCATTAAAATGAATTCATTATCAAAGCAGAATTGAACTAGCAATTAAATATCTTACAAAGTTTTTCATTTAACAAGTTTTTCTCGAATTTTTATCTCCTATAGTTTTCAAGATCCCAAATACATTCCTATCCTTTTCGGACACACTGTATGTGAAGAACCCAGGAGGATGCTCCAATTTATCACTTTCTAACATCATGCGTATTATTATAGCCTCTAAAGGGCTTAGTGACTAAAAATCACATCCACAAATCGGTCACTATCTCCCGTTCTATATGCAAGAACGTTTGGAGAAATGTATTGACATTTGTGTAATTTGTTTAAAGTCCAAATTAGATTATTGTAATTATGGGTATAATTTTCTTTAAAAATTTGACTGCTCTTTTTACTTGACTCCATTCTTATTCATTTTCATACAATGTCGCGTGGCAAATAGTCTAACTTTCCCTGCATGTATCTCACAAACAAAATTATTTTTGACAAACGTTTATAGAAACTTTTTCTCCATATTTCGACCCAACAGTTTCGATCCCAGAATTAAGGGCAATATGTCAACAAATAAAAATTGCAAAAAAAACGCAAGACCGCAAGACTCTTGCATGCTAAGTCTTGGTCTTGCGTAAGTCTTGCAATACTAGGTCTTGGTCTTGCATAAGTCTTGCACTGCTCGGTCTTGGTCTTGGTCTTGCAGACCTGGAGCTGGTCTTGGTCTTGGTGTTCCTTTTTCTGCAAGACCAAGTCCAGTCTCGCTCATCACTAAGTCAAATTAAAGTTCCTAAGCGGCTTATTGGTAGCTAGACTTCCTATTAAGTTGGAATAATTTCTTGAGGGATATTTTCGAATTCTTATACGCGAACAGCTGCAAATTGTTTCAGATTTTCTGACACATTTGTCTAGCCGATTGCATAAACGTTCGTTTGGATTCAATTTATATCTGGACTTAGAACTGGCCAAGGCAAGCATTATTTGCCAACCTCATCCAGATATTGGGTAACTGAGCGCTGTGTGGTCGTGCATTACCCTGCATCACAGCTTCAAGTGAGATCCCAGCTCACATCATAGCAACAGAACCCCCTCAAAAACTTGTATTCTCGTTAAACCTTTCCCATTTATATCTCTCGGCAATTGGGTGCTCCCAGAATCGATGATCAATATATCGTGTACTTGGGACGGCCTGATCTCATTCTTGCACAGTAACCGTTTCCAAGAATTTATTTACTATCATTAAACAGATCAGATTAATGTTTGTATTTACCAACGTGTATGGCTCCATTTTTAATGTCTGCTTCGATTTTTAAGTTTAGATGTTCAATGTAGTTTAGTTTCCTGATTCTAAAAAATATGTACAAAGTTCAAATAAAATGCAAATATTGTATTTCTATTTTTTAGATATGAAATAGAAGATGAGAATGACGACAGTGATGATGATGTAATTATTACTGAAGATGGTAAGTATTTTCTTATTCTAGTATAGTATTTTTTTTTTTGTTTTAAGGTATTGATAATTTTTTCAGATCTCTACCACTTTTTCAAACCACTGGGGGGATTAAAGAAATGCATTTTACCATTTTGAATTTTGTTATAGGCTTCGTTGTTCAACGTCAACTTGGACTCGGTTCAACTAGTTGGCTAGTTGGTGGTTGAACCTTTTCATGTATAATATAATAAAATGGCTGTGAGCTTGCTTGAGCTTGTACTTTTTTTGACATTCTATATCGATTTACGATTTCCGGCGTATCCGAATATATCATGGTATACTAACCAAGATTATCCAGTAACAAGTCATTGAAATTCTTGAAACTTTTCATCAGATAAAAAATATTTTAGTCAGTTAAGATTCAAGCTGAAGCGGATTAATAAAAATAGCCTGTAGCCTGTCTAAAGTTAACTTGTCTCTGTAACTTCAGGTATAGAACCCAAAACATCAAAACTAGCCAAACATTGTAATTAAAAACAAAAAAAATTGTCATAGTTCCTTTACAAGTGGCATTGAAATAACCCAGCCTATTGCAATTTTTTTCTTATGTCTATTTTATCTTACTACTTATTATTTAATTCTACATTGCCTAATTAAGGAAAGAAACAAAAATAATCCTAATTTAAATCATTGCTATTAATAAACCAGCTAAATGCGTACAAGTGAGGAGCGGTAAGGGTTACGACACAGGGGCGCGAGTCCAAAAATATGTAAAAGAACGCCCGTGAAACGATAACGTGGCATTCTGAATTAAGAGTTCAAAGCTTAGGTCACTAAAGAGTATTTCCGATTCTTAGGGGATCGTCGATAGTTTGATCACGGTGAAATTGTGCCCCCCAGACAACGCTCGACGGATGATACAGGGGTGGTTCATTTCCTAGTCCGTGGTTTAACGCTCCCCTATTCCTCGACTACCTCTCTGACCTTATCCATGTCTCTGTATGACGTCCCCAGGATAACACTCGGCGGCTGATAGGGGCCGTTATATATGGATACATGTACGTCAAATTCTAGTTAGGACTAATGCCCATAGGATTGTGGAGAGTTTGGTCACGGTGAAATTATGTCCCCCGGACAACGCTCGGTCGCTGATACAGGGTCCATTAATTTCATATACCGTGGCTTAACTTACCATGACTCTGCGGATGTTCTAGCTTCAAATATAGACGTGTGCTGTGTCACCCGGCCAACGCTCAGCGGCTGATACAGGTGATACAGAACCTACATGTAAAATTATATTTCTGATACATGACCTATACCGCCAGCAACACCAAGGTCCCCAAGCCCCGTCGAACGCCCTTGGTTCTGCCACCATGACTCCCCTTGACCTGGTAACCGCATTAGCAAGGAAAGAAGATCCTATATATTCTAATCTTTATTAAATATAACAATTCTTAAAAACACACACAAACCATTTCATTATTGCTCGAATTACTTATACTACTTAGCTTATTCTTAAAGTAATCCAACATTATAGTATATCTGCCTATATCCTTAAACCCTAACTTAAAACGATCTGGCCCATTAAACATATAGATTCTGGTTCTTTTTATATTTGCCTCTTTAGCTCTTCTTAGTTACAACTGTCCCCAGATTGTTTCTGCTCAACAATTTGGCAGTTTTCTTCATCCCTCTTTTCCTTCCCTTGTTTATCGAACCTATTCTCCTTATCTGTGGGCTGTTACAATAAGATCCGAATCGACCACGCCTCTCTCCCGGTCATCTGCCATGACCCTTTCTGCTAATGCATTGAATAGTATTATTTCATCTGCATCGGCTGACCCTGTTTCCTTGCGTAGAGCAAGCGATAAATTTCCTTTTTGTTGTGTCACAATTCCTAGCAAGCATCCTCCTTTCATTCGCGTATTCGTTCATTATGTGTTCAACGTTTTCCACACCCATACCGCATTCACACCCGTCGTGCCATGGCCTGTGGCAAGCTGTAGTGCTTTCCAATCTAGTTGGGGCCTATCTCTGCCGACTCTCTTACAAATGTGATTTAGTGTTCGCCCTTTCCCAAATCTGTTTCCACTTGGTCATGTCCATTTTTTTCTCAGCCTATTATATTCTTTTTTTTTTTTTTCAAACATATATTCGTCCTCCGGGGTCTCTTGGTCTATATCAGTTAGCAATCGTTCTCTTGCAAGATTATGCGCCTTTTTACAATTCCCCTGAAGGATTCCCATTTAAATCTCACGTCTATGTGTTGGTGCTAATTTATCGTCAGTGTGCTGTATTGCAGCAGCGGTTCTTTTATTGGTATCGTAGTTGCATACCTCTTCTATGTCCTGCTTATTATCGTTAACTATGATAATAGTCGTCCCCTGGCTTATGCTCGCTTCTGTTATATATTGTACTGCTACTCAAAGAGTAATCCATGTAGTTTCGAGCGTACAATGATCTTGCCAATATGTTTACGGCAAGTCCTGGTGCACTCTTGTTCCCCATGTTTAATTACCACTCCGAGGCCACTAATCTCTTCCCTAACTGCGGCATCAGTCCAAACTACCAGGTCCTTTTTGTTGCTGCCATACTGGTAAATCCCTTTTAAACTTACACCCTTCCAGATTAGGGTTCTGCTGGATTCCTCTACCATCTCTCTTGTCACCGCAGTCCAATGTTGTCTCCTCATTTCATGTATGTGCTTCGCCTCCAACCATATGGATGGTGTTCCATTGAGCACTTGCAATGCAGCCGTTAACGCAGTTGAGTAAGCCCGGCTCAACCAAACCAGCATCAACCTCTGCACCGCATCCAGCTGTCTCTTGACTCTGGCGTCACCGGCTTTCTCTCCCCATATTTCCGCCCCATATAAAATAGCAGACTTCAAAACTATCCCATATCACCCTCGTCACCTCCCCGATGTTAATACCTTTTCTTATCATGATGGTTTTCATCAGCTTAGCCCTTATGTACAGGGTGGCTCGAATTCGTGTCTATGTATGGGGAACTCGAAAACCGTAAGAGATACAGTGTCGGTCAAATTAAGGCAAAATTGCGCATTTAAGTGTCTAACAATATGCCGTTTAGAGAGTTTTAAAATTCCGAGTATTTACGGAGATATCCGGAAAAAAACGAAATCGTTTTATATTTTTTTCCTGGGCTTATTTCAAAACGGATTTCAAACCTAATTGCACTTTTCCATTGCCACTTTTTCCGCTCTATCCAATGATGATATCCAGTTTGAAATCCGACGTTTCGTCTTCAAGAGATCACCATCAACTTTATTTTTTTAAATACGAACTTTAATTTTTTTATCGTTTTTCAGATGGTATTGGCGTTATTAATATGAGTATGTGTTTTTTTTATTATTTTTTTTTATTTTATATATTTTGCTTTGGCGTGATTTTAAATAATTCAAGGTAGGTAAATTTGAAATTTTCATATTCTATAAAAATATTTTATTTGTTTTTTGCATTAAGTGGAAAATTGGAGACCGTATTAAAAATTAAACATAGTAAAATTATTTTTTACGTGAATATGGCCCCGAACTATTACTCAAGCAAGTTGCTTAGTGCATTTTATTTATAAGCAAAATTCCAATAGGTGTTTTTCCATCAAAGTTCCTATAGTATCACGTAGTATGAAGTTGGGAATATTTTATCTTTGCAGTAAGCAACTTGTTTGAGTAATAAATAGTTCATGGCCATATTCTCGTAAGAAATAATTTTACTATTTTTTATTTTTAAGACGCTCCAATTTTCCACTTAATACAAAAAAGAAAATAAAATATTTTTATAGAATATAAAAATTTTAAAAGTACCTACCTTAAATTATTTAAAATTACGCCAAAGCAAAATATATAATTAAAAAAATAATAACAATAAAAAAAAAGAAAAAAAATAAAAACACATAGTCATATTAATAACGCCAAAACCATCTGAAAAACGATAAAAAAAATTAAAGTTCGTATTTAAAAAAAGAAAGTTGATGATGAGCCCTTGAAGACAAAACGTCGGATTTCAAACTGGATACCATCATAAGATAGAGCGGAAAAAGTGGCAATGCAAAAGTGCAATTCAATTTAAAATACGTTTTTAAATAAGCCCAGGAAAAAAAATTAAACGAATTTTCAAAATTTCGGTTTTTTCCGGATATCTCCGGAAATACTGGCAATTTTAAAACTTTCTAAACGGCATATTGCTAGGCACCTAAATGCGCAATTTTGCCTTAACTTGACCGACACTGTATCTCTTACGGTTTTCGAGTTCCCCACACATAGACACGAATTCGAGCCACCCTGTACTTTGCCTGTTCTAGATACAAGCCCTGTCTATTTACTACGATTCTTAAGTATTTGATTTTATCACTTAGTTGCGTTTTCTGTTGCTCATAGGCTAACCATGGACCCCTGGTCATTCCCGCGTGGGGTATGAACAGTACCTCTGTTTTGCTTTGTTGTACGTTAGTTTCGTTCGACAGTCCTAGTCAGTCAGTTTTTCCCATAGGATCTTCCATTTTCGTTCTAAGTCTTTCCCAGATCATCCTCTGATTATGATAACCTGGTCGTCAGCGTATGCCTGGTAGACTAGTCTTTCGCATTCATTCAGTTCCCGGTCCATATCCCATTCCGCTTTCACCCTATCCATGCTCTCAAACCACTCTTCCATTAGAATTAGCCACAAGGTTGGTCCCAGACTAGATCTCTGCGGACAGCCCTTGTGTATTGTTTTTGTCACTTCCCTGCTTACTACAGATCTATTCCTTAGGAAGCTCCAACACAGCTTTATTGTTCCAAGATCAAGACCCTTGCTTCTCATGCGTTGTATAATGAGTGGTCCCCAGGCGGAACTAAATGCGTTTTTTAAATTTAAAGCAACTACTAACTACATTTTTTTGCCATCTTTCCAGCATGTACATCCTGGGTAAGCCTTTCAACCGCGTCGACTGTGCCCCTTCCTTTCCTAAACCAAAATTGCCATTGGGATATCATTCGTCTTCTTTCCATCTCCACTTGGAGCCTCTTATTAACTAGCTTATCAAGGACCTTCCCCAGCAATGGTTGAAAGCTGATAGGCCTGAGCCCGCCATCACCCTTCGGGATCCACACTATCCATGCAGTTTTCCACTCTTGTGGGGAAATCCCCCGCTTACCACATTCCTTTATGGTTGTACTAATTATTTCACTGCAGGCTTTCCACACCAATTGGAGATATCTGTCTGTGATGTCGTCTTTCCTCCTAGCCTTTTTTCCGTCAAGTCCTCGTATAACGCCATCTATTTCCCAATTAGTGATATTTACTTGCTCTGTTTTCAATCCATTTATTAGCTCATCGATTTCCTGTAGTTGCGCACCCTCCTGCTCTGTAGTACTTGGATGATACATATCGATTAAATTGTCGTCATTTTCCTTACCATGGAGTTCTTTTCCTTCATGTAGTAGTATGCCCTCTCTTTGAGTTTTTATTCATCCATCTCCACAGTCTGTCCCACGGGCTTTCTTCTGTCATTGTATTTAGCTGGTGATTTGTATGTGCCACTTTTTTTTGCTCTGATGAGATCTTTGTATTTCTTCCTCTCTACCAAATATCTGTCCTTGTCTTCCTGGATTCTAGCCTTTGCATGTGTCTCTTTTGCAATTCCAATTCCTCATCCCCCTAGTCCACCCCTTCCACTATTTTTATTTTAAATTTTTTAACTACTTTCCCTAATACATTGGATCCTAGTTGTTTCCTCTATTCTGGCTTCAAATTGGTCATCCCTTGTATCTACAATGTGTCTTGGGTCCATAGACTTCAGCTCACGTGCAATTGAGGCAGTGGCTGCTTCCGAGAAGTGTTCTATCCATCTTACCTGCTTTTTCTTTTTTATCGCTGCTAATACCTGAAATGTAATGTATACGTGATCGCTAAGGGTTTCTTCTTCTAAAATTTGCCAATTTGTTATGTTTATGTTCCTACTCAGGGTAAAGTCGATAAAGCTGTGTCCTCGTGTCGAGCTATAAGTGGGTTTCCCCACTACGTTGTTTACAATCACTCCCTTATTTGTTACCCATTCTAGTAATCGCACTCCTCTTCGATCAGTTATTTCCCCTCCCCGGACCGAGTTCTTCGCATTGAAGTCCCCAGCCATTATGAATGTCGTCTTGCTTTCTATATTTCCACAGATTCCCTCAAAGCGAATGATCACTTCCCCTCCCTGTTCATCATATAGTGCCACTATATAAATCTGTTTCCCGCTAGTATCCCTCAGTTTGACTGTAACATAGTTTTCGCTGCTCATTCCCCTTTGTAGTTCGCCCTGAATCCCCTCCCTAATAACGATTATGGCCTTAGAATGCTCTCCACCATATGTGATGTATCCATCTAGTCCCCTTATCCTGCCATATGGCTCAGTGATTATTGCTATATCCAAGTCCTCTCTCTTTAGTTTATTAAACAGTAGCTCCGTGGCTTCCCTTCCCCGTCCAAGATTCACCTGTATTATTTTAAATCCCTTATTAACCATTGTAATTTATAATGGTCCTGGCTAACCTACACTTTCGCTGATATACCGGGCATTTTGGGTCCCTAGCCGAGTGGCTACGTTGTACAAAGCCCATTCTTTTGCAGTTATTGCAGTCTAGTTCGATTTCTCCTTGCCATTGCTTACCATCTTGTCCTCCACCACACAAACAAACAACAAATACACGGGTCTTGACAGTACTTTGTTGTATGTCCATATTTACAGCACGACAGTACTTTGTTGTATGTCCATATTTACAGCACTTGTAACATAAAGTCGCCTCTAAGTATTCTTCTGCCCATCGGTTAGTTAGATCCATTATAATTTTACCCTTCTTAACGAACTCCTTGAATATCTCAATATCTGTTTGCAATATGATGTTTTCTTTTGCCTCATTTCTGCACGTTTTCCTAAACATAATCCTTATATGTGACGGATCAATAGCTTTCCTATTACAAATCTCTCGTATTTTTACATTTTCATTGACAATCATATCCTTTATTTCCTCATCCTTGTAGCCTTTTTCGATACCACTAATGACTACCAAAGGTCGCTTGTTTGAGTCATCTTGTGTCCCTTGTATCCCAGCCTCTCCTAATTTTTGTGTAACCAGGTCCTTTTGTTCAGCACTTGTACATTTCAGGATAGTGTCCCCGCTCCTGAGTTTTATTACCCCCTGCAGACCACCAACTTCCTCTCCTCTGATAGCCCTTTTAACCATAGCTATAACATCCTGGTTATCCTCTTGCGCTTTTATTCTAATTTCATTCCTGATTGGTTGTTCAGGAGTTATCCAGCCAATTTGTCCTTCTGGTTGTATTTTTCCTTTACCTCTCTGTCCATGTTGTTTGCTACCTGCGCATATGTATACTTACTCCTAGTGGACCTCCTTTTTTCTTCACTTCCACAAGTGTATATCCCTCCGTCTCTGGTCTATATCTGTGTCTGTTGTTTCCTGTTCGTCATGGCTTTCCCGGTCGTAATATTGTTTGTCCTTATTTACTGTATGGTGCATCCGCTCCTTATATTTCCCCCCTGCTTCTGTGGCAACGTTATATTTCTGATACAGCCAATATCTCAATTTAAAATTAGTGAGTAAAAATGCCGAGATCCACTCGCAGTAATCAGAAAATCCCATCTAAAGGAGAAATGGAAAAACAACGTTTCCATGTATGCTATTCCAGCTTAGAACCGACTCTATTACGCAAGATTTATATCTTCATTATTTTAATTTTACCTAATTCTATATGCTGGGGCACTATACATAAGGGCTCCATCCTTTTTTTTTTTCTTGTCGCAAAGGACAGGTAAATATTCTGCTAGACTCGGGGATGGCAGTAAATCGGTAAAACCTCTTCCAATAAGGCATGGCTCTAATTTGTATTATATAAAATCAATAGGTAACAACAACAACAACAAACAAGTTTTAACGCGATCAAAGTTCACGTAGTAGTGAAGTTAATTAACTCATAAAACCAACTAATTACTGACCCAAATAAAACAGACTTATCTTTCTATTACCTCGAGGGCTAGCTAATAGACTAAAATGGGAAATCTCTTTGCGAAGAGACATCTGGTACTCCAAATACCGTTAGAAGCGATACATTGTAGAGAGACAGGTTGCCGACAATATGTGCTATTTGCCAGAAGAGCATGACAGCTGATTTTAAGCCAGTGTGTAGTTAGAATTTTTATTTATTTTGGGGTTGGTCAGGGATTTACCCTAAAATATTTATCTGATTTATCTCAAATTGACCAGGGTAAGGTGAGACAGGATAATATGCAAGACTAATTAAAACTTGGCATGCATAAGAAGAGAGCGCAGCTCTGAGTGATACCGTATATTAAAGGCGTAATCACAGTATAATTTTCACTACGTGTATAAAAACGCAGATTCTAGGCCGAATAGAAAGGGTAGGATAATCCTACATTGGACGACGGCTCATTTGCATGAACCCAGACAATATTACATTATTATTTAAAGTGAGTTAAATTGTGTGTCCGGGTAATCTTTAAATTATACCGATTGGCTTTATATGGCAAATGTAATGATAACGATACATCCCAGGCAAAAAAAAAAAGAAGATAAAAATTACAAGGCTGGATACGTTGTATCCCCCTTGTCGCAAAAAAAGCTTGGGCTGGATCCATAGATCCCCCCATACTGCATTTTGGTCTTTTAGATCCTGGGAGATATCAGTTATCGTTCGCGTACCGAAAGCACAAAAATGTGTAGCAGTAGATACTCCAGGATCTTTAAATTACAAGGCTGGATCCGTTGTATCCCCCTTGCCGCAGAAAAAAGATTGGGCTTGGGAAGTGGGATACTGCATGTGTGCTATTCCAGGTGAAGGAGGCAACAACCACCGGGAGCCACCGCCCATGCAGGACACCAGCTCAGGCAACAGGCCCAAGAAAAAGCCAGGAATTATGGCCCAAAAGAGACGGAGGGAACGCAAGCGGCAATGGCGCAACAAAGCGCGCGAGTGTCAGTGAAAGAAGTAGAAGTTAAAATGGGTAAAATGAGAAAGTGCTAGGTTAAGCCCTAGGGGTTAGGCTAGATTGATTAGAAGCTACTTTTTTTGTAGAATATAGTTGAGTCGATTATTTCTTAAAGGTTCTAAGTGATATTTGGTAGTTTTGAGAAAAATTGAAAAACATTTTTTTTGTATAACCCGGACATTTCCTACGTTTTATATTTTTTATTTATAGTATGGTCCATTTAAAACTGAAAATTAGTAATAACGAGGATTGGTTTTTGATTTTTTTATAATGCAGAAATTTCAAAAGAATTAACTTAGGTCCTTTGAGAAATATAATTTCTTTTTGAGAAATATACTCATTTATGTTCCTTTTTCTTTTGTTTATTATATAAAATTTTTATTTTATATTCATATAGAAAAATATATGACTAAACTTAAAGTAATATTATAAACAAGAAAGTGAAAAATAAAATGCTATTAACTAAAATAAAAATATTTAAAAAATATGACCATATTTTTTGGCTCTATTGGAGGTCTTCGCCTTGGGCTTCTTTGTTTTCCACGAATTAATTATGTTGATGTAAAAATCTTGCTTTTCTTCAGGTACCCACTGATTTAGACATTGTAGATGGTTTATTTTTTTATTCTAAAATCGGCACCATGCCGCCAGGATATGCTGGTTCTGTGGGCCATTCCATATTAAAATGACTTTTTTGTTTTGATAAAGCCAAACGAAAGTTTCTAACATAAAAAATGCTCTTCATATATTTTGATGCAACTACATAACCTAGAGTTTCAGAGCTGTATACATAATGGTTGAGGGTGGAAATTCCAAAAGAAGTTTTTTGTGCTCGAGGAACATTCGTTTTCTCCGATTCAGTTGATAGGCATGTTTTCTTGTAATACTTACGCCAACATTTTGTTTAAAACCAAGAATCTCATTGGTTTGAACTTCCTTACCGTAAACTTATTTTTGGCACTTGAATTCACAATAATTTCCGTGTTTTCAAGGTCCTCTTTACAATACCAAAATCCCTATCACAGGGCAAAAACGAATGCCCCCGGATAGAGAAAAAGTGTTCAATTTTATCAGAGCGCTTCATGTCGCTCGCAGTAATCAGCAATCTAAAGGAGAAATGGAAAAAACAACGTTTCCATGTGTGCCATTCCAGCTGAGAACCGACTCTATTACGCAAAATGTATACTTTAATTATTTTAATTTTTGGGTAACTCTATGCTTAACTCTATAAGGATAGGGAAAAAGTGTTCAATTTTATCAAAGCGCTTCATGTCTGTAAGGGCCAAACAGAGTCTAACAATGGAGTGGTTCTTGTTTTGCCCGGAGCAGTTGTCACAAATAAGTTTGAATTTTTTCACATTGGATAGTATATTATTTTTGATATAATCAAGCAAAAAGCTACATACTTCGTTGTGGCTTTTGTTAGCCTGCCTTTCATGATAGATATAGAAAAATAAATGTTATGTTTTTAAATTATGTATACAGCAGAACACATTAACTGTCAGTTGAGTTTTATAAAAGACTTCTTGCACAGGTATATGTGGCAGGTGAACACTTGCATATAGTCAAATACTAGACCTACCAAGTCATCCCTATCATGACATTCTTTAATGGTATCATTTAAAGTATTATAAAACTTTTTGGCCCTTTTTTATTCACAAGCATTTCAGCCACAGCAACTTTCTTTGCAGCATCTCCTAGCGAAGGATTTTGATCTTTAAATTCAATTCTTCACTTTTTACGCGTGTTGAGGACGGCCAAATTTTAATGTAAAGCTATCTCGGAAAAAGGTATAATTATAGCTGTATTTAATCTTTGTCTCAGGATACTTGGTTTTAAACATTTCGAACATAATCTTCACATTAAGTCTACTGTCTAGATACTTGTAATCTTTCCCTGAATAATGATTTTGTTTTACCGGATAGCTTTCAATATGTTGACGAATTAATATATTTTGATCTTCTGGCATAGATCGTTTAATATTTTTGCCCCGTTTATCTCTAGGAGTTAAATTCATTTTAATAAGTGATTTTATTCTCTTTATTATTTTCTTAGAAACAGCATGCAAACTCAAAAAAGCCTCACAACACGCTTTGACTCTTAGCTCCCCTGCACGAATAAAATTATCGAAAGATTAATTTGCTTCTTTCATTCTCCTGCCTCGTTCGTTTCCCTACATTTTTCTGATGTAATAGTCCTTGGAGATATTGTAGCGAAAACTAGCGAAATATTAATTAATTAATTATGTATGGCGTTGGGCGCCATTTTAATGCAATACTAGTTGTTCGCCAACTGTATACTACTTTTCATAACCATAAGAACTTTTTTTTAATAAATGATGTTCGTTTTGAGACTCGTTTTCCTTTTTTATGGTTCTTCCCAGGGGGTAGGTTGTTTCTTTTACTAGCCGTGATTTTTTGTGGGCGCCAGAGTTCCTAGAGACAATGCGAACTGAATATGAATACTTACTTATAAATAAATATAAAGATAAAAATATCAGAAATTTGCCCTTACAATTCGCAATGTCTGACAGACCTCTATCCAGCGATAAATTAAAGAAGTAAATTCCAAAACAACAATATATTAATCATACAATTAAATTACAAATATGATTGATGAGATTTGAAATGGAGTTTATCTATATAATCAAGTTACAAATATAATTGATGAAATTATTTGAAATGAAGTTTATCTGATGAATAAATTGACTTAGTAATGAAATTAAAATTTATGTGAAAGTGAAAGTACAATATGTTTATCTTCTGATTGGCTAATACTTAGCTTGTCCAATTATTCTGTAACCATGCGATCGTATTGGGACCTCTACTGGAACCGTTTCTGCCTGTTCCCAAGTTAGTATATGTTGGGTTTATTGAGGACTTATTTGGTTCACGAACTATTGGTTCCCTTAGAGTAGCTTAGTACAGCAAGTGAACGAACACATGCTACTTGCGAAGCCAGGTGCTTTCTTCAGCCAATTCGGGGGTATTGAGTACATGCAACCTCTAATATCGAGTCTTATAACTCAAAATAAGTAATTACTATTACTTTTATTTAGCCCCTTGGCACATAAACGAAAATTGAGCGCAATTGCGCCTCAATTTAATTAAAGATAAAGATAATATAATCACTACCTCGCATTCGAGATAGAAATTTGGATAACAGATAAAACCAGATAAATTTACATATGTAAGATTAACCTCTCATAAATGCAAAGTAATGTCGGTACATCAGGATTGAGACTAGACAGGGCTAGTGCTAATAATTATATGCTTGATGTAACAAATAAACTGAAAATTTAATTAAATGAGCCTGAAAAGAAAAAAAATATTAAAACCAGCAATACTATGAAAGAAAATTCGGAGTAATTCTACTGAAAATTCAATTTACTACCTTTGCAGGAATACATAGAATTTACTCCGAGAATTAACCCAAATAATACTGTTCAATTTGGATGTAAATACGTAAAATAATGTGCGTGATCACTGAACGCTAAAATAATTACGATCTCCCTAAATTTGGACTAAGCCTCTTTCAAATTACATGAATTTGATTAATGAGAGACGCAAATATTCACCAATAAATCGGTAATATTACCCAAAAGGTCACGACAATAATTAAAAAATATTGAAGATATAAGCTAATTAAAAGTGGAATATAAAAATGCTAAATTCTTGCTTTAGTCCAATAAGACTAAGCGAATCATAAACAAATATTAATTATGTATTTAAAAATTAAAGAATTAGTTAAATATATTGCAAGATGAATTAAATATTTCAAGATTTAAAAAATTAACACTCACCCGTCAATGTCTCAACACAAGATAAAAGATCTCGTATTCAAAATTCAAGACGTTGGGCAAAATTATGTTTGCCGATGTTTTATTGGCTAATTTATAACATGTGACTAACACCATAAACCACGTAGCGTCAGACAATAGAAATACCCAATATTAAATATAGTAATCTATAGTAAAATAAATTCACAAATTGTAGGTACAAAATAGCGTACTACCGCTTCTAAAATCGTTATTCGCACGAAATAAACCCATTCGTGATTGCTTATATTCTGGCGTTAGAAAGAATACGTTTTACACTAACGGTCACATACAGACAGCCTGTATAACGTTTGCATTAGAACCAAAACTACCCATGCCCAAAATCAAGAAAAAAATTAACGCGAGCCAAACTGCGGGTAAAAGCTAAAAGTGTCCTATGCCCTTTACTATACCCTTGAAATTATCTGTACAAAATTTCATGATAAGTAGTTTACGCGTGGAAAATAGGATTAAAACTAACCGTAAAAATGAACGCGAGCGAAACCGCGGGTTAAAGCTAAAAGTGTCCTATGTCCTTTGCTATACGCTTGAAAATATCTGTACAAAATTTCATGATGATCGGTTGAGTAGTTTATGCGTGAAAGTGTAAGAAACAAACATATTCACATTTATAATATTAGTTATTCGCATTTATAAATATTAATTAGGATTCTTTAATAATACTTACTGGCAGCTTCAATCGGAGTGGATTAATTCACTGCACAAATTCGACACGAAAATCTAATGCCACCAGGAATAACATCAACATATGGACACAGCTTATTCACTACCAGCTAGTCATCATGGGGCGGCATCCTTTGACTTGGGCAAGTCAATTACCAAATTTTGCAAAATTTAGAAGAGGGCCATGACTCAATATTGGTTTAAACGTCTGGGCATCTGAATAATACTTTTGACAGTTCGTTTAATTTAAAATATGCTTTTTTATCGTCTAAAATTCGTTTAAAACGATTTTAAATTGCAAAAATGTATAGAAATCCGAAATTTCCGGTCTTTTTTTGGACGATAGCCGTGGCTTCGGACGAATTTGTCGTGGATTTTGAAGCGAAAATTCATTTTAAATTCAACCGTCTATTAAAAATAAGCTGTGCTATGGATCCAAATACCCTGCGAATATAATATAATGAAAACCTAATACCGCCCTAGCGGCTAGCTTTTTAGAAGCGCCATTTGAGTCGTTGCAATCGCGGCCGTCCTGGATTAGCTTGCTCCTCAATGCACACGGGTTATAATGTCACATCGGTTTACACATTCCGTCCCCACATTTCCGTCTCATTTGCCGAGATTTACCCTCATACCGCCGCGTAAGATGTTTACACATCAAAAAAAGTAGTTAATTTAGATCTACGCAGTTTAACGTTTTGCTTTTTAACTTACTTGCAAGGAATGCTGATTTGCTTAGCGTCAACTATCGTGCCCTTATAATTTTTGTAAGCGGAACCACTGGTTCTGGCCTTTTTGAATACGTTTCTCTCATAATTATCTTGATTTAGTCCACCCCGGCGTCTTTTCTTAGTAATGTCTGATCCTAATATTTCGTTTTTATTATCAGTGCCTCTACTTAAACATATTGCAACGAAAATGCGTTTTTAATATGGCCAAATGCACGGTATCAAAGCCAGTTTACAACCAAAAACAATCCGACAAGCTTACATTTGAAACCGAAACAAAACTACGAAGCAAGGTCAAATACGTCATCATGCAATTTTTAATATTTATTTCTAAAGGGGCTAAGTTGGTATTTGGGTCCTTTCTGCACTAAATAAATATTTCATCGCCCATAAACACAACTACGCAATAGTGATACGTAGTCCATTTCTGCACCAAACGCTAAAGTTTGACTGGAGAATTGAATTTTCGCACTAAAACGAAAATGGCCGAAATGGCACTTATGTCCTTTCAGAAACAATCGATTCAGTTGTATATAGATTTATTAACATAAGCTAGCCCCATGCAAAACGGCCCCATTTGTTATAAAAAAAATTCCTCTGTTTTACATAATGAGGGTTCAGAAAAAAGGGGGTGCCAACGATAAAATTTATTATTAAGTAACGGATTTTTGCTATATCTAAATTAAATATTCCCAGACAATAATTCAAGTTCTTGATTAGGTAAGCTAGGTGATAACTTGTCTAAGCTAGTTTAGTAGAAATTTTCATCACAAAGTATTGCATTCTAACGGTATCTGTCCATTTAGACTCAATGATAGGGAGAGAGTGAAATAGCCATCTCTATCCTACCATATTTAATACTACATTGCCTATTTAAGGAACGAAACAAAAATATTCCTAATTTAAATAAATGCCATGAATAACCTGCTAAATGGATACAAGTGTGAGACGCGGTAAAGGTTACGGCACAGGCGCGCAAGCCCAGAAACGATAACAGGGCATTCTGAATTCAAAGTTGAAAGTTTAGGTGACTAAAGAGTCTGACAGATTCTTGCGGGATCGTGGACGACTTTGATCACCGTGAAATTGTGCCCCCCCGGACATCGCTCGGCGGCTGATACAGGGGTCATAAAATTCATACTCCGTGATTTAACACTCTGCGATTCATCGAGTAGCTCTCTGACCTTATACGTGTATCTGTATGACGTGTCTCCCAAGACAAGTCTCGGCGCCGGCGGCTGATACAGAAGCTGTTATATGGGTACATGTACGTCAAAATCTAGTTAAGATTAATGTCCGTAGGATTGTGGAGAGTTTGATCACGGTGAAATTGTGTCCCCCCGGACAACACTCGATGCCTTTTACAGATCATGTAAAATTGTATTTCTGATACAGCCAGTATCTCTAAAACTAGTGATTAAAAAGTCGTGTGCTATTCCAGGTGAGAACCGACTCTATTACGCAGGAGTTATACGTTCGTTATTTTAATTTTACCTAACTCTATATGCTGGGGCACTATACCTAAGGGTTCCATCCTATTTTTTTTCTTGTCGCAAAGGGCAGGTAAATATTTGGCTAGACTCAGGGATGGCAGTAAATCGTTCAAACCTCTTCGAATAAGGCATGGCTCTAATTTGTATGGTATATAAGCAATAGGTAAAATTTTTAAGTTTACATGCAATCAAAATTCACATAGACTGATTGCTGATCCAAATAAAACAGACATCTTTCTATTACTTCGAGGGCCAGCTAATAGACTAAAATTGAAAATCTCTTAGCGAAGAGACATCTGATATTCCAAATACCGTTAGAAGCGATACATTTAGATAGACAGATTGCCGATAATATGAGCTTTTTACGAGAAGAACAGCACAGCTAATTTTAAGAAAGTGTATAGTTAGATGTATTTATTTAATTTGGGATTGGTCATGAATTTACCCTAAATATTTATCTCATTTATCTCAAATTGACCAGGGTAAGGTGAGACATGATAATATGTAAGACTAATTAAAACTTGACACACAAAAGAAAAGAGCGCAGCTCTTTGTGGTACTGTATATTAAAGATAGGCGTAATCGCAGTATAATTTTGACTACGGTTTTAAAATGCAGATCGTAATTCAAATAGAAAGAGTAGGGTAATCCCAAATTCGACGACGGCCCATTTGCATGAACTCAGGAAATATTGTTATGTTATTATTTGAAGTGAGTTGTATTTTGTGTCGGGATAATCTTTAAATTATCCCGATTAGCTTTATATGACAAATGTAACGATAACGATACATCCTAGGTAAAAAAGGGAGATATAAAAATTACATCCCCATACTACAAGATCTTTTTAGAGCACGTTGCCTGTCTCTCGACCCGTTAGTTGCATGCAAAAAAAAAGATGTATTATACCAGCTGCAGTCGCGTATCTTTACCAAACAACGGTGTTGGAGCTCAAAATAACGCATAAAATCACCATAGTTAGACATCACTGACATCACTAATGTTATTGTCTGTTTCCGTAAGTGGGTAGTCCGTGCATGGTTATTAACAAAGAGCTAAAGAAGCCATAATTAGAGGAATATACATTTATGTTCCTCTATCACTTTATCATTGCATTTGTAATTTGCCGGTTTTACATTTCTTGCTGTGTGCTTGACATCTATTTATTTATTCATTTATTGTAGCTGCTGTATTTTATTTTTGGACTGTATTGTTTTAATTTCTACAATTTCACCTGTTTATTGCTATTGTCATACCAGTGTTTGAAATAACAAGATCTTTCTGTCACACCTTATCCTAGTTTAATCTTTGTCTGGGGTTAGTTTGTCCACTGTACCTTATCAATGTTGTCTTTACATGTTCTCTTCTACATTAAGAATATCCTCCTGCGAGTGATGTGGCGTATTTTAATTCTGTGGCAAATAGATTAGCTGTTTGGTATCCGATGACTTTTATTTCTAGCATTAGGGAGACGGTCTATTTCCAGGGCTGCGGCGGCGGGAAAATCGCATCTCGTTATGGCTAAAGTGCTGGCTGAATAACACGTAACTCGACAGTGTCTGCATTGAGGAAATAAGCTTTATTTGCAGGCGAGAAAGAGAGAGTAGGGGGATATCGTACCTTGTGGGGATTTAATGTATTAGCTTAGAGCATAACATTTAGAGCGGCAAGCAAGGGATATCGTCCTTTGTGACGACTGAAAGTGTTAGCATTAGGCAAGCGGATTTAAGTGCTGCTTGATAAGGGGGGAACTGCACACTCGATGACGACAGAGAGAGAGGTGATCCTAGAAGGGTAGGTAATTATCAGTTTTATAGGAAAGAAGCATATATGATACTCTATAACAACTACTACAGACCCAACGTAATCTTGGGTCCTTTACTTCTGACATGCAAATGCATGACTCGGTGAAGATTCTCGGTACTTCCCTTCGTTGAAACGTATACCATAGTTTTGGAGAGTTTACAGAAGTGTTACGTGATTTTGCAGATGAAGCGTTAACAATGTGGTGCTTCTTTAGCAGTTTCATAGGGTCCTTTTAGATTGAAGCAAGTGCTTTAAATCGATAGATGAAAATGGCGTATTGAAAGGGCAGTCGGTTATGTGGAAAAGTATCTTTTGCTTAATCCGATTGGTAAAAAGGATTTACTCCAATATAGTTTCCGCTTAAGAAGGTCTAGTACAAATATGCAGGGTGGTACAATCAAGATGTGTAATATGGAGTGTAAGGTCCAAAAGATAAAATGTTTGTCAAATATTCTATTTGGATACAAGTATCGATTAAGTAAGCCATATATGTTTTAAAGCTCAAAAAAGTGCTTTTGTGTTTGGTGCATTATACAGATTTTGTGGGAAATGACACGCTTAAAAGACTTATTGTCTGCTATTTTGAAAGTTTTTGAGATGTTTAATAATGGATTTCATAGAGACTACTTGTTTTAAGGTCTGAGATGTAAAAAAACACATTTTAAATCAGCGCCGCGCTATGGACGAATTTTTTTGTGATGTGAGATGAACGTTTTCGCTGTTTAAGCGCCACTACTAAAGCTCCTACACTATTATGTAAAAATCTGCGTTCTTTCACATTATCAGAAAGGTTACTGATTGTCCGATCTTTCATCAATAATTTAATGCCTATCACTCCTTATATCGCCTACTGGTCAAGTTGGCTAAGGACTTATTATTCAAGTCGAATCAACAGTTTAATCAAGCCAATAGAATGCTGAGGAATTGCATTAAGAACAACTATCCTGCAGGACAAAAATTCTTCTGTAAAGGATAGACTTTTCACTAGGATGTTCCTTAGCTTGCCTGACATAGCTTTGATGACGCTTGCTGACGCGATCAATGTTTCATGGATGATGGGTACATTTTCAAGCTGTCTAAGGTCAGCCTATCCCAATTCATAAGGGTGGTAATCTGGATGAGCGCTCAAACTTCAGACCCATATCTCTTCTATCCACTCTATCAAAACTAATTCAGAATTTGGTTAAATTTCGTGTGATGTCTTATCTCAGATTCGATAATATCCTCAGTAAATTTTAGTTTGATTTTCGGGAGGGGCATAATACAGATGATGATGTGTACAATTTTCTTTACAATTTGTATGCCCAGATTAATGGTACTCCGGTTTTTGCCGCGTTTTTTCTGTGACCTGTCAAAGGTAGTGTTAGTCATGCCCCTGAGGGGTCATCGTCAGCGTATCTTCATGATGGGTTCCGAGTCTTCTGAATATGAGTCAGTGACTTTAGGAGTGCCGCATGGTTCTGTTTTGGTTCCATACTTTTTCTCCTGTATGTCAGTGATCTTGCAAATCTTGACATTCAGGGAAAATTAACTTTATTTACTGTAGCGGTAACACTAGAGTTCATGGCAAGGTTAAGTGAGTCCCTGCACTTAACCTTGTTGGCGGACCTTCGGAAGATAAAGGATTGGTTTGACTCCAAATCGCCTGTCGCTAAATTCTGGTAATCCCAAAATGCTAGCATATCTCTGACAGTGAGTCTCTGCACTTAACCTTATTGGCGGACCTTCGGAAGATTGGTTTGACTCCAATCTCCTGTGACTAAATTCTTGTAAGATTAAAATCTTGTGTTTTCTGGGTGATCTCGAGAATGTGTTAGTTGGCGGTGACTCAATTGTACAGCGCCCTAGCGCCAGGTTCCTTGGTGTGATAATTGATAATGAACTGAAATTTGAGGATGACAGAGTTGTTCTTGCTAACAAAATATCAAGTGGCTGCTTTACTGTGAGGGTGGCAACTGAAGAGCTTGACGCGGCTGTTGGTAGGTCTGTGTATTTTGCTCTTATCGAGTCATGTCTGCGCTATGGCATGGCTTCTGGTGTCTTATTCAGTCTTAGCTCTTACATACATCTGCAGTGTAAAACCTCGGGATTCCTGCTGCCCTCTATTCATTCAAGAGAATATTCTTACAGTAAGTTGTGTTTATATACTCGAAATTATTAGCATTCTATTTGAAAATTACAATAAATTCATGGCAGAAATCCCCAGGTATATGGTACGTCAACAGTACGATTTACATCTGCCCAGCTCTTACGCTCACCTGCTGCGCCTCACTTGTCTTTTGGGCATAGCGTAAGAAGGTTTTGACAAAGAAAGCCTATTATAGTCTTTCTAAGTTTTTGTGCTAAATGACTATAGATTGTGTAAAGGGGAGTCTATAATTATCTGCATTTTTAATGTGTTTTAAAGTAACCATGTGACATGAACATATTTTCCTGTACGTATTCTTATTGCATTTTACTCTTAATGTTAGGCTTAAGATATTTTTATTTTTATTTTGCTTTGTTAACAAAAATATTTGGTTATAACAATAAAGCGTATTTTGACTTTGACTACAAGATCCTCACTTCGAACCATTTGGCTTCGGCATGGGTTATACAATAAGTAATTTTAATCTTTTTATATGAAGATGTAACATTTTAATAACAGATTAAAAGACCGTGTGATTTTTTTGATTTCTCAATGGCCTTTGACATTATAACCGATTCAAACTTAAAAATTAAAATTATTTATAAAGAGAGCAGAATACGAGTGGGAAAATGTCAACAAATGCGTATCACAAGGGAGTGTGCTTCAGCTCGTGCTTAATCATTAATAATTTGCTCTTATTTATAAGTGAGAATGAGCGCTATGTCACTCTATTTGCCGATGATACAAATTATGGTATATTTGCCGATTATACAACACGTGTTCGAATGAATGTCATGGATTGTTGATTCGACTAAAATTTCATTTGGATATTACTATTATGATCATCATTCTTAACATATGGGCAGACTTTGTAATGAACTGGCTTCTAAAAATTATGTTGTGTTGCGACTGAAGAACTGGGCTTTGGGTTTCTGGAGAAGCTTCAGTAGGGTTGCCTTCATTTAAGAAAGACCGAATATTGATATTTTGCAATGTGCTTGTTGCCAAATGTGTTTAATCCTTTTTTACTTTTATATATATTTTTATATTTTTTGCAATGTCAATATATGTTACCACATTCTAGGGAAGTAAGGAAATGTGGTAGTAGGAGTAACTTATTGCTGCATTGACGTTATAGGCTTTCAACTTTCGGTTTATATTATTTTTAGATAATTTACCCCCGATAACAACATTTATGAACCCTAAGCCAAATTCTGCTCCAGTCGTTTATATGAATCAGGGTGGTCAATCTGCAACGGGCAACAAGCGTAAGTACCAATAATAAATGTTACATTTTTATTTTCTGATATTACCTCATTTTATGCTCCGACAGATACATATGAATAGAGAAACGATTTTAAGAGAAAAAGTCGTGACATCTTTGGATTCTAGTATCTTTAGTACCAAATTTATCACAAACCTGGAATAATGCATGGTCTTATGACAAACTTCTTAGTATTCTTGTATATATATATATATATATTACAGGAAGTATCCAATTTCACGATATAATAATTTAGGCAAGGACATGTTAAAACTTCCTGCCGTATTTTCTACGAACTAGTATGCCTGTTTTTTTTAGGATAAACAAGTATGACTCGATCGACGTCAAGAAATATTAGTTTTAAATTTCGATTTTGATGATCGTTACCTGCAAAGCTCGAAGTATAGGCGTTCCTAGGATTGCCTAGGCAATGTCCGAAACCGTTTTTGTTAATTTGAATTTGATTTTGTTTTGATTCGTTTTTACTTCTTTAATGAAAACTGAGTTAGTTTTGGTTGACTTTTACTTCTTTTCTGAACCAACCCAAACTAATAACAAGAAACACAAATTAATAAAAATTCGGACCTTGCCTAGGCAATCCTAAGAATGCCCCTACTTCGAACTTTCCCTGTAACATAAATATTTATCCAAATTAAAGTTTAAAACTATTATTTCCTAGTTTATCCTTAAAAGTCCCAGACAAATCTAGTCCGTCCTAGGTAATGCTCAAACTTCCTAACACGGGAAGTCTTAATATGTCCTGGGCTAAAGTAGAATATCTTGATATCGAATATTTCGTGTAACATATACATATATACACTACGGTTTGGCAGGATCTTCCAAAATTATTTTCTTTCACCCTTTTAAGGAATAACTGAGATATTTAGATTTTTTTCAGACGCATTGGTTTTCATTCAGTTAAGGGAAAGTCTCAGTAATTTGACAAGCGGTCTGTTATTATGAAATATTTACTGTATCGTGTTTCACGCTTTTTAAGTGCCTACCCTCATCTTTTCTTTATGGTTTTTTGTGGGTTTTGGTCAAAGTTTTTATATTGTATCTTTTAGTCAGTAAAATTAGTTTGTATTTTCTTGTATACGTTCATAATATATGGGATATTGGAGACGCTATAATACAATAGTAATTTGATAATGCGCATCAAGACGAATATTTAATTAAAAAAGATCTATCCGACACAACAATATAGAACATGTCTACAGGACAAACAAGTTTTTTTCATGCAAAATAAGCATTTTGGCATATTAAATAATGAACACTTACATTACCTATGTGCTTGGGCCTTCCCAACTCATGTGATAGTTAACAAGAACAAGAACTCCTTCAATGTATGGTAGGGGACTTGCCTTGATATCTAAATCGTAAGGATAATTTGTGAAAAAGTATATTCTCAGACCTTCATTGTTTTGCTTTTTTTTTCATTTTTGCACATCGCTTCGGGTAGTGCCCTAACCGTTATGAAGTGAAGACTAATTTTAAATTTTAACGGTACAAATTATACGCTAGTGTTGATCACTCAATCGTGAATGACACGTGTTAACTGTGTTACCAGAGTTTGATTTCGCTAGATCCAACATTGGTCTTTATTAGAGCGCCAAACGTTTGGAATTTAGACTAAAGGTTTATATTTTGTTTCTGACTCTTGTATAATAATAGGTGTTGTTTCGGCCAAGCATTGTATTACTATACTTATCGCAAAAATGGCAGATCCTGCAGAAAATTGAGAGATGAATATGAAGGGGGGAATTCCTGTACATCATAAGCTCAGTGGACATTTTTTATCGACTGAAATCTGTCGTAGAGGAATTCCGTTGGAAAATACGGGAATAACCAAAGATAAACAATCTCTCCTTGGCTACCGCCATAAAAAAGTATGAAGGTCCTTCCAGCGGACACTCAATGGACCCTTAGTCATACGAGGCTATTTAGGCAAGCTTACACATCTATACGTATTACGGGGAATTCAACAAGCTAATGGGCGACTCAGACCGATCACAAGTTTTAGAGATGCAGCAGCTAGTACTCCAGCTACAAACCTGTTAAAAGTTGTTCTATGTATAGTATACACGGTGTCCCATATAAGAATGCACATTACAGGGATCTCGGAAACCAGAAGAGATACAAAGATGATTAAATTAGAGAAAAGGTGTGCCTTGCTGAACCCTACAACATCATGTTTTGGAATCTAAAAAACCCCGATTACTTCCGAAGATATTTGGGAAAACCCGAATTTTCCCGATTTCGTTTTTATTTATTTCTGACTTTATTTGAAAAGATATGACAATGCAAATTTCACATTCCCATTGCTACTTTTCCTGCTCTTCAAGTTGATGTTATTAGATTTTCAATCTGACGTTTCGTTTCTTAGCAACCATCATCAATTTTGTTTTTTCAAATAGTCGAAAAAATTATTTGTTCCTAAAAAACTCTAATTTCTATCCTAAATCCAACGACATATCGCTTCTTACATTTATCCGACGTTTCCGCTGAAAAAAACCATCATCAATGTTATTTAATGATGATTACGAAGGAACGAAACGTGGGATCAAAAATCTAATTACGTCATTAAATAGAGGACAAAAATTGGCATTGGTACGTGAATTTGATTGTAATTTATTCTCTTTATTAAAATCTGAAAAAAATTAATTATGTTTTAAATTTCTAGAATTCCTAGATTGCAATTGATTTTTTTTTCAGGCTTTAATAAAGAAAATTGACCGAAAGAAAATCATATTTTTATGCCATTTTGCCTCCTCTACTTGATAACTTAATTAGATTTTTGATCCAACGTCTCGTTCCTTCGTAATCATCATCAAATAGCATTGATGATGGTTTTTTTATTCGAAACGTCGGATAAATGTAAATAGCGATATGTTGTTGGACTTACGATTGAAATTAGAGTTTTTAGGAATAAAATAAATTTTTTCGACTATTTAAAAAAACAAAGTTGAGGATGGTTGCTAAGAAACGAAACGTCAGATTGAAAATGTAATAACATCAACTTGAAGAGCAGGAAAAGTGGCAATGGAAAAGTGAAATTTTCAATGTTATATCTTTTCAAATAAAGTCAGAAAAAAAATAAAAACGAAATCGAGTAAATTAGGGTTTTCTCAAATATCTTCAGAAATAATCGGATTTTTTTAGATTTCGAAACATGGCGTTGTAGGGTTCAGCAAGGCACACCTTTTCTCTAATTTAATCATCTTTGTACCTCTTCTGGTTTGCGAGATCCCTGTACTGTGCCTTCTTATATGGGACACCGTGTATACGTACGATGTGTTCTTTGTGAAAACAATGGCAGTGTTCTTAAATCCTTAGCATGAAGTTTTAGCGCTAGATTCATTAGTTTGAATATTGAAAGCTTTTACACTAACGTGTCTTTAGACGACTCGTTAACACCATTGAGGTCCAATTGGGAAAATTGAGCTTTACTCTTATATTCAAATAAAAGGTAGCTTCTAAGGCATTCTTTTCTTTAAGTAAACAAAGTAACCAGACTATATGTGTTGTTGTCACGTATACCCTAATTACATTTTAATATCGGTATTAAGCCCAAGTTTTGTGTAACTTTGAACTTTCTTATGTATTAAACGTTATTGTCATTAAGTCAACCATTTTAGTTAATTTAAAGTTTTTATTGTTTGTCCTTTTATTGGTCAATTGATACGTGACAGCCGTTTTTTTTTAATAATAGACTAGATTTTTTGGTAGTCAGTTACTTGTGATAATTTTTTCTTATTTGAAAATTTGTAATAATTCATATTATGGTGTCGAACAAGCAGCATCATCTATCGTTTGTCATGGTCCATTAGCATGGCCGAAGGAACTGGATTAGGAGTATATGGGCCAGAAACCGAATAATCTGAAAGCCTGGGCAGATTCCCAAGTATATTCCAAGCGAAAATTCACTCTATCGAAAAATGTGTCCAGTTCAATATAGAAAGAAATTTTCGAAGGCATGAAATTATTATCATGTCTGACAGTCAAGCAGCCATCAATGCGTAATTAGCTCCAAGGTGGTCTGGGAATGCTTAGAGAAATGGCCAGTCAGCCTAAGCCAGAATAATGGGTTACCTTCCTATGGATTCCGGGACACATCGGAGTGGAGGGGAATGAAGAAGCAGATGAACTCGCAAAGAAAGAAGTTGAATAACCATATTTAGGGCCCGAACCCCTTTGTGGGATAAGTGCCAGTACAATACTGGCAGAACTCACGAACAAAGTTTTAGTAATGTATCCCAACATTGGATGGAACTACAGGGAATGAGGCACGCAAAGATACTTCTGGGGAATTATAACCAGAAGAGATCTAATATATATTCTATAAGAATGTAGTACCCTGAAGCGATTCAACATCCTAAACTTCCTGCGTACCATAGGATTGTAGGAACTGCTATAGCTGTTGAGACACCCTGAAAGGTTGAACAGGAATGAGGGGGACACAATAGATCTTCTAGGTCGTGTGCAGATAAAGCCCCAAAAACATACGTATGTACGTAGCTGAAAGAGATTTAATAATATTTTCATTATAAGACACTCTTTTTAGACAAGCAATTTCAGAAAGCATAAGTTCAAAATTACGGTGTTTGTGAAACAGATCCTAATTGAGATATTAGGGTAGGTACCTCAAAAGCGTTATAAATCTAAAGTTGCCCAAATATCATCTCGTGAAGATTAAGACTGCATGGAAGTTAAAAGTAAAATAACAACGTATTAAGGGGGAAAGTATTTAGATTATATCTGCTAATTTGCAAGCACTTATATATAGTTTTACAACCGATCTTCATTGTTCTGTTACTTTAGTTTTGTACGATTATTTTTCCTTTGTTTGTTGCACATGCTAATATATTTATGAATTCCTAGCATAAATTTATTAAAAATTAATCAGTTTAAATTGTGATAATATCTATTTTTACTTCATTGTAGTAGTTATAAGAAAAATATTTGTGAAATTTTAGTGTGATTTGTCTCATGTTGTTCTACGGTTTTCTGAAAACTAATAATATTCTAGACACACTTGGAACCAGGAAGAAAAAACAGATACAGAGATCGGAATAAGCAGTTGGTGGGTCCAAGCCAACAATCTACCTGAGTTGAATGTGGTTTTGATTTTATTGTGAATGTGTTGCAGTTTAGTTATAAAATATTAAAAATAGACGAAATCCGTTCATCATTATGGTACCAACAAAACGAACATTCGCCTCTGCAACTGGAAAACTAAACCCCATTACCTACTATCTGGAAGATGTTTAAAAAATATATAGAATGAACAATAATAATATTGTGAAGTGCTCATGCATGTTAGATAAGAGAAATACTTAGGATTTTACTATTTTTTTTCTGTTCTAAGGTCTTATTTATATTTTTATGTTTCCCTTATTAAATGCCATTGCTATAAAAATAACCAAAAAATGATATATTTACATGTTTAAGATGATATCAATCACAGGTTTGATGATTCTTATCTCATAGTTCAAAAGTAAGACAGCATGTAAGTCGAACAGTCAAAAAGTGCATTTTGGTATAAACAGCGTGAAACAAAAAGTTTGGGAACGCCAAATACGTACAAGACGAACGATTTCTCCAAACAAAGTCGCGATTTTGTTTTAAATTTTGCCATGTTGATTTTATACTGGGTACATTTATTTTCCTAAATATTGATATTCCTCGTACAATTCTAGGCATTTTTCATATTGCATACTATATACGTAAATGCTTTTGTTTGCGACTCTAAGAATTTTACGAAGGATTTTAATATTTAGTAGAATTTAGGTATCTATTTGCCCTAATAGTTTGATAATTTGTAAATAGATTTAAAATATGGAAAAATGAAATGCACGTGTCTCCACGTTTTCTTGCTACACCTCTGTAGTTAGTGCCGGTACTCTGGTTTCTCCTGGGTATGACCTAAAATATTTGTATTGTATCATTTTCTTGTTAATGTTTTTCTGCTAATTTTGATTGCTCCTGTTTTCCGGAAATTTAATACGAGCTCCGTTATAATAATAATTAAGGCAGGCATTTAGTCAGTTTTAATAAGTTTATAATGATAATTTTGGAGAAACAATTAGGTTTAGAGAGAACCAAAGCGACAATTGGCGGAGCGTGGTTCTATTCATGTTTGCTATATTTAGTTTAGTTGTTTTGTTTTGTTTTTAACTCAGGTCGATTTTTCTGTAGAAATGTAGTTTTATGTTGTTTGCACTTCCCCGCATGCTGATTGTCGGTCGATATTTGTCTAGCATTCGACCACTCCTTATTGATGGAAATATTCAATGTAATTTTTTGTCTATTGGCTATAGGTTTCACGTTCTGTGAGTGTGTGTATATATATTTGCATGGCTTAACTCCTTTATCAGGTTAAAAAATATGTCTTAATCAAATGGTAATGTATAGGCATATACATTGCTAAAGCGGATATTATTTTATGTCTTAAGTAATCATAGTTGTATTTTCGATATAGTTCAGGGAGTGTGACTTACTGGTAAGCTTATGCTCGATATTTTTTTACTTAAATTACATTTCTTGTGGTATTTTCGTGCAAATATCTTTGAGTGCTGAGACTCGAAGTTTGCAATGGTTATCATTAATATGAGATCAGCAATGAGAAACTAGACGTTAAATATTTGGAGTGGTTTCCATATAACCACTTTTGTATTTAAGGTATTAGCGTTGATTGAAGTTCGCTCTTCAATCAACGGTATTAGTGAGTGAAATTCGAAAATACTGCCCAAGAATCATAATTTTCAAGTAGCATTAAATTTCGTCAATAAGTAATATATTTAAATATTTGTAGTGATAGCTACTGTATTTCTTATATTGTATGTGTTAATAAATATTTTACCCATAGTTTCATTATTCCTCTTAGTACAAAAGCAGTAGCAAAGGGGGATTTGGTGATAACCATCCCCACTTCTTTTCCAGAATCCTTAATATGATCTGGAAAGGAAACTGCTTAAAGCTCTCCTAACATATCCAACGTATCCTTGCTCCTAGCCATTGGTTGGCTAATTAGGCCGGGTGAAAATAACCCGCAGCGTCTCTTCATCGAGAGACATTTTTAATAATTCGTGTTTTGTCTATCGGTTTCCCCTAAATCCTTCCTTGTTCGAAACCCTTCACAGATGAAATTGCAGGCTGCATTGAGTATTACAGAATTCATAAGTCAGGTCGGCAGTAGCCATTTTATCTTAAAGAAGAAAAATGTGCAAATCTACTTATTCCGCCGACCGTATACATTGTGCCTCAGATTTCATTGAAGCATTCTTCTATTTGGATGGTTACTCGTACGATTATTTTGAAATCTGGATTATAAGCTACTTCTAATCGACTAGCCCTGCGTTAATCAGAGGCAAAATAATGGGTGGATTATATTACTGATATTTCAAATCAGGATAGTCTCAATCAGCATAAAATCTTCTTCGTTCTAGATTTTTAACGAAGAAGGTGCAGATGTATTTTGGATATAGAGTCTTTCAAAGGACTAAATTTTCCTGGGGCATATAATTTTCAGCCGCAAAGACGTTTGATCTTAATTTTTGGTCCAGTTACACCAGCTTGATTCAGTTTTGCACCAAGCTTTAAATGTTTTAATGCACACTATATATTTTTTTTGCACACTATATATTACCGTAGTTTTTTCTCATTTATTAACCCACCACCACCTCAGAAACTTTCTCTTAAAAAGAGCAAAATTACTCCAAGAATGAAAAGCGTTTTAAACATTTTTATCGGTCCTATTTTAAAGACTGTAGCAGAATACATTTTGCAAGTCGTATAATCGGAGACCTATCGACGACTTGTCAAATTTAAATCATTATCAATCCATTCATAAATCCGTATGTGCAATTAAAGTTAAGTGACTTTTCATTCCTAAAAAGCTGATTCAGGTAAGTGTAGTTTTATTTCTTCATATCTTCTACTAGCCAGAAAACTAAAATTTCATAGTTAGTTTGAACTGTTTCGTTGTAAATTTTACCAAGACTGAATGGTAATTTTACCTGTTAATTTATTCAAAATAAATAGATACTAATTGTTGGAGAGATGTTCTATATTATTGTGGAGGATTCATGATTATGAGACAAATTGTTTCCTATTTCTCCACCTCAGTTTTAGACCTTTTCAATAAGGCCGCCTTGGCTCTGCCATCAGTATATAAATAGCACAAGTGTTAATTTGGTGAAACTGAAAAACCTAAAAGAGCTGCAAAATGTTCGACCTTCCGAGGGACGAATCTGCCTCCGTTGTCAAGAACGAGAAATTTAATATGAAAATCGTTAGTAAATGCAATTAAAATAGTGAAAAGCTGGAGCACCTTGTTTCGAATTTTGCCAAGATGACAAGAATAATAAATTTATTTTAATTTATCAGCTTCAGTTTTTAGCAAGGGCCAACAGGTATTATTACAATTAACACAAACTGAAGTAACGGATTTATCTGTATTTAATAATATTAAAGAATTTTTTTAATTTCACGTTTCTATTTAATTTATTCTTGTCATCTCGTTAAAGTCAACTCAAAACCTGACAAAAGGCACGAGCTTTTGACTGCTTTAATTGCATTTACTAACGATTTTCATTTTTAATTTTCTCCTTCTTGACAACGGGGGCTAATTTGTTCCTAGAAATGTCGAGCATTTTCCAGTTCTTTTAGGTTTTTCAGCTTCACTAACGTCACTAAATTAATAATTCACACCCTGGAGTTAAAGTTGAAGAGGCCTTATTGAAAAAGTCTAAGACTGAGGTGGAGAAATATGAAACAATTTATCTTACTAATTGAGTTCATATGAGATCAAATTAATTAAATTTCTTTAGATCTCGATTAATGCGCTCCAATTTATATGTGATTTTCTCTCTGGTGCTTGAAGAGCTTATTTCATGTTTTATTTTCCTTTCATTCCTTAGATATCTGTTCACTGGTTTATATTCTTGGGATACACTTTTGTATTGGCATTTAAATCTTCTAAACAGTGCTTGGAAGGCTGATCGAAGTATCGAAGATAGCATCTAATAAGTTGATAATTACATACATAATAAATGCTAAGTAAATTCAGCACACAAGATGCAGAAACATACAGCACTCGATTTTTTGGTTTTTATCAGGTTCCTGCTTGAGTTTCTGGTCTACTTTATTCCCGAGACGTCACTAAGTACTACTGTGTCGCTGTAATTGACCATCGGTTTTAAATCATATTTATGTTTTTCAGATAACTATCAGTGAGTACACGAGTCCTTAATAATGTTTGTCACTCGGCAAATTTGTTATTATTTCGCCGAACCCTTCGATAAATCAAGCTTGGTACTAGCTATTGTAAAATTTCTTCAGCTGAATTGATTGTTTATGAGCATAATAAGGGAAGTATCAGCAGGTGGCGATAATATGTTTGGACTGACCGGCGGATGTCCTTCACTAACCCAAATCAAGCAGCAGCTCTAAGATATTTAAAGTACTTTAGTAAACCCGCAGCAACTGCATCCTCCGTCCTCCAACATCCTTTAGCACTTTTAGTGTAGACCAGGCGTCATTTGTCGAATTCATCAGAACTCTGTGATCTCGGCCGCTTTCAAAAATTCGACACCGGTCCATATAGTTGTCTTCGTCACGTGCATGCTATTTGCCGTAAAGTCCATCGAATTTTAGGAAGCTAAAAGCTACTGAGACCGCTGACGTGTGGTGAACGCAACCACTGCTATTGCTATATATAAAACTCATTTTGCTTTGGCCCGCTATGTTGAAATTAATGAATCTGGTAACTCTTAGATTATTAAACTTCATCTGTTATTTTCAGAATATATTGCGAATCACTTTTTGTCAAGATATATCCTTCCAAGAGGTGATGTGAAAATTATGCTTCTACAAATTATCATACTGAGTACGATTTAGCCAAATTGGAGGGTATTCACACAATTGTCGCTCTTCATCACTTGATAATTATTTTATAGGTGTATAATTTAAAGGGTATAAAGCCTTCGAAGATTAGTACTGCCCCGATCGCTTATACCTTAGATTCCCTACATTTTAAGTATATTCATATATTCACAGTAAATGCCAGAGCTTTTACGCAATATACAACCGGATTTCTCGGAACGTATCCAAACTGAGTGAGAAAATTTTAGTATTTTCAGTAATTATGAACGTCTAGAATAAAACCAAGATATCCATCCTGTTCAGGTCAAATTTATAAATTTCGTATTTTTTCTATTTTTTTGCAAGCTACGTATATTTACCTGCATAATGTTTAGTTTATTTGGGCTCCAAATGCATCGCAAACCGTTTCATCATCATCATCGACCAATTGTCGCATCCAATTTACCTTACTTTTCAACTAATTGCTATAAAATAAACTGTCATTCTGAAATATAATTATTAACAAAACAAGAGACCAAATAAAATTTGCAATTTTATAACAAGAAAGGGAAATTCTGCTTTGAACCGTCGTACAGAGCAGTCAGGATTTGAGAGGTCTCCCGTAGTTGAGCCCTCACGTGTTTATATATTCGTTTTTCGCGTATACATCTACATATCAACGTTTTAGTACTCATTCTTTATGGTCTAGCCTGAATTCGCATAGTAGACTAAAAGTCTCAATAGTTTCTCAGTTTCCAGGGACGGATCCCCGGGCTTTTCGCAATGTCCACGGCGGGCAGGGACAATTTTTTCGATAATGATGGAATCCACGACTTCTCAATGTCATCACAGTCTGGTAGTGAACGATCGCGGTTAGCGAGACAGGAAACCCGGAGTATATTAGAAGGCTTACGTGAGTACTCACCAACTTGCAAATCATGTGCGAGATGTCTAGATTATATTGAAATAGCCGACACCGATAAAATTCCCCCCAGTGAATGGGAAGAAAAGCTACGATCAGCGAAAAAACACATGAGCGACGCCCATCAGACAATGTCAGTACCCAAGAAAATAGTAAGATCCAAGATCGACTGTGGACAGAAATCGAAAAGGTCCCCGTCAGAATCCCACGTATTGGCAAAGGGCAAGAGCGAAATCTCTCCAACCTACGCCAAGAAACAGAAAATTGCTCCTAGAAAGCCACCTATTGATGCAACAACTGGCGTACGTGACAAAACGCACGACGTTCAATTGACAATGAAGAACACGCCACCCGAGAAAAACGCGGTGGCATCAGCCGACGGCTCGGCTAAAGCACCGCCCACCAAGAAATCAATAGCCCCGCCATAACGGAACTGAAGCCGCCCCCATCGCACATGGATATCGAACCTACATCATCCAAAAGTAAAGGCCATGAATTTAAAGTTCCATATAAAACAATACCGTTCAAGAGAAACATTAGGAAAGTTTACCTAGACGTGGGTGGTGAACCCGTCAAAACCAGCAATAGGTTCTAGCCACTAAGCGACGATGAAAATAATGACACCTACACATCTGCGGATGTCTCAGTCACGAAAACCAGGCCAAGGAGAGTAATTCCACGGCCGAAAACCCCCCTAAAAACAAAGGCAACTCCACCACCGCCTATCGTCACGAAGGGTGGATTGGTAAACCACCGAGAGTTTACTGGAATGCTGAATCAAGCGGGGATTAAGGATTACCGCTTGAAATATACAAAGAATAGCATTGTTATATGGTGCAAAGACACCAAGGACTGGGTAAACTTGAACAGAATGTTCGACACAGACAACGTAGAATACCATTCATATGCTGAGATAGCAACAAAATCTCACGCCTTCGTCCTGAAAGGCTTGGACGGAGGAATACTACCTGAGGAAGTACGTAATGCCCTGATTGATGAACACAACTTAACAATCAAGAATGTCTTCCTCATGAAGAAGACCCGTAACCCGTTATTTCTGGTGATAACCGACGCCGATATAACAATTAAACACCTGAATATAAAATGTAGATATGTAATGAACGTGCGTATCTCGTGGGATCACCGGAAGGCATCTAAAGCTATAATGCAGTGTAAACGATGTCAGGTACATGGCCACGCCCTGACATACTGCAAAAAGGATTGGCGCTGCAGCAAATGTGCAGGAGCCCATCAAATTATTGAATGTACATCAAATACAATAAGATGCATCAACTGTGGAGGAGAGCACCGTGCCAGTGATGTGGGCTGCCCGGTGTATCTCTTCAAAGTTAACCAACTGCAGCAGCCTAGACAGCAGCAACAGCAACAAGATAGGACTAGCTACAAGCCAGCCCCACCGCCTGCCAAGCCGGAATGGCGAAATCAACAGACCGGACCACAAACGAGTTATAACAGAGACTTCCCCGCGCTGAGAACACGGCAGCAAACTGCGGTTCAAAGTGCGAGTGAAAGTGATGCCCAGCAACATAATGTAAGTACCAGACCGTTGGCTCTTTCAAATAAACCTATAACTAATGATTTCTTTAAATTACATCAAGTAACTGACAAAATTAATGCCCTTGTTAATGTTTCTCAGTTAATCAAAGCCCTAGAAGACCTTGCAATGCTCTTAGAAGCATGCAGGGGTGACAAAAAGCCATCTTACAGGCTACACTGCAATTCTTCACTGATGAAATTGATAATTACGATATATAACCACCATAAGTGGATAATCGTTACTGAAACTGGGCGAAATGCCCATACTTGTATATAATGTAAATATTTTTATCTATTTTTAACATATTACAACGTGAACCAGGGTTTTTAATCTATTTTCCCTGGATTCCATACTTACCTTTATTCTCTCACTGCTAATCATAGATTCAAGGCACTAGCAATCCTAGATAAAGTTATACATGAAGCACTATTGAAGGGCCAAGCCCAAGTAATATGAATTAGCCAGCGATAATGGTACCGTAGATTAGGGCAGTGTCCAATCCTACTGTGTAGGGTTGGACGCGTAGTATAGCCCGAGTACTGGAAACTCAGGTGCTATCAAACTCCGCGTAGGCTAGGGCATTTAGTTCTAAGCTAGACTAAGGAAATAACTTGTAATGTTGGAAAATAAATGATGATGATAATGATGACAAGAAATGAAAATCGAAATGCAATTGCAAATTGTAAATGCAATAACTACTATTAAAGAGCTAATTTTTACATAAACAATAGTAACTATTAATCGATACATTAATTTCAAGTAATATTTTTCAAATGTAACAATAATAATAGGTCAATCTTTATCCTCGCGGTCGCAGATTTTTTCCCCTTATGTCTAGGTTAGTTTGGGTTCGGTTTTTCTGATAACATTGATGGTTATTTAGCTTTTCAGATTGCTGCATACTTTCAATTTTGTTTCCTAATTTTTTGATGGAATCGGACTTATGCAATAAATAGTGCTTTATATTTTTATATGCTAAATGATATATTGAGAATATTCGTTGTAACAAAACGGCATGGTTCTCTCAAAAAGTGTTTTGTTCAAATGACAACGTTCGATGGCGTTTATTGTAAAGCTTCATTTTGAAAGAATATTTAGGTGATTTTGATGATGAGGCGTTAATACTTATAAAGTAAAGTGTCTCGTATTTTATTTTATTTATATAAACAATAAGAAAATGATAAAAAAGTTAGGGGAGGTGTATGTAGACTTAGTTCTATGCCAACTCTTTGGTGATGTATTGTGTCCATATTAATCCGGTTAGCTTATCTAGTAAATATTTCATTTCAACAGGGCTACTTTCTTGAGTACCTTGAATTGTAGTTGGATACAGCATATGCATTTTGTGGGAAATGACACGCTTAAAGCATTATTGTCTGCGATTTCAAAAATGTTTAGCGATGTATTTACAGGACTATAGCTTGCTACCAATTTGGCTTCCGCATGAGCTTTTGTATGAAGGTGTTGCAAATTTTTAGTAACAGACTAAAAACAATGTATTTTTTATTTCGCAATGCTATTTGCTATTATAAATGATGTATTTTAATATATATAAGAAATACGATTATGAAATGAAAAATTTTTTTATGGCAGTGGCACACACACTAAAGGGAGATCCTATGGCGCTCGACGAGCGGTGTGTGTGCGAAGATATTAATTGACACGGTTTTTGAATAGTTGTGCGACGAACTGGTGCGCTCTTGCCATCTGTTGCCAGGGTCGGGATGAGGCGGGCCAAATCCTGGGAACATCTGCCGTGATAGTATCTGTAAAACAGGGACTTCTCGGCCACACGTCTGCAGTGCTCCACACTATCCAGATTCCGGGTCGCCGACGAGACGCACAGCTCTCTTCTGAATGGAATCCAGCAGCTTTAGGGTGTGCTTTGGTGCGGCACCCCAGATGTGTGAGCAATATTCTAAGCACGGTCTTATTTGCTCTTGGAAACTGCTGCGGTTTACACAGTTTTTGATGCGAAATAGCGCACTAAGCTTCTGGAGGCCAATTTTGCGATGTTAGCAACGTGGTCATGCCAGGACATTTGCTGTTGACCGAGACACCCAATAGTCCGATTGACGAGGATGAAGGAATGGTCGATCCTGACATAATGATGTCAGGGCGCGCCGTATTGGCCCTCTTGGTAAACGTGGCTGTTTGGATCTTTGCTTCATTGAACTGGTCCAAATTTATGAGACCCCAAGTTTAAACTTTCTTCAGGTCTTGATTAATTGCTGTAATCTGCTCCTGTCTGCGGTGATAAGTCTCAGTCGCTGTTAAAGGTTTTTCTGATCTACGGGGGCTCAAGAAAAAGAAACTAACCAAGTGCCAACCCAAACTAACCCAAGACATATCCAAAATCAAGAAAAAACTGTTTAGAAAAGTAATATTTCACTTTTCGCATGGCCCTCCGCTCGCTACTGCTCGTTACGGGGGCTCAAGAAAAAGAAACTAACCAGGTGCTAACCCAAACTAACCCAAGACATACCCAAAATCAAGAAAAAAACTGTTAAGAAACTTAACCTTAAAAAAAAATAAAAAAAGCAACGGGGTTTGAACCCGAGTCGCCGCCGCCGATAGCTCCCGCCAAGTTGAGACCTAACCATCTAGACCTCTGGGCCACTACGGCTCATGCTGGAAATCGATTGCATCGCGAAGACATCGAATGCATTCGCGTGCTGCAGTCGATTAGAATTTGTAGCATTGTGCTGAGGCCGATTATATTTTGCAATGACGTCGCTGGAGGCGTGCCTTGTGCTGAAGTAGTTTATATTTAGTAAAATAGCGGAAGGGTCAGCATATAAATGCATAGATAATGCAAAGAGGCCACAGGCAGTTTGTCGAGACATTACTTAATGATTCGGCAAACGTCAGCAAAGCGGTACCACAAGGGAGTGTCATTCATTTATTATTTGCCCTTATTTGCATGTGAGTGAGAGTGAGAATTAATGTCACTCTTTTGCTGATGATAGTTTTTCCATTGTGGATGACACAAAGTCTGAGAAAAACTTCAGTAGGGTTGCTAGTCATTTAAGAGAGAGCGAATACTGGAATGTGCTTATTACGATTGCAAAAATTAAAACCATTTCATAAAATGTATACTTGTATGAAGCTAGAAGTCATTATAATGCAGCAACATGCATTGAATAATTTTAACTCCTCAACAAAGAAGTAAAAGGGAATCTAAAACATGGCACCGTTTTAGAATAACTTAATATAAGAAGAATGTTTATTGAAAGACTATTATAATTAGTTTGCATGTTTACTATTTTTATTTTTATAATTTTTACAATTCAATGGAAATATATGAAAAATAAATTTGGTATTAGTGATATCTTAAGCAGCTTTTATTTTTATTGCAAGCATTGGAAGAGTGCTACCACTGACGTTATAGATTTTTCGATCTATTTTATTTTTAGATATTTCGCCGACGATACCGGTCTCTAAGCCAAACATTTTTCCAACCAGCACTATAAATGAAGGAGCTCAACCTGCAACGAGCATAAACCGTAAGTACGAATATTAACGTTATATTTTTATCTTCTTATAAACATATCAGAAAGGAAACAATTTTAAGGAACCAGCTGCTTTAACACAAAACCTGAAACTTCATGGTCTTACTATAAACCTAGTAGTTATTATGGTATCTATTGGCTTTAATATGATTAGTTTGTATGCTTACTATTTTTTTTTTGCTTTTATGATTACTTTTATAATTTTTACAGTGCATTGGAAGTAAATAAGAATACATTTGATATTAGTGATATCTTGAATATAACTTTTATTTTTATATTAAATGAAACACTTTTTGTATTCCATGCATAAAATTTAATCCAAAAGGACATCTAAACTAGCGTAACAGAGCGCTTTCGGCCGGAGCCAACATCAGTGTTACCTGGAAAGTGAGTAAAAGAACCACCCATTAGTGGAAAACAGTAAATGCTGTGGATTTTGAGTTGAGAAATGAAAACTGCAAACGGAATTGTAATGTAAACTACGGCAAGACTAAAATTGAAATTTGAATTTTAGATTTGAATTTTTGAAATCTGAATGTATAAGGATAAAAAAGATGTTAATTAAAACTGTACATTAATACTGATGAATTTTTTGTGTGTGTGATTTTTTCTTATGTTATTAAGCAAAATTAAAAGAAAATGGTGGAAGTTTTTTCACTCACTTGTCAGTAGAATAAAAAGACATATCCACGAAGAGGCACAAAACTGCATCAGACGACAACGGCCACATCAAAATTTAACTTACACGTTACATTTTTTGAAAGGTTTACATAATTAAACAATTAACAAAGAGCAGACCGAGACCTGGGGACCACGTTTTAATGGAACGACAAACATGTCTCTGTTGACAAATTTGACAAGTAAACCGATGACCGCCGACGCAGAAAGAGATTCGTCAAGAAATTGCGGTAGTTTTAAATTTAAAAACAAGTAATGTATGAGAGATGAATAAAAGTGTTAAATATCTGATTTTACAAATTATACTTAAATTATAGAAAAACTGCCACTGTGCTAGACGAGACCCAACGAATTGATTTGATCAATGTTAAAAGGTCTGAAACAGACAAGACTTATTTGAAAGTTTTTTTGATTTAAATAGGTTGATCAAGTAGGTGTAAACATTTTTGGGAAGTGAAAAAGTACTTAATTAAGTGGGCTGCTAATGAAATACTTGAGAGAGGATATTAACCTTAGTTAACCCAACTCGAAGAATTGAGAAATGAAAAGCTTAACTAGTTAAAAGAAGAAATTAGCCTGGGCTAACTCAACTCGGAGAATTGAAAGAGGTAAAACCAGAAAGAGCTTAACTAATTAAGAGAAAAGATTGGCCTGGGCTAACTCTACTCCAAGAATTGAAAAGATAGAAAGAAAAGGAAAGAGCTTAACTAATTAAGAGAAGAGATAAGCCTGGGCTGACTCCACTCGAAGATTTGAAAGAGGAAGAACCAGAAAAGCTTAACTAATTAAGAGAAGAGATTAGCCCAGCTAACTCTACTCAAGGAAATGAAAAAGAAAGAAAAGAAAGAGCTTAACTAATTAAGAGAAGAGATAAGCCTGGGCTAACTCCACTCGAAGAATTGAAAGAGGAAGAACCAGAAAAAGCTTAACTAATTAAGAGAAGAGAATAGCCTGGGCTAACTCTACTCAAGGAAATGAAAAAAGAAAGAGCTTAACTAATTAGGAGAAGAGACTAGCCTGAGCTACCTCATCTGGGTAAAATTAAATTAAATTCTCTTATTTATAAGTATAAAAAAAGTTTTTTTTTCCTTTTTGAATGAAAGAAAGTACTTAATTAAGTAAAATCAGTTTAGAGTGTGTAGACAGAGGCACTTCAATCAAGAAGTCGCCTGTGTAACCGTATGTAAGATCTGTTAAGATTGTCTTGATTATTGAGGCAATGGTTGTTTGTAATCAGCTCGCTGTTGATCTCGATGTCTTCCAGAAAATCCAGCCTATTGAAGTTTTTAGATGAGAAGTTATGAAGAATTTTAGCGTTAGAGTGAGGGCTGAAACTGTGGTTATAATCACGCAAATGTTCACCAAGGGCAGAATCCCTATTCCTATTTAAATGTTCACTAATGCGAACTCTAAGGGGTCTACATGTTCTGTCTGTGTATGTACTATCGCAAGAATGGCAAGACAGTTTATAAATTCCACTTTTTGAGAGTCAATTTTATCCTTTGTATTATTTAAAAAAATTTCTAATTTATTTTTATTTTTACAAGAAATTAGAGAATTACTGACATAATGGCGAATGGTTGTAGATATTTGGCTGTTAGTTTGAGTGTTTAGAAAAGGAATGGAAAGGTATTTTTTAGATGAATTGTCTAAAAGACTGTTAGAGAGTTCCATTCTGAGTTTCTTAATTTTTGTTTTGTTAATTAACTTATCAACAAGACTGGGATCAAATTGATTATTAAAGGCGATCTGTTTGATTATATTGACTTCTTTATTATATTCAATTGTAGACAGTGGTACATTAAGTAACCTATTGACGTAGCAATGGAAGGCTGCCATTTTCAGCCCAGGCTTATATCTTCTCTTAATTAGTTAAGCTCTTTCCTTTTCTTTCTCTTTTTTCAATTCTTCGAGTAGAGTTAGCCCAAGCCAATCTCTTCTTAATTAGTTAAGCTCTTTCTGGTTTTACCTCTTTCAATTCTCCGAATTGAGTTAGCCCAGGGTAATTTCTTCTCTTAATTAGTTAAGTTTTTCATTTTTCAATTCTTCGAATTGGGTTAACTAAGGATAATATCCTCTCTCAAGTATTTCATTAGCAGCCCACTTAAATAAGTACTTTTTCACTTCCCAAAAATTTTTACACCTACTTGATCAACCTATTTAAATCAAAAAAACTTTCAAATAAGTCTTCTCTGTTTCAGATCTTTTAACATTGATCAAATCAATTTGTTGGGTCTCGTCTGGTAGTTTTTCTATAATTTAAGTATAATTTGTAAAATCAGATATTTAACACTTTTATTCATCTCTCATCCATTACTTGTTTTTTAAATTTAAAACTGCCGCTATTTCTTGACGTATTTCTTTTTGCGTCGGCGGCATTGATTTGTATAGGAGTGGATAAGCAATAAATAGACCAAACATGGCAAATTTACGACCGCGAAATGTAAACAAAGAGATTTCTATTTGGACTTGCGCATTAGAAAATTAGTAGGAGCTAGTTGTTGCACCGTGAAGGTAAATAGGCAGGCCCGGACTTCGAAAGTGATTATTTCACCAAATATTCGGTAGAGGAGTCTTGCCGATTGTGAAATGGGCCCCAGTTAGCATAGTGAAACAAACAATAAGGTATAAATAAGTAATACTTATAATAATTAGACTTACTTGAAATAGGAAATCCTGGGTATTTTGCCTCTACTACTACAAAACACAACCATACACTTTCGGGATTCTATTTTGGTAGCGTCGCCCATTGTTTATGTGCGTATTGTTCAATTTAAATGAAAATCAAAATAGGGTACGCACAAACCACAAACGTGAACCACTAAACTAAAACTAATTAAGCAACTACAGACACTAGGTCCAAAGAAAGTAAAAAAAAAAGTAAAAACTCGAATTATTAACTCAAAACGCCGCGCCGTCAAAACGAAATCACGTCAAAGACAAAAGCCAATCCTGACCGACGCCTGCTGAGACGGCAAGTGTTTTAGTGCGCATGACAAAACAGTATCTTCTTTGTTTACGTTTTTCCATTTTGCGTCGATTTTGTTATGCGCAGAAACCTGTTTTTTCGCCCATTGGTTGCCACTTTTGAATAGTGCGACAGGCGGCTATTGCTTATCCACTCCTATACAAATCAATGGTCGGCGGTCATCGGTTTACTTGTCAAACTTGTCAACGGAGACATGTTTGTCCTTCCATTAAAACGTAGTCCCCACGTCGCGTCGGTCTGTTCGTTATTAATTGTTTAATTATGTGAACCTTTCAAAAAATGTAACGTATAAGTTAAATTTTGATGTGGCCGTTGTCGTCTGATGTAGTTTTGTGCCTCTTCGTGGATATGTCTTTTTGTTCTACTGACAAGTGAGTGAAAAAACTTCCACCATTTTCTTTTCATTTTGCTTAATAACATAAGAAAAAATCACACACACACACAAAATTCATGAGTCTTAATTTACAGTTTTAATTAACAACTTTTTTATCCTTATAAATTCAGAATTCAAAAATTCAAATCTAAAATTCAAATTTCAATTTTATTCTTACCGTAGTTTACATTACAATTATTCTATTTGCAATTTTCATTTCTCAACCCAAAACCCAGATCATTTACTGTTTTCCACTAATGGGTGGTTCTTTTACTCACTTTCAAGGTAACACTGATGATGGCTCCGGCCGAATGCGCTCTGTTACGCGAGTTTAGATGTCCTTTTGGATTAAATTTTATGCATGGAATACAAAAAGTGTTTCATTTAGTACTTTTCGTACATGTACACAGTCTTCACTCTTAACTTTTATTTTTATTGCTGAAAGCAACGGAAGAACGCTACTAATGGCGATATAGGTTTTAAACATTTGATCTATTTTATTTTTAGATAATTTGCCCGCGAATTCAGGAACGGTATATATTATTCAACCCGGTAAACCTACAATTAGCAGAAATTGTAAGTACTACTTTTAACGTTACATTTGCATCTTCTGATATTACCTAATTTTATGCTCTGGTAGGATGAGAAAGGAAAATATTTTAAGAAAAAAGGTTACAGCTTTGGTGTTTATTGAAAATATAACATTAACACTGTCATAAAAGTGACTGCAAATCAGTGCTTTTCAAAATGAACTATTAAATATTTTTAAGATAGGTTTCTAGGTTTTTTAATATTAATTGGAAAGTAGTTGCATATTTTTTTACCTCAATAAATAGTATTTTAGAAGTAGATATAGGAATAAGTATGCGGAAAATTTAAATGTTGACATGATTATAAGCATGACATGTGCAAGACAAACGGTATCTATTTGTATCACATATACTCATTTTCTTATATAAAGATTGAAATTTGAATTTATAAAAAAAAATAGCAATCGATTTCCCGACAACCAGCTTTTTGCATGGTCTTACTGTAAATCTCGTAGTATATACATTTTGGTATATCATGCCTTTAATATGTATAGTTTGTATGTTTACTATTTTTTTGCTTTTATGAATATTTTTATAATTTTTACAATTCAATGAAAATGCATAAAAAATACATTTAATATTAGTGATATCATGAATAGAACATTTATTTTCATTGCTCAAGGCAATGCAAGATCCAATGGCGTTATAGGATTTAAACTTCTATCTGTTTTATTTTTAGATGTTTTCCCGTCGATACCAACATTACTAAATCAAGGAGGCCGACCTTCCACGAGCAAAGCAGGTAAGTACTGCTTATAAATGTAACATTTTTTCTTCTGATATTACGTAATTTTATGATACGACGTACTTGGTTGGATCTTTCTAACACATTCGATAGTTAACAAGAACAATTTATGTGTTTGGAAGCAGACGTGCTTTAGATTCATATCTAAATCGTAAGATAACAGGATACTAAATTTGCAAAAATTAGATTCTCAGACTTGCATTGTCTTGTTTTTTTTTTGTTAATTTCTTGTGGTTTTGGTTAGAGCTCAAACCGTTATGAAGTGAAAACTAGTTCTAAATTCTAAAAGTATGAGGTAATATATACAAAATCACTCTACTATGAATGTATCTCCTGAGCTTTATTTTGGGAGAACCAACATTGATTAACTTTTGCATGATAATATGGTTGTGTTGTGTCCACCAAACATATGCTGTATTACCCTTTCGCAAAAGTGGAAGATTTGAACACAATTCAGGAATGAACACCAGCGGATGATGATGGAATTTGTCCCAAATGTATTCCATTGGAGAATTCGAATAACCCAATATGAACAGTCTGTTCCTGGGAACCTCCATAGGGATAGTTCCAGCGGAGAAATAAAACACCACCCTATAGCCACTCGGATAATAGGAGAGTAATTACGGGGCTTTAATGACTTCGTATCAGATCTCTTACTTCACATCCCAGCAATCCGTCAAATACAGAGCTTCGAGAATTCCTCCCTAAAGGTGTTTTAATCATATATTATATCACGAGAACTATGAATTTAATCGATTAAACTACGTTCAATATTTTGAGCATGATTTTTCTGGAAAATGTTGAATGCAAAATAATTTAATAAAAACCCGAGAACGCGAAGCGGTCGAGGGTTTTTATTTATAAATTATTTTGCATGAAACTATTTGCCAAAAAGAAAAATCATGCGAGAAATATTGAATGTAGTTTAATTGATTGAATTTATAGTTTGAGTGGTATACGGCTAGATTATTTCCTGAATTAGTAACCTTGGTTACATATCCCAATGATGCGTTGACTAGGCTTATCAAATTCGACAATTAAATATTTCAAAATTTGACATTTTCTGTCACCTTATACCAAAATAATGAAATACAAATTTTAAAGAAAATCGGAGTTTTTAGCAATAAAAATCAATATTAGATCATTCAAACCATTTATAAAATATTATTGTTTCAAAAACCGTTAATGAAAATTGCAAGAATCAGCTACAATCGACAAAACGAAATCCAATATGGAGGACGCAGTTTAATCGCTGTTAAACAGGTCTAGTGCAATAATCACTTATCTAAACAAAATTTATTCAGAAAATCGGGCTGTCTGATTGGTCCATTTTACGATGAAGGAAATAATCTACAGTATATATAAGATAAGATAAGTACTGTGTAAACAACTCTAATAAATTACTTTGTCACTATTCTTAAAACCTTAGAATTAAGTTCTTCTGATAGATTCATTAGTTTTGATGTTGAAAGCTTGTACATCAGTATGCCTTAAAACGTTAAACATCGTGGAAGCCACTGAGAGAACATTTTACACCCACAAATTTATTTGAAGATTAAGTATAACTAACACATCACTGCATTTGGGAGACCAAGATCTTTCTAAGAACGCCATAAATTTAAATTGAGTACGGGGACCCGAAGAAGTGACGCCGAGCTAAGATACTGCTGCCACCTTGTAGGGGAGGAAAAGTGGACTTTACTTTAAAATGCATTTTATTTCATTGGAGAATTCGAACATAACCCAATATGAACAGTCTGTTCTTGGGAACCTCCGTAGAGAGAGTTCCAGCGGAGAAATAAAACACCACCTTATAGCCACTCGGATCATAGGAGAATAATTACGGGGCTTTAATGACTTCGTATCAGATCTCTTACTTCACACCCCAGCAATCCTTCAAATACAGAGTTTCGAGAATTCCTCCTTAAAGATGTTTTAATCTACATAAGATAAGATACGTACTGTGTAAATAACTCTAATTACTTTGTCACTATTCTTAAAATCTTAGAATTAAGATCTTCTGATAGATTCATTAGTTTTGATGTTGAAAGCTTGTACATCAGTATGCGTTTAAACGCTAAACATAGATTCATTAGTTTTGATGTTGAAAGCTTGTACATCAGTATGCGTTTAAACGTTAAACATCGTGGAAGCCACTGAGAGAACATTTTACACCCACATTTGAAGATTAAGTATAACAACACATCACTGCATTTGGGAGACCAAGATCTTTTTAAGAAGGCCATAAAATTAAATTGAGTACGGGGGCCCGAAGAAGTAACGCCGGGCTAAGAAACTGCTGCCACCTTGTAGGGGAGGAAAAGTGGACTTTATTTTAAAATACATTTAAATACACCCCCAAAAATTATAATTCGATTTTTTCCCAATATCTGGAATAAATCGAAATTTTATAGACCACCAGTCGAGTGACCGGAACCTTGACCGATGGTATAAACGCAGGAGCGGTCGCTTCAGCGGCCATTCTCGCTGTATTCCGCCTTTCTCTTAACCTTGCGCTGGGTTCCTGGAAGGTTCCCAGCACTAGCCCCATCCCCACATCCACTGAGACCCATCCTAGACTGTCCCTCAGATTGTGGAAAAGCTGCTGATGTGGAATTTGCGCTGGATCCCTGGAAGGTTCCCAGCGTTAGCCCAAACACCAACACAACTGAGGTCTGTCATAGACCATTCCTCAGGTTTTAGAGGAGTTGCCGATGTGGACTTTGCACTGGGTGCCTGGAAGGTTTCCAACGTTAGTCCCAATCCCCCACAACTGAGGTCCATCCTCCAGGTTCCTGATACACTACCTCTTGCCAGGGTTATTGCGTTCCAACTGGTTTCTTGTATGTTCTAACCTAGTAACCCTGGTTTTTTATTGATGGTACATCTATTAGCACTGCTAAGAGAGTCTTTTAATAAAATTTTCATTGCTTTATAAACAAGCATTTTTAAAACGCATAAGATGAAAAATATCATGTTTGCCAAGCACATCCTAACTGAGACATTAGAGTAGGTACCTCAAGAACGCCAAAATACATAATATATAAGACTTACCCACTAAAAGAATGGGCCCTATAGGGACATAATATGATTGTAGTTATAAAAAATATATTTGTAAGATTTTCTAAACATTATTAATATTCTAGAAAAAAAAGCTAAGAAACGAAAAGAGAAAAATCCGAATATTACGAAGTTGGTATGACATTCAAGCAAGGACCTGCCCGAATTTAAAGTGATTTTGATTTTATTGTGAACGTGTTGGAGTTTAATTATAAAATGTTAAAAATCAGAAGAAAACTGGTCAAATATGGTACTGACTAAATGAATATTCGCCGCTGCTGTTGGAAAGCTGAATCGTATACCTACTAGCTGCACGATGTTTGATAAAATATATAATAGATATAATAATATTGTAACTTGCTCACGCATGTTAAATAGGAGAAATGCTTAAATCCGAACCTATTTCCAAACGTGAGTATTGTAGCACTTTTTTGTACTGAAATCTTATTTGTATTTTCCGTTATTGGCATTGTTATAGAAACGACCAAAAAGACATTGCATTTATATCTTTGAGATGAAATGAACCGGAAAGAATTTGATAATTTGATTAATGAAATATTGCATTTTGGTATATAGGGTGTGACCAAAAATCTCTTCGAATAACGCCGAGGCGCGTCGACTTTATTTTAAATTAGTGTTGATGGACACCCTTTTTACTAAATATGCAAATTTCTCATAAAATTCTAGACAGTTTACATGTTACATACCCTATAATACCTAAATGGACCTATTTTCGAATGCATGTTTGAAAAGTGTAATTTTTATGATTTTAAACACCTAGTAGAATATAAACGGTTTGACTTTAACGAAATAGTTTGCATTTTCTTGTCTTGGTGTTTTGATCTATCCAGTAACACCAAGTTTCACTTTGACCGGGTCAAACCCGAACAGGTGTTGCTGGATGATTCGAAAACAGTGGAATTTAGGTCTAGAGCATGCAATTATCTAGAATTTTACAAAGAATTTTAATATCTACGTAATAAAAAAAAAGTCCACGCGTGATGGAAGTGAAACTTCTTCCTTAACATCTATAGTTACAGTTAAATAATTAGTATGTCGTCTCCCCTTCCGGTCGTTCCCAGTAACACATACGTAGATGCCATATAGGCAACGCTACGCATCCATTTCCCCTCCTTCCGGTCGTCTCCCAATCAAGCGTGTGCGTATTCCCCCTCCTGTCGCCGCTGACGCACTCTTCGAACTCCCCTCACGCTATCGAAATGTTCGTAACGCTCGAAAATTGTCGCCCCCACAGCAAAGATGTTTCACTTCAAAAACAATGCACCCATCCCCAGATACTTTGGTAATTTGCGTAACATATTGTGCAGCAAGGGTTGAAAATATCACTTTTCATACGAGTATAGTGGTTGGAAGCATCCTAGATTTCCATGTGAAGTGTTACTCCGCCATGTGAAAATATAGTACTTTTTCACACGGCGATTGAAAACTATAGTTTTCAAGAGTAGTTATTAGGGTGTTTTTAACCATTTTTAAGCCAGTCGTAGAGTTTTTTTTTTAATGTGGCAAAATATAATCCACGTGTCTCGGCGTTTTTTGCTACACTATAGTAATACCGGTACGCATTTATACATTCCGTGCATGTATTTGGCACCCAGCGCAATTTCATTGATCAGATTCGAATCTAAAACCAATCAAAGTTCGAGAGCGAAACTGTGTACGGATTACGGTGTGTAAATCGGTGCCAAACGCGCGTACGGAATGTAATTTTATTTTATTTTTTTTATTCCGGGTTTGGTTAGCTTTTGTTGGCTTTGCTTCCGGGGCGGACGGAGGGTTAATGTGTGTTGTTTTATTAGTTAAAGATACAGAACGAAATACTTCTATTTTGATAAATGTGGTAAATAAATAAAATATTCGGATGCCGGCGCCGCACAGTGGATCGAGGTATAGGAAAATTTGGACATTCAATTTAAAATGTAATAACATCTCTCGTTTTTACTTTTAGTTGATTGTTTTGGTTTGGCAAAGAGATAAGATGATACTTAAAGGATAGGATATCACATTGTGCACACAAATTTATCATGTCAAATGTTAAACAAGGTAGATAGCTCGGAAGAAAAGTATATTATGTATACTAATGTTATGACTACTAAGCAGAATAAATTCGTAAGTTGACTGAACCATCACAACTAATAACACTAACTAAAATATAAATGTTTCAAGGTGTTTTTTACAGACTAAGACAGAATAACTAAAAAAAAGAATACCAAAATACAGTGTGTCACGAATGAGGTATACAAGAAGGAAAAAATCTTTAATATTCATTTTACGACTAAATTCAACTCTTTATAAAATATCCTGCTAATTGAAAAAATGAATTTGCTGTATCAAAATTTTAGGTGGAATGCACAGGGTGTAAATAAATTAGAAAAACATGAAAATGCTTTCTCTATGGTATACTCCACCCGCGGACACATTGTATAAACAGAATATCTGCCAAACAAATTGTAATCGGATTCAATTGAAATTTCGGTTCCTAATAAATGTTTTTAAGGATATTCTGAGAGTTTCAATAAAATGGGGATTCTAGGCCCACATGCACCAAAAAATTGTTTGGTATTTAATGTGTAACAACCGCGTAACAATATTTTTTAAATTATGTTTTTGTTTGTTTTATTTTAATAGAACAATAAATAACATATCTTTAAATACAGGTTTGGTACAAGACGCTAGACGGTGTTGTTCACAAAAATATAAAGAGGTTACAACTAAAAACTAAATTTTTTACAAAACAAAACTTATATTTTAAAAAATCACAAAATAATAATTAACTTTATATGGTATTGTAAACATAATTCACTAATAGAGAGTGAAAACTAAAGATTAAATTAACAAGCGTTTTGAAAATATTATTTTTAAAAATATTTAAATCAAGATAGATATAATATTATTTTTATAATCTAATATTCTAGTCTAGAGTCAAGAAATCGAATAATTAAATTTGCATTTTTTTAATTACATTCAGGTTGAAAGCAAGAAAAGAGCTTCTTCGACCATTATACTAGATTTTTGCTGTCACAATTTAATCTTAAAGTAGATATTAACGTATCTAATGAAAGTAGCAAATTATGTAATAGTATATTATGATATAAGTGTATAAGAGGGCCTTTAAAGCACGCGCGACATATTTCAAAACACGACGCGCAGCGGAGTGTTTTGTAAGTCGCAAGGACTTTAAAGGCTTTTTATACACGTATATCATACGCTATTTTTTATTACGAATGCATCATAATCTCAAAAATGTTTTAAATATTAAACTTAAGGGATATATTGACCAATATATTAATCTGCCACATTTGACATGATCAAATGTTTCTATATCAACCTTTAAAAAAAGTAGGCGCATCATAAACATCATTTTAAGCACGCTGCAGCGTGCGATAATCGTTTGTGAATTGAGCCTTTATGTAATAAAACAAATCTTGATAACACTTTAGATCTTCCATAATAAATACACCACAACTAAAATCACAACCACTTTCGAGTGAAGTAATATGAATAATTTTTCTTGGATTGACGTTTAATGACAACTGAACGTTATCATGGTTACCCGAATTCTACGCAAAACAGTAACCGGTGGAATGCAAAACAATTACCGATACTAGGTAGCGGACATCCATGATTGTTTACATTTTTCTCGCAATCGCTAATAAAAATACGATTATTTCAACGGGTCGCAGCCAATCTTTATTGTTATTATTTAGGCAAGGTATGGTCTTACTAAAACACATAATTTTATGTCAGGGCCAATATGAGGCCATTTTTTTTAAACTCATGAAAAATGGAAAAATTAGGCCAATAAAATAAATGATAAAAAAAATTAGTACCTCAGAATCAAGAAACAATTAACAAATTATATATACACTTTTTAATTCTCAAAACATATGTTTTCAACATATCAAAGGCAAAAAAAAGCAAAGTTGGTACAAATGTATTTTCTGATGGACTGAAAATTGATACATATTTTGTCAGATTCTACGATATTGATTATAGCATAGACACCTATTTTTTTTTTTTGAATAATATACAGTGTGTCCAAAAAAGTATGCAACATATGGGGAACTTCTTTATTATTGGATTCTCAGAAAATTTTATTCTTCATAAAAGTTGGTGCTTGCCCTAAAATAGTAAACGAGCATTTCAAATTTTACGTAATGCTTTTAGTGCGGACGCAAGTATCATTTTTCCGAAATCGGGTCAAGAGTAAAGTACCTTAATTTATAAAGATACAGCAAAATCTTATAAAGAAAAGTTCTTCCAAATTAAAAAAGTAATCTAAATATGAAATTTGAGTTAAGTACATCAATTTTTAATTTCTCTTTTTTTTCTCAATTTTTTTCTCAAGCGTTACGCCATCGGTGAATGCTTTGTTCTTTTGTTATTAGTATACTTGCCAAGCAACTTCAAAATTTATTTAAAGTACACATTAGTTTCATAGTTGCATAATGTTTCAGTTTTTACAGAGATAAAAGCCAGTTTAGGTATCAGTGTGTTGCAAACACATTTAAACAATTTTGGTACAAAATAATTGTCCACAATAATTATTACAAAATACAATTGGAAGGACTGACTCAATAATAATTAATTTCATATGTCACAGCGAAGTAAAATTATTGCTATTTATTTGTTTTTATTCCAAATGCATGGTCTACTCTCAAGACCAAATATTTTATATGGCTTTTTAGGATACTTGGGCATATTTTACTCATCGGGTGCAAAAGATAAATAAATTATTAGTTGTTTTACATGATATGAAAAGAGTTGGATCTATTCATGATTTTGAGTGGAAAAAATTTTGAATCAAAGTGTTTAAATGTGTTTGCAACACACCGATACCTAAACTGGCTATTATCTCTGGAAAAACTGCAACATTATGCAACTATGGAACTAATTTCTATCTTAAATAAATTTTGAAGTTACTTGGCAGGTGTACTAATAATAAAAGAACAAAACATTCTCCAGTGGCGTAACGTTTAAGAAAAAATTGAAAAAAAAAGAAAAATTAAACGTTGATGTACTTATCGCAAATTTCATATTTAGATTACTTTTTAATTTGGAAGAACTTTTCCTTATAGGATTTTGCTGTATCTTTCTAAATTAAGGTACTTTACTCTTGACGCGATTTCGTAAAAATGACATTTGCGCCCGCACTAAAATCAGTACAGAAAATTTGAAATACTCATTTAATGTTTTAGGGCAAGCACCAACTTTTATCAAGAATAAAATTTTCTGAGAAACCAATAATAAAAAAGTTTCCCATATGTTGCAAACTTTTTTGGACACACTGTATAAGGAAAATTCTCATATTGTGATTTCTTAAAATAAGAATATATTTAAAACATAAACATGCGATACTGCTGAAATAAAATCATACTTTTGAAAAAAACCTCAATGTTCGCCTATTAACAGTACCTCGACCCACCGGGAGAATTTATTTATACATTCCGTAAACATTACCCACGGCTTCGGGTGGCAAAGCCAACCAAAATTAACTCAAAGCATGCCCAAAGTCCAAAAAAACTAGAAATATGTACGTTTCGTATGCGCGTTTGGCATAGAGCGACAGTCCGTTCACAGATTTCGCTTTCGAACTCTGATTGGTTTTAAATTCAAATCTGACCAATGAAATTATGCTGGGTGACAAATACATGTACGGAATGTATAAATTCTACGGGTGCTCGGGTTTCTATTGCGTATATGATATTGACCTAAGTTATTTGAATTGTATCATTCTGGTATTAAAAGGCCTTTTACACGGTCATATCAGTTCCTCAGTTCAGTCTCGGTCGAACTGACCGTTTTTCCTACGTGTAAAAAGATAAAAACTGAAAGGAAACACAAGCGGAGATGGAGAACTGACGGGATGGACAGACCTATTTTTGACTGAGACTGACACTGAACTGAGAACTGATATGATCGTGTAAAAGGCCTTTAATAGACGTGTTTCTGGTAATATTGACTGCTGTTTTTCGGAAATTTAAGATGTTATGTGATTTTTGGTTCTCATTGTAATACTTTTAATACATTTAGTGGGCATTAATATTTGATAAACCAGTTTTAATGATTTTATAAAGATACTTTTGGATAAGCAATCCACTTTAGACAAAACCATAATAATGGACGGAGCTAGGCTGATATTTTTGTAGAAATGTAGTTTTATGCTATTTTCCCGCATGCTGAGTGTTAATCGATATTATGGATAGAAGTATCCAATGCCTTTTTTTTTGTCTATTGATACACGTTCTGTAGTTATACTTTTTGCATGGTTTAAACCCTTTATCCGGCTAAAAAATCTGTCTAAGAGCCATGACACACACACAGCGGTTTTTGCGAATCGGCTGCCGAGTCGGACGCCGACTCGGCGCGTATAATATACCTTGTAAATGGGGAAAAACACACACGGCGGCGATTGACGAGTCGCTGCTTGTTAGCCGCCTCGGCACGTCATCTGATGCTTGCGCCGCGCCGCGGCAAAAACAGCTGTGTGTGTCATGGTCGCCGACTCGGCAACCGATTCGTCAAAAATCGCTGTGTGTGTCATGACTCTTAATCAAATTATAATGTATAGATATAGCCTATATAAAAATGGGATTACTGGTAGACTTATTATCGATATTTTGACTTTTTAAATTATATAACAATATTTTCATGCAAATCTCTTTGAGTGTTGAAACTCAAAGTAGCTACTTTTGCATTGGGAATAATTGCCCGAGAAATGTTTCATAATTTAAATAATATTAAATTTTGTCAATAAGGGATATCTTTATAAACCTTTGTTTCAATTATTTGCATTGATAGCTCCTGTGCTTCTTATATTGTAATTTGGTGTTAATAAATATTGTATTCAGAGTTTTATTATTCCAATTAGTACAAAAGCAATACATCAAAGGGGGATTTGGCGATAACCATCCCCATATCTGTATTGTGATCCGAAAGGTTCACACTCTGCTTAAAGCTTTCCTTACATATCCAACATATTCTATTTTAGCTATTATTGATTGGATAAGCAGGCAGGGTGAAAATAACCCGCAGCCTTCTTTTTATTGATAGAAACTTAGCATCCAAAAACTATATTTTAATCTAAAGTACATATTCATGATTTGTCTGAATATTAAAAAATGTAGGCCAGGTCGGCAATAGTAATTTTATCTTACTTAAACGTAAGATTGTTCAAATTTATTTATTCCACCGACCCTATTGTTACATTGTGTTATATATTTCATTGAGACACTTCTATCTGAAAATCTAGTGGTGTTAATATTTTGAAATGTCTGCTTTCAATACACACTCATCGACTAGACTTGCTTTCATAAGAGAAAAAAGAATGGGTGGATTATCGGTAACATAAACATGGGAAAATCCACCCGATTTTCCCTATGTTTATGTTACCGATATTTTAATATCAAATCTAATAAGAACATCTTAAAAAAAACCTTTGTAACGAATAGGATGATTCAAATAGAAGCTGTCGAATATTTCAAAGAAATGTAATTAGTAGTTATAAGTACGTTTAATCATAATTTTTTGTCCAGAATAAGCATCTTAATTTAGTGTTGCACCAAGAGATAAATGTGGCAATTAATCAAACATAATATGTATTTGCACACTATATAGGTATTATGGTATTTTAGACTGTTAGATTATAATAGTATGTTCGAGTAGCAGCTGCGCCTCCAAAGGAAAGATAGGGCCTGATCAACAACGCCGAGAGAGAAGGACCGTGGACTGCCGCTTGACGTCATCAGATGCAGGTAGATGGTCGAGCTTGCAGCCCATGCTGAGCTCATACTTTACAACGAGTTTTACGCCGTTTTATCATTAAAAGGGTGTTAGTCGTCAACTCAGCCCTTCTTGATATATATCTTAATTTGATTTTATTATGGAAAAACGAAGTTTCAAACCAAAAACCAAAGGAAAACTTTTAGTCTACTTCATAAGTTTAAAATTGTGTTAATTCTTGCTATTGCTATTAAAAATATGGGTGAGGGCTCATTGAATTCGGAATGTCGCCTAGAAAAATGTGCAAAATGTCAACCCCGAACATATTACAAAATTTATTACCAAATTAAGATAAAAAAAAAACTAGTTTAGTTTTTTACAAATAACTCGAAATTATTAGCTAAGAAATAAAAAAAGGTTCTTAAAGAGGAAGAAATTTACAATAAAAACTCCTAACTCCGGGAACTCTATGTGAAGTTGTATATGACACTATTTCGAGGAGTATTTAACGAATCGGCCTATGTCTTTAATTTACGGCTTTTAGATGACTTAACCAATCGATCGTTAGATTTACCACAGTAATGTTTAAGAAGAATGTTTACTGTGCAGGTTATTACAATGGTTGCTATATGAACAATCGTATGAATAGTACATTTATGATCCACAGATAGATGCTTGTTTTCTTAAATAAATTTCAAAATATATTGGGTTAGAAAGGGTTAAAAAAGTTTCCTCAAATTGATCCAAAATTTTGTTAATTATTAAATATGCGTACAAGACTATTCGCGCGATAACATCTTGGGTATAAAGCAATTTTCCCCGGCTCAAACTTTTAATAAGGATGAAATTATCGTCAACAATAAATTCGTCATTATAAATTATGTTTTCCTTGCATATTTCTCACTGAATTTTTGTTTGCCGTAATGTAACAACAGTAACCTGCTAAATAAGTGATTACGGGCATGTCATCACTGACATTGTCTACATCTTCCTCTAGTACTATAATGTCAGGATTTAATAGATGGTTTTCTTCAATTTCGTCAGGCATATCAATATTTTCGAAAAACTGCTTAATTTGATTGTTCTGAGCCGTTTTTCTGATTCAAATCTCTGATGGAAATATGATATTGTCCACCGGCCAGTTGCCGATAGCGGCCAAACCTATTTTCCAGATCATCTGTTTGAAATTTGCCTAGTAAGACATAATTCATTTTAAGTTCACTAAAGCAACACTATATAACTTCCTGCCGTTAGGGGCTCTTGATATACGTCATTTAAATGTTTCCCTTTAAGGGAAGTTTTTACATTTACGATTTTCCACCGCTGAACTATTATATTTATAAAGTCAGCAGTGTCTTTCGATTTATTGATTTTAGACCCGAATTGAATTAACGCTTGTGCTTGTACTACGAAAGGGTAAAAACCGTAAGAGCCAAAGAAACATTTTGTCTTTCCATATTAGTAGGAAACAGAGCTTTTAACCTAAGAGAATAGAAAACTTTTAACATTTTATCGTGTTCTAATTGGTGAAGTGTTTTAACACATTGATAAGCAGCTGCTTTTTCAACACCACTGTCGAAATCAGAATAATATAATGTTTGGTCTGGCTTTGAATTCAATCAGTTATTTCTTATACACTTAGGCAAATGTACAGAATCAAATAAATAACAAAGATGACGTGTTTTATATGTAGGGTGAGGATAAACAATACTTAAACTTTTCTTGTCAGAAAAATGGCTCATAGCTTAACTGTTTACAGCATTATTGTCACTAATAACGCAAAATACCTTGTAACCAATTTCCTCTAACTTAGTTATAGCTGCCTTAATTAATGAAAAAACGAGAAGGTGGTCAATTTTGGAGGTAGGACTAATATGTACAACTTCTTTTACGCTAGACATAATGATGGATATCATGAATACAGAAGCAGAATTTGCTAAACAAGCCTTATTAAAAGCAATTCCAACAATATTTCCTGCTTTATAATCAAGAATGATTCAATGTGGATTTTGTCCCATTAATAATATTAAGTACATATTTTTCATGGCCCGACAATAACTTAAAAAGGTTTATCGCGTAGCTAAATGACATATTTTTTTCTTCCAATGTAAGGTCAGTCAACAAAGAACCTCAAATAGATTTTACTGTATCTGGATGAGGTAATATAAATATACCGAACCGAAATGTCTCAAGTATTTGTAAGCATGCGGACTTATTGTTTGAAGGATGGAGGCTAAAATCATAATATTATTTGTATAACGATATCTTGCTTTGCTTAATGTAGGTAATTTTAGTTGCTCAGATATAAAATCTAAAGCAGGATTATTTTGAAAACCGTCTTCCCTCTCATCTGACATATGACACTAAAGAATCTAATAAGTTCAAAATGTGGTTTAAAACACTTTTACTTTGATCGCGTTTTTCAGGTTCAGTGTTTTGCGACTTTTTGTCTATAATAAATAGCAAATCTTTCACTTTGCAGTCATACAAAAATGTGTCTACATTTCAATCAGAATTTATTATTGCAGAATATGTTATAATAGGCCCAGGAGAATATTTTAATTTAAACAATGTAACTTTTTGCAGATCACTGATTTTAAAAACCAGTATTCGGGTAGCTGAATCGAGTTAAAAAAACGACAAAAAACATCAAAATTGCTGTAAGAAAATGTTGTTTTAATAATTCCTGCAATTTTTCATCACGACTTGGGCGCAATTTTACAGTTTTAGATGAATAAGAAGGACAGTTAGGGAACAGCGTAGGCAAGACATTTCGTTTTAGTCTCGGTATTTTTAACCGTTGCTGTAGAACAATTTATTATATATCCTTTGGCAAAATGTAACTCACAAACCCTGCTGAATTTGGATGGAGTAAAATTTTCCCTGTGAATAGCCTTTACCCATTTATTGGACATGGCTTCGTCCGTTGGAAAACGAAATGCGTGTACTTTCGGCCCATTTTGTGTAATTTCCACAGCAAGCGCCTAAGCTGCAAGAGTACGGCATTATAAGAATATCCGTAACACCGGTAGAACTTACTGCAACACAAGAATCTCACGGTTATCACACATATTATTAAATAAAACACAAAGGGAAGAAATTAACCTGTACGCGTGGCCGTCCAACAACGTAAAGTAAACTAGGGCAAATGGCGGCACGCGGCAAATGCACTTGTTATTGGGTATAGGTGTTTACCTGCTTATGTCTACGTCACGCGACTGTGACGTCACATTATCGTGTCCTTGTCTCTCGGTATTGTCGAACTGATTCCATATAATATTTGCCATCCCGCACGCCTTTCGAGCCAATCATTTTTTGTCCAAATACGAAATAACTAAACAATGCCGTGCCAGACTTCATTATAATTTAATAACCCGCCCGTACCTCAAAAACTAAAGCATACGACATTTCCGATTCAACTGAGTTTAGGGAGTAAAAAATTACACTAGGAATTGAACTTGAAACATTTTGTAACATTTATTTTAAAAACTAACGCAGAATAGATTTTACACCTTGTATAACGGACGCCTATCAACGACTTTTCAAATATAAATCATTAGCAACAAATCAAACGTGCAATTAAAGTGACGTTGAATCCGTACAAAAACTGATTCACAATCGATCATTATTGCTTGCGAAGATGTAGGTATCTTCATATACTGGCTTTAGGAACTACGTTTGAAATATCTTGGCATACAGCAAAGGACTCTGAACATAATGGTCATTATTTTATATTATACGTATTTCCTAAATCCTAATATGACGTCTCGAGGAACAAATCTGCAAACTTTTACTGTCACTAAATTGATACTTTTGCAATCTACATCCGCGTGGGTCAGGACCGAAGCAGTTATATATATATAGAAATGTTCAATAAAGCGAGTGGAGAAATAGGTAAAAAAAAAAATAGCTCACAAGCAGCAAGAGATTTGAGATAACATCAACAGCACTCCATCAAGCACATCCCAAGAATATTAGATGGCGTTTCCCGGATAAATAATGCAATGGACTTTTCCGAAGCATTCGCAAATAATTTTGAATTTACAGCTGAGAATTCCTTACCATGAAATCCTTTATTGAAGATCAACTCATCAGCCTCTCCTCAGCTCACCCACTCCCATACAATCTACTTTTCATTATCCACAAACTATGCGCCCCCCATCTCTGAGGCCTGAAACGCCGCACTCGGCTCCGATGGCATCCTCATTCCATGGTTTTCAACCTTTCTTTCATCTTCCTCAGCAAACTCCTTGACTCCTACAACCTCATTGTCAAAATTACTCTTCCAAGCCAGATAGCCTAGATATCAACACTCGAGCTAGCGGCCTATCTCCATGACGAACCAGGTGCGTAAAATAATGAAAAGAATATTGACCATTCTTCAGACTCTCAGAGCTTCTGGAGATACAACAACCCGTTGACCCTCACCAATACGCCTATCGCCCCCCAAAGAGCCACTACCACAACCGACTCCAGTGACTGTGCCACTACTAGTCATCTCGCTTGCTTGGAAAATGATTTACAAATTAGTCTAAGCTCAAACAGCACACTATTCAGCATCCCTGGACGTAGCCTGATGCATTTGACATTACAAACTTTTCCAAGTTTCAAGCGGTCCAATTTTACAGGATTGCTCCAGATTTGCTTACTTAACATCACTCAGTCAATCATTTATCCTCAATAGTAACACCCTCGGAGTGAGCCTAGACGATTTCCACTTATGGAGCCAACATTCCTCATCCCTCAGAACCCACACCTGCAGTGACCCGAATATACTTCCACTTCTCTCAAGACGCAACCTGAGTATCAAGCTAATCACACTTGTAAAAATTTGTAAGTCCATCACACTCCCAAAGCTTGACTAGGGTTGCTCTGTATAAGGACCTACAAAAAAGTGCCTGACCCCATCCAGAACCAAGCCCTTAGAAGCGTAGCTGGCGCGTTCCGCACTTCCCCTGTCCCCAGTTTACAGTGTGAGACCAGTATCATCCATTTATCCCTCCAACACCTCCATTCTTAAATATTCAGGACTCACCTTCTGGACGGCCGGAAGTTGTTCTATGTCTCCTCTTTTTACCTCCTCGAACTCCCTTCCTTCTTTAACTCAGATCCCCACACCTCCCCTTCTCTCCTCCCACCCGTTCACCTAAACACTGACCTGATTAAATATGGAAAGAAACATCCATCAAAGTGATCTTCCTAGATCTAGTTCATGGGAGACTACCTACACTGACGGCTCAAAATCACACGCCTGTCCCATCTTTTCCTTCTGCCACAAGCTTAACAGCCACGTCTCTGTGTTCTTCGCAAAGCTGTATGCAATCTACGCAGTTCTCAAACGCATATTGGCCATAAAAGGCCCCGGTCCCTTACTATTTTAACCGCCCTCAGATCCCTTAAATCTCTCAGACCTACCCACCCTATCGTAATTACCATTCCAGACCTGCTCTCTAGGACCTCGGAGAGCAATATTGATATTACATTGATGTGGGTTCCTGGCCAAGCCAGTATACCCATTACCCGTAAACGAGAAAGCTGATGATAACCTTGCCAATTAGCTGCACAAGAAGGGTTCTACATACACGACATTTGACCGCTCATCGAAGGTGTCATTAGGAACCTAGCCCAGCTCCAAAAAGACCTGCTTGAGGGTGATAAAGAATGGTAGGAGGTCAAAAAAGACTTTCATACTCCTTTTAATACCCCCTCCTCCTCACCAGAAGAGAAAATTTAATCAGACGCCTTACCCGCATAGTGCCCTGGGGTAGTTTAATCATTCTTTAACTGAAGATTGACCAGTATTCTGAGCAATTGGCTCATTTCAGTTTATTAGGAACGAGAGTGGAAGAAAACTAAAAAAGTGTATCAACAACGTTAATCGTTAGTTGCCATAGGAATAATACGACGTCCTTTGACGAAATATTCATTAGGTAAGTATAGCTTTAGTACTAATTGTTGTCGTCTATATGAGTCAATTCATTTACTTCAGAACTCCAATTTGTTTGTGGTTTATTCTTTACGGGTTGAACAGCTGGCATCATATCTTAGTATATCTTATTTTCCTATATCTATCCGTTCATATTTATTATCCATGTAAGGCTTGAACAGCTGGCATATCTTAGTAGGTATAGCTTATTTATTCTATTTTCCTTTCTTCGCTTAGATATCTATCTGTTTATCCAAATTGTTTTATATTCTTCGGATATACTAAATAGTGCTTTTAAGAATAAATGTGCATACATCATTTAACATATTTTTATTAAAAAAGTATATATTACTTTAAAACTATACAATAAATACAAAACATTGTACACATAGTACAACAGAAGATGTGTTGGCAGCTATTGACGACCCTTGTCAAGTTTGAAGTAATAGCAATCAGATCTCCGCACTTCCGGCCTGTCTAGCAATCCATATACGTTTGTACTTCATATTTGGTTTGTCTTATTAACAAAAAACAAGAAGACAAACTCCAAATCACCCTTATTTAGTAAAAACTGGAGTTAAGTAGCTTTTCATCCATATAAAAAAATATTTGGATCACACTAATTGTTCGTTACTGCTCGCTGATAAATCTAGCAGTCTCCATGCTGCTCTGGGATCTGCTTCCGTAATATCTCTGCATAACACCCATACATAAGTCACTCTCATGATTTTGTCTGGATCACCTTCAACTACATTGCCTTGTGAATCCTTTACAGCCATAACTTGTTGGGAAGTAAATGAAATTATAAGTACAGGTCCTTGCTCCATTACTTTACCCATGACTAGATCGACATTATCTATGTCTAAGATTTTGGATTCTATTTTGTAACCCTTTTTGTATGCTTCTTGTATTGGAATGGAAAATAGATTGTAGGGACCCTCATGACACCTGTAAAAAAAGTAACAAAAAAAAATACAAAGGCCATAAATAGTTAAATGAATATCAGAATCATTAAAGTTACAGTAATAGATATACTTACCAGTCTTTTAAAATTTCAAGATCTCCTCTAGTCATAGCTTCTAGTATATTAGGTATAATGTCAGTTTCACACTGTTTCAAAAATCGTTTTGAATCAAAACTGTTGTCAATCTTACAAATCTCTGTCAAAGTTTCTGAAAGTTCTGTTTTTTGGAAAAGACCTCCCATGATATCCGATACTTTGTCTGTTAAAGCTCTAGATGCTCGGATGACTGGATTTTCACTCTCATCAAATTTAAGTTTCCAATCCATAACTTTATGAACATAAGCATTGTTATCTCTGAAAAAATATATTTGAACAATCACTTAAACATTAGTAATGAAGAACAATTAATACATGTCACCCTACCCAGTACTTGTTGGGGCAAATATAGACATTGATATTGATATGTAGGTTATTCTTGTCATATCGACAGGTACAATATAAAAAAAAATTAATCTTCAAAATGCCTCTTTCTCTTCATTATTTTAAAAAATGATACACTTCATATAAATATTTAGGTTATGTCCCTATTAAAAGGAAAATGGCACTACCTGAAATTTTGCCAGGACTGGTAAAATTTTGAATCCTTATGTAGTTCTACACCCATTGCTTCTGTGTTAGGCTCATAATACTTTTGGTTTTGTACTGCTGAGGTTTCTGTTCTTTTTCTAAGTATTTTTGGACTTACATAGACTCTGCCTAAAGAAAAATCATAATTTTATTTAAACACTAAATACTATATTTAAAAAATGTGTTTGACTGAAAAGTTGCTAAAAAGTATATTGAATCAATAGCAGGGATTTCGATAGGTTCCTACTTAAATATTATGGCAAACAAGACTTGGTTCTTCAGTTCTAATTTTTCAATAATTTATAAATGATAAATTCATAATCTTAATTATATTATCTGCTTGAGATAATTTTATTCCAATACCTGAATACTTAATTATTTCAAATTTACCTTGTATACTAGTTGTATCAATTTCTTTTTTAACTGCTTCAGTAGCTTTACTAATACTTTGAAAGGCACCAGTTTTACCGATTTCTTGTGCTTTTTCTCCAATTGTGTGAGTGGTTTTGGAAATTTCCTCTGAAATCTTTCCTGCCTGTTTTGCTATGTTTGTTTTACCAGCTTCATCTATGACTCCTTGAACCTTATCTTTGAATGTGCTAAATTTTTCTTTTAAAACATCGCTGCCTTTAGTGGCCTCTTTTTCGACAGTTTGGAACTTTTGACGTGCTGCTTTTAGAGCATCACTCTGTTCAAGTTTTTCCGCTTCTTCTTGAAATTTCTTAAGAGACTCCTTCATTTCTTTATTTTTTGCCATTTCTTCTCGAAAATTGTCATATAACCTTGACAAGAATGATGGTCTTTTTTGAGGTTCTCTTGAGTAATAACGGAACTGCAAATAAGTTTTAAATAGAGCAGACAAGCTTAGTTTTATAATATAATCATAAATTGACAGGGTCTTTATTCAGCATAGAACATTATTTCTTAAAATGTAAGCTATTGTATGACAAAACTTACCCCATTTCTTGAAGTCCTTGTGGCTTGATAGAAAAGGAATTTACTAATTTGGTGCATTTTGCTGAAAATTGCGTACTTCTTTCTATACCCAGATATTTTCGGCACGTTCTTGATCGTTTCTAACCTCTAAACTGTGTTTATGTTGGGACGATTGCGGTGCCAAGATAATCGCGAATAAGTAATAGAAACGGCAGTTTAACTAAGGAAAGCGAATAAAAACGAATGTTAAATAATCATTTTAAATATTTTCCAAAAATTGTTCATGTTCGGAATTTTTTGACATAGGAAGGTCGAATGACGGATGATGCAAACAAAAAAAAAGTGACATTATTGACAGGTTCACTGCGGTTTTTAAAATTTGTTATCCTAATAGCGGAAAGTTGATTCTGTCGATGAAATATTTATTTCGGCCAGCGCAGCGCATTCGATCCATAGATTTCGATCATCGAGTAGAGTGATTCGGCATTTACCGAAACGTCGGAGATGAAACTAGGAAGGAAATAAAACAATCAGATGAATAATGGTTTAAATGGTTATCATTTACAGCGATATTAACGAGTCAAACCAGAACAACCCAAGTAAACGATTAACTTCATCGCGAAATCTTATGACATAGTTACAGTTAGTAGTTTATTGTTACCGGTAGATTGATCATCATATGTCTAACTAGTGTAACTCATTGGTCCTCGAGACCACGTACCTGTATTGGCATTCCGATCAACTTTGATGTCGACTAACCAGGTTATTTTGAATAAAATTCATTTAAATTTGGTGTACAAAATCGCACTTGAGTGCAATATCGATCGTCTTGGTCTCTGAGACCAGGTGCTTGTATTGTCATTTCAATTAATTTATCTCACACTAAGTTCAGGCTTGCACAGTGTAGGTATATTTTATCACATCTTTTCTGGTAAATACTAAAATAATATTTTTATTTTATGCTTATCCGTGAGCACAGATAATGTTTGAACATAGTAAACAGTACACCTCGGCTCGTCCAACGATCGATTCTTGATGGGGCGATAACTAGAGGAATATATTCCTTACTTTATTTTGGTTGTCTGTACGGTCCGCGATATTTCAGTTCGTAGTGTACTTGTGAATGCATTCGATTTAAAGACCTGCAATTGGCAAGTATATGGCCCTTCGCTCGCTCCTGGGCTCAAGAAAAGGAAACTAACCAAGTACTAACTTAAGCCATAGCCAAGAAAAGTCCAGAAAAAACTGATTACTTAAAAAAAACCAAAACCGACGGGATTTGAACCGGGTCGCCGAAGTATAGGGCAACCATTCGGACCTCTGGACCATCTGCTGACTTACAAACAACTGGTTCACTGGTTGCATCGCGAATACATGCGTCACCTCACGTAGTTAGCCAATCACGCGCCTCTTATTCACAAGTGCACTATGAACTGAAATCTCGCGTACGATCCAGCGATTTGCATTTAAGAGCCCTCGTGGTTTAGTGGTAAAGGCACTGTGCTTATGATGCAGGGGCTGTGGGTTCGATTCCCATCGGTAGCTAGGCATTTTTTAAAAGATTAAATTTGGGTTGGTTTTGTTTGTTTGCGCCCCGGAGCGAGCGGAGGGCAATGCGTGAAGTGAAAAAAAAGGACTCTTGGAAGTGTGAAAGGCTTCTCGCAAGCTGTATTTATCAAACTAATAGGTAAAACAAAACTTATCTTATTTGTTGACTGCCTTTCACGGGGGTTGGGTGGGCATTTTAAGATCCTTTACACAAATAGAGCACTATGTAAAAAATCGTCCTCCTATTGGTCTATCCATCTCGTATTACAATATGTCTTCGTGATGCAATCAATATGTGGCAAGAGCTCTCATGGTTGAGAGGTTTAGACGGCTGGGTCTCACCTGGACGGCCCGGGTTCAAACTCCGTTGCTTTTTTTTTATTGTTTTTAAGATTGTTTCGAAACAGTTTTTTCCATGATTTTGGGTATGTCTTGGGTTAGCACCTGGTTAGTTTTCTTCTCTTGAGCCCCCGAAGCGACCGGAGGGCCTTGCGGATCGACCAATAGGAGAGGTCGATTTTTACATAGTGCTCTATTTGTGTAAAGGATCTTAAAATGCGTTGGATGGCACCATTGATTTGTATAGGAGTGGATAAGCAATAAATAGACCAAACATGGCAAATTTACGACCGCGAAATGTAAGCAAAACTATTCCTATTTTGCCTTGCGCATTAGAGAATTAGTGAGCGCCATCTGTTGCAGTGTGAAGGTCATTAGGCAGGCCCGGACTTAAAAATTTGAACTCGTACTCTTGTGATTATGAACGAAAGTAATTATTTCACCAAATATTCGGTAGAGTAGTCTTGCCGATTGTGAAATGGGCCAGTTAGCATAGTGAAACAAACAATAAGGTATAAATAAGTAATACTTATAATAATTATACTTACTTGAAATGGGAAATCCCGGGTATTTTGCCTCTACTGCTACAAAACACAACCATACACTTTCGGGATTCTATTTTGGTACCATCACCCATTGTTTATGTGCGTATTGTTCAATTAAAACGAAAATCAAAATAGGGTACGCACAAATGTGAACCACTAAACTAAAACTAATTAAGCAACTACAAACACTAGGTCCAAAGAAAGTCAATAAAAAGTAAAGTATTCGAATTATCAACACAAAACGCAGCGCCGTCAAAACGAAAACACGTCAAAGACAAAAGCCAAGTTCGGGCCTGATCGACGCCTGCAGAGACGCCAAGTGTTTTAGTGCGCATGACAAAACGGGATCTTCTTTGTTTACGTTTTTCGATTTTGCGTCGCTTTTGTCCTGCGCAGAAACCCGTTTTTTCGCCCATAGGTTGCCACTTTTGAATAGTGCAACAGGCGGCTATTGCTTATCCACTCCTATACAAATCAATGGATGGCACTGCCACGAGGAAATTTGTCAGCACACCACCCTTCTTCCGGCGCTGAGACAGAGCTACCCTTCTGCTTGTGTTACACGTTAGTCCAGTATGATGGACCTTGTATTCGGTGAGAACCTCCAGTAAGACAGACCTGTGCCCCTGGTGATTCCCGAGCTTTTTACAAATATAAGCTAATGAATTGCACGACTGAGTTCCTATGCAAGGAGGCTTCGCACAATGTAGGTATAACCAATTTCTGACAGACTCCAAATCCCCGCAGGATATACCTCTGATCGCCCACAGGGCACGCTACCGCGTACCCTGTACGTCCTAGTAGGAATCACCCTCCACTACACGACCCACCCTACACTTTCCAGGCTCCCCCTAAGGATTAGTGCACGTTTTCTAAGCAATAAGCTTCCACTATTCGTGTCGAATTTTGTAATCCGTTTCCAAGGTGTTCGTCCTTCGACACCAGAACCGGAAGTCGAAAACAAAGCTCATAAACTGATTACCAAAATTAAAGTAAGGTTTTGTAGTTAAATTCAGCACATGCGAAAAGACAGAATATATTCCTCTAGTTATCGCCTCCTTGTCAGATAAAGATGGGCGCGAATAACGTGTAAGAGACGAAGAAAAAAGATGGTTATCCCATGCTTGGTTTGAATTGTTGGCAAACCGGAAGCAAAATTTACCTTAGAGTGCAGTGCTGCCAACTTAAAATTTGGAATTATTTACAAGTTGTTTGTGATAACCCACTTTTACCAGAAGACGTTGCCCCTACCTCATTAGAGGGCTTCAGAGTTGGGTGCGCATCACATTGTTAAAACACAATAATATTTCACTACGCACGGCCCTCCGCTCGCTACAGTGGCGTGATCGTGGCGATCTATAGATCAGTGGGCGCAACCAACAGCAAGGCATTCCCAAGAAAAAAAAATTACACAGTATTAAAAACAAACGTCTTGCCACTGGAATCGAACCCGGGCCGCCGTATTGAAGACTCAGGATCCAACCACTGAGCTACGGACCAGTTGTCAGCAATTCGATAGACCATAAAGATATGGTGTTTATCAATAATGTAATGCGCGCGCCACTCTGAAGCCCTCCGATGCGGTACGGGCAACGTCTTACCCGCAATCTATATAACAAAATGCCCTCAATTTTACCTACATATAAAATATTGAAATTGCGTTCTATATTCAGCCGATTTCAAAAATTTTGACGTTTACGGAACGGAAACCGACTAACCAGATGATACGTCACATCGAAATTTGTATTTATTTGCCCAAATATTTGAAAAAAAATAGCGAGTCTGCTAGTACTCGGGACCCTGATTTGTAAACATATCCTATATCGAAATGCACAAATATTTGAGCAGCCCTTGTAAAATCAGTGCGCATGGTTATGATGTCACAGCCGATCACACATTTCCGTCTCCATCCGCATGCACATTTCCATCCCATTTGCCGAGATTGCCTTCATACCGCCGTGTAAGGTGTTAACATAACAAGAAGCAGATGTTTTTTTCTTGATTTTGGGTATGCCTTGGGTTCGTTTTGTTTGGTTGCGCCACCAGAGCGAGCGGAGGGCCATGCGTACAACCATTTTTTACCATTCATGTTTTGCCATTGGGAAACCACCAACGTAAATAATTTAATATTTGGGCTGTCGTTAGCTGCTCTTTTAATAACCCGTAACTGTCACGAGTGTCACGTCATTCTTCTGTATTCTGTGACGTGGCGTTTACTGTACTGAATTCGCTGTAGATGTTTAAATTAACGTTAACCATACGGACTTTATTTGCAAGGATAAAAAAAAATTGCTTCAAATTTGAGACTTTAAGATCAGAGAATTGAAGATTCCCTAAGAACCTTGAATTGCCCGCTTTTACCCACGTGTGGAAATTCTTACCCGCAAAGGTGATTCAATTACCCACAAATCGGGTAATTATCCGCACATTGCAGCACTGTTGGCGTGGCACACTCGCGTCTACCTACAGCAAATTTTCGACCTTTGGACCTGCGCATTTGGCAGCAGCCTGCATGGCCCTAGGCTCTCTTCGCTCGCTCCGAAAGCGCAACCAAACAAAACTACAGATTGGCAGAGATGGCCTTTGAGCCTACTTGTCACCGCGACCCGACGGATCTATTGTGACTCTCTCCATATTATAGAGCTTCATCCAGATGTGTCTTTCTGATTAGACCCCACAACCTTGATAGTGGCTCCGTCGTGTAGCTATTAGCTTCTGGTTTAGGTACGCCAAGTAGTTGGGAGCGCACTCTCGATAAGCCTTCACAGTGGCATAGCACGTGAGATGCCGTCTCCTCCTCCTCCTGGCAGAACCTGCATTCGCTATTTTCTGCCAAACCTATGACGCTTAGGTGCTTTTTCAGCCGGCAGTGGCCTGTCAGCAGACCCACCATTATCCTGACAGCCTTCCTGCCGTAGCTTAGCAGGTCTGTTGATAGTTTGGCCGATGGACCTATTATAAATTCCTTGGCCTGTCTTTGTCCCAAAGTGTTGTTCCACCATTTTCGGGATTCTTCTGCTATCCATTTCTTCATGGCTGTTTTAGCGATTGGTTTGGCTATCCCGCAGAACGGTTCTGGTCCTATCATGTACCTAGGCGAGCCTTCTCTGGCTATTTCGTCGGCAGTTTCATTACCTTGATAGTCTTCATGCCCAGGTACCCATGATAGTGTCACTCTATGTTGACTTCCTATGTCATTCAGAGCATTGTGGCAATCCAGTACCAATTTCGATGTTATTTTGTTGGATTGCACAGCTTTTATTGCCGCTTGGCTGTCGGAGAAGATCGCAATTGTTGTTTTGTTGCAACTGTATCTTCTTTTTATTTCCTTTGCACACTGTTCTATTGCTGTTATTTCCGCTTGGAACACTGTCGCTAGTTTGCCCATGGAAATCGAAATTCTTGTTTTCGTCCTTGGTTCATATATTCCTGCTCCTACTCCTTCCCGTGTTTTTGAGCCGTCGGTGTACCAGATCTCATTTGCCCTAATTGGGGGGCCATTTTTCCAATCATTCCTGTTTGGAATATGTGTCGAGTACTTTTTGACAAAGCTGTGGTGGTGCTATCCGTGAGCAATCCCAGGATGTCATCTGCCTTGATTTCTTTGTTTAGCTTCTCTTGTTTGGTATTATGTCTACCTATAATCGGTTTTTGGCCTTGTGATAGCCTGTATGTGACGGAGCGTGCTTCGCCCTGTATGTATATTTGGATTGGTGGTAGGTTTAGTAGGACTTCTAGAGCCGCAGTGGGCGTTGTGCTCATGGCTCCAGTGACGCACAGGCATGCTAGCCTTTGAACGCGACTTATTTGCCTTTTTGCCTCCGCCTGCATGGTTCTTGTCCACCATACTACTGAACCATACGCTATCATTGGTCTTACCACTGCTGTGTATAGCCACAGTGTCATTTTGGGATTGTGGCCCCAATTCTTTCCGCACATCCTTCTGCATCTTCCTAGCGCAACTCTGGCTCTAAGAGTTGCTTTTTGGATGTGTGGTTTCCAGGTAAGCCTCTGGTCAAATATGACTCCTAGATATTTTGCTTGCTTGGAAAAAGGTATTTCTTCTCCATTTATCGCCAGTGGTTTTAGTCCTGTAAGGGCTCGCCTTCTGGTAAATGGAATGATAATCGTCTTTTTTTGATTAACTGATAGCTGTTCATCTTTACACCAGTTCTCCACTATTTTGAGAGCTTTTTGGCTTCTCTCTGAGGCAAATCTGCTTCGTACTACAATCGTTAGGTCGTCTGCATATCCTAGACAGTAAAAGCCTTCTGCAGACAGTTTTTGTAATAAGTCGTCCACTAATATGGCCCATAGTAGTGGAGATAGAACTCCCCCCTGGGGGCATCCTCATCCCACCGCTGCCTTTGTGGTTGTTTCTCCCAGAGTGGCTGAGATTATCCTGTGCTTTAGACTAGTTTCTATCCATTTGCGCAGTGCTGTTGGAGTCCCTCTCCTTTCCAACGCGCTTATGATAGAGTCTGTTGAGGCGTGATTGAAAGATCCCTTCTATGTCCAGGAATGTGGCTACGGCAATCTCCATGTCCTCTAAGGACCTTGAATGAAGCTATTTAGGTCGTCCAGGGTAGGTCTGTCGACTTTCCTGGTTGGTAAGCATATTGACGTTCACTTAGTGGGAACGTCTGTTGAGCATAAAAGAAGATAGGCTTATGGGTCTATATGACTTTGGTGTGCGGTCCGAGATTCTGCCAACTTTTGGCAGGTATAGGACCCTTACCTGTTGTCATAGACTAGGTACAACTCCCCAGGCTAGACACCCTCTAAATATTCTGCATAGGTGTGGTAATAAGATGTCCTGACCTTTTTGCAGAAGTATGGGGTGTATTTCGTCTAGCCCTGGTGACTTAAATGGTTGGAATTGGTTGATGGCCCATCTAATCCTCGCAGGTGTTACGACCTCTTTAACTATTTCCCACTCCTGTCTACCTGGTCTTTGTGGCCTTGGCTTAGGCGGAAGGTCAGATGGGCCTGTTAATTGCATTGCTGTCGGAAAGTGTGCCTTTAGGAGCAGTGTTAAACTTTCCTCAGCTGTTTTGGTGTACGTGTTGTCCTCCTTTTTGAGGAGCTCGACATTGTTGTTTGTGTTTTCTTTTGCTAGGACTTTGTGAATTCGGGCACATGCTGGGGTCTCATTTACCCTTTCGCAGAACCTTCTCCACGAATCCCGTTTGGCTTTTCGTATCTCTTTATTATACTCTGTTAGTTTTAACCTGTAAAGATCCCAGTCATTGGTTGCTTTGGCTTTATTAAATAGCGTTCCGAGTTTTCCGTTCCACCAAACTGTGCTTTCTTTTTGTTTTCAGGTTTTAACTGGGCAATTGTTCTGATATGCCGTAGCTATTGCTTCGCTAATCAGCTGTACTGGGACTTCTAAATTTTCCGCGTCCTTAACCTTGGCTGTTACCCTTTGTAGACCTTCTTCGAAGGATTTTGAATATCCTACCCAGTTTGTGTCACGGGGATTTCTAAACAGTATTGCTTTAGGGGAGGGGATTTTAAAATCAAAGCTAATATGCCTGTGATCAGAGCAGGATGGTTCATCTGATGCCATCCAATTGTGGATCATGTCGCTCGCCCTGTTAGAACTTATAGTCATGTCAAGGACCTCCTGACGGGCTCTCGTTGCGAATGTTGGTTCGTTGCCTACATTGGCAATATTTAAACCTTCTGTTAAAATAAATTGTAATAAGGACTCACCTCTTCCATTTACGTTCGTGCTGCCCCACATCGTGTGATGTGCGTTAGCATCACATCCTAGAATGAGTTGGAGCTTCTGTTCCTCACAGTAGGATATAACATCCTTGAGCATATGCGGTGGACATTTTTGCTCCTCTCCTGGGAAGTAGGCGGAACATTCAACTATGCTTCTTCCACCTTCCTTCGTGGGTAGTGACAGGATAGCTGTAACAAAAATCACCCGAGCATAGCCCCGGAATTAAAGTAGATTTAATACTATTATTATGAATGATACATGCACGAGGTTTATTAGCTGACCTATCGTACAGTAACTTACCTTGGGAGGGCTTGAGGCCTACAATTTTCCCTTCGTTGATCCAAGGTTCCTGCAGGAGGGTGATGTCGAGGCCTTCGTGTTCAAATCTGCGACATAGCACGGCCGAGGCGGCCTTTGCATGTTGCAGATTTGCCTGCAGGAACTTGAGATTGCCCTCTACTTCGAAGACTCTTCTGGAGTGGTACCACCGTCTTCCGTCTCCATGGCCGTGTCAGGTGCTATCCTCTTCAGAGGGCAGACGCCTTGAGCCGTTTCCGGTTTTTCAGTGTCCTCTTGTTGGCACGTTTCTGGGATTGACTCCTGCTCGGGTGCCTTTGGTGGGATGCCTCCTTCTTTGACGCGGAACTTAATTTTTCCTATGCCAAAGAATGGTGACATATCCACTTTTTGGAGGTGGTCGAATGAGGCCTTGTCCATTGAAAAGGTCCACACTTGGCCTTTTCCGGTTTGGGAGTTTCCGAAGACCGTCCACAGCTCGGTGTTGAGTCCTCGGTTTCCTACCTGTAGCCTTTTCAGGATCCTTTCCTTGGGTAGCTGTTCCCCATATTCGTCTGGGACGAACAGTGTGCAGGCGAATGGCTTCGGGATCTCTTCTCCTTCCAACGCCTTCAGTTGTGCAATCTCCCATGGCTTTAGTAACGGGACCAGGTCCTTTAGCCATCTGGCACTTGTGGGGTTAGCACACGAGAATACAAGGTACCCTGACCTGTGGGTACATTTGTAAAATTGTACCTCTGGTCCTTCCTTTGGGATATCCTCTAGTTGTACCATTACGGTCCTTTGGATTGCCGTTAGCTGTTCCGGCTGCAATTGTACTTGGGGATAAGCCTCTGGTACAACTGCGATCTTTACCGCAGTCAGAGCTTCCTTGAAGTCTCCCGCCTTGTCCTGTTTGGCTGGCTTGTAAGAGTCCGTCTTGGCTCTTTTTGAAGGCTGCTTTCCTGGCGTGCTGCCTTCTGATATTGGGCGCTTTTGAGAGCTTTTTGGCATTGCAACCTTTGCCTTTCCCGCCTGAGTGGTTTGGGTTGCAGGGGCTTTTAATCCTGCCCTGATGAAGTTCTCCTTTATTACTGACCTTTTAGCCTCGTCGTAGGAGCTTCCCTCTTTCATCAGGTTTTTGACCTTGGTGTTCGAGTTACCCGAAGGAATGAGCGAATCTCTTGTTCCGTCATCGAGTCAACTTACTTAATTCTGTTTGTGCACTTTCGTTTCGAGGGTCGTGGCTCACTAGCCTGTTGACCCCCAGGGACTTGAGCACTGGTGGTTGGTTTTGAGGTTCCGGGCTTGACAGCCTCTGGATCCTCAGTTAGTGCTTTTGTAGCTTTGTCCTTGTTGGACTTCCCTCCTAAATCTTTTTTGTTTTTTGAACAGTCCATATTGTTCCCACGAGTAGCAAGGGATTGAAAAAGGTCCGCCTGAGCAGAGCCCGGCATACTCAGGTAAGGCTAAATACCAAGGGGTGTCGTCCGGTGCCCCTAGGGGAACGTTAAAGACCGCACTGTACTCCGACGGCCATTCAGCTTTCAGCACGTTGCCTTACACCTTAGCTTGGGTGAGTTGGTCCGCGGCAGTAGCTTTCGCAAAGGCTTTTGAGGGGTGTTACTCCCTCGCACCCTACTTATGGCCACCACTAACCCAGTTACCGAAGTAATCCGGCCCTACTCCCATCCGCCACCCGGAGACGCGCCCGATGGGGTCTCACCCACACGGGAAAAAACAAACAAACAAAACTACCCCAAGGCAATGACCAAAATCATAAAACACAGCTTTGAAAAATATATGAATTTGCATGTACGCATGCGTGAAGGCTCAAAATTGCTGTAGGTAGACTCGAGTGCGTGGCACCGTGCAATTATCTGCGTCTTTTTTACCAGCGCTATATCTCCCTTTCTACTTTCAATCGCCTAGCGCCGTGTCACATTTCTAACGCGTTCATCAACTTTCTCTCCAGATACAGCGAAATCAAGAATTTTGGTCCCCATAATTGTCACAGACCGTATACTACTTGCGTCACCCTGGTGTTGAAGACCATTAAGTAATATTAAGGGTAAAAACCCTCCTTAGTAAACACCGCTCCCAAAGATTATTACAGAGGTCTCTGATTATTACTAACGGGTACAGTAGCTTTATAAAGCCACTGTACTAACGGGTGGCCGAGGCAGAGACAACAATGCCGAGGTTTATTCAACAAACTCCTAAAACCAGCTTCTTGGAGACGCCAATTGCGGATTGCGAATTCAGAGATTTATTCTAAAATAGAGAGAACTAGAATATTGATGCGGATTTAATTTTCTGTGAATTTTTGTGACGCATGCGCAACAGCAGCTGTCTAGTGTCTTCTGTTCTTGTTTGTACCTACCACAGAAATAAGCTGTGTTTTGAATGTTTATTAACTGGCGTCTACCGCAAATTTCGATCTTCGGAGCTGCACATTTGGCAGCAGCCCGGTGTTTTTTAGTATTTCACTTCACGCGTGTCCCTTCGCTCGCTCCGGGGGCGCATCCAAACAAAACTAACCCAATCTAGCCCATGGCAATGCCCAAAATTAAGAAAAACAATTGAGCGAGTCTGCTAGTACTCGAGACACTGGTGTGTAAACATATGTCCTATATTGACATCATGGACATAAAAATCTAATACCGCCCTAGCGACTCGCTTTTTAGAAGCACCACTTGAGTCGTTGCAATCGCGGCCGTCCTGAATTAGCTTGCTCCTCAATGCGCATGGGTTTTGATGTCACATCGGTTTACGCATTACGTCCCATTTGCCCTGATACCGCCGCGAAAGATGTTCACACATCAAAAGAACTGATAAATATATGAAATAGCACGTACGCATGCGTGAAGGCTCAAAATTGCGGCAGATAGACGCGAATCTCTTTATTAGGTTAGGGGTTTTGTTTTCTTTGTGTGAATGTAAAATTCGTATATTAAATAGTTCAAAAAAAGGTGTGATTTGTAATTTTTATAAATACGTACGATTTTTGTCGATATTAAGACCCTTCTTGAACCAAATTCTGATGTGCCCCTTGTTGCTTTTTGTACCCGGATATCTCGCAAGCTCCAATTAATCTATGAATATTTTTACTTTTTATTCGTCTTTTTAACAATAAGTAGTTGGCTCAGCTTCGATGATGTCCAAAAAGTGGATTCTTCGTCCATGATGAAGCAAATTAATGCTAGTGAAAGGAGCATAAATAATAAAAATATCAGGAATAATAACAGAAATACACTAATTTTACTAGGTTATATCTCAAAATTTGAATTCTTTGAATGCAATATATACGTGATATACGAAAATAAAATGCGAATTTACGTCGTCGATATTCGCATTAGAGGCTAGGTCGCGTCGGTCTAAAATCGTTCCCGATGACGAAATACTGCGTGAGAACTACCCATGTAGTGGCGGTTTAGGAAAGTTTTTTCCAAGCGGTGTAGTGGTTTAACAGAGTCTTTGCCTATCATGCGGGTGGCTAGGGTTCGATTCCCGTTGGATCCAAGACTTTTTTTTAGTAAAAAGTTTTATTTCTTGATTTTGGGCATGCCTTGGGTTAGTTTTGGTTAGCACCTGATTAGTTTCCTTTTCTTGAGCCCGCGAAGCGAGCGGAAGACCACGCGTGAGTTAAATATTGTAATACTTCTGACATAATCGTGTCGGGAACGCTTTTAGACCGGCGCGACACGTAACGACGAGTCATATTCCGCAAATCACGTCCTTTAAGAACCTGCCATAACAGGCGGATTCCAGCTAAGAGTTTTGAGCACGCAAACGAGCCCCGGCGCGCGCAAATGTTCGGCGCACGTGTTTCAGTTGTTACCGCGTTTAAAACACAGGTTGCTTTCCCCTTGCCCCTGAAGGACCTGCCGGATATTTCGTACTTGAAGTACTAAAGCGTTTTATAGGTTATGTAGTTTTGGTTGGTTTGGTTGTTTTGTTATTATTATTATAAATATTAAATAGATAACAAAACTGCAATGGAATAACATATATTTAACTAAATTTAAGTTGATTGATTCCTTCTATCTTGCTACCGACTTGTTTCTTAATCCATCCTCTGATTTGGAATTGCTAGATTCATTCTTAAGTTTTTGTCAAGCTCTCAACAATTTTATTTAATTGAAACGATTAAAACCATGCACAAAAGAAACAGAAAACTCAAAGAAAGTCAAAACAGATTAAATAGAGGCATAGATAAAGAGCACATAAACAATAACAAAAACGCCTCGAATAATGGCCGCATGTAGTTTCGAGGCTGTTCCAGCTCCACAGTTGTGCTCATGGGCGTAGACAGAGAGGGGCCAGGGGGGGCCTGGCCCCCCCTGGGAATTTAACCGACTCATGACTTTTGTGTAAAAATTGGGCGTGGATCCCCAAAATTTGCCACTACTGCGGCCTTGTCTACGGCTCGCCCCCCTGAGAAAAAATCCTGTCTACGCCCATGGTTGTGCTCGAAGCGTTCGTGTTTCAAGCGTATTGCTTAAAGCCCAAACATTTGTTCAGCTGGAAAGCGACTCAGATAGCATTTGGGCCGTGGCTGCGTTCGGAAATTACGTTATCTCCGGCATCCCCGGTCTCAGAGAGTAGCGCGATCCGATCAGTGTTAATATCTTTGGTAATTTTTTAGTGCATCCCGAACACATAGGTTGAGCCTAATTTTGTATAATATGATTAGAATGTCATATAAATAGATATTTTTAACTAAAATTATTTGGTGTGTTGGTGTAACTATTTTATAAATATGAAAAAAATCATATTTATATTTAAAATCACTGTTGGGGTTATAAGAAGAAATTACCCTTAAGTAGTAATTGTTTATTATAATCCCAACAGTCAAATTTGTAATTTAAACAAAAAATGAAACAATAAATGTTATTTATACAGAAAATTAAGAGGGGGGACGAGCCATACCTCACTAAAAATCCCGAACTCGTCCATAGACAACTTGAAACGCAACCACCCTAGTAAGAGGTAGTGGACCAATTTGCACGGGCTTATGGTTCTGGATAGCAACCTACTCCGGACACTTGGCGCATCCCGTTGTAAATAGCCTTGTAGCAGTGCAGGGGCCGCTGCAGTTGGTGATTTTTTGTTCCCCCCTCCCTCTCTAGTAAGAAAATAATAGCTTGGGAGTGTCGAAAGATCGTCTTAAAGTGAAAATAAAAGGCGGAACTTCTGAGGTGGCTTCGGATCAACAGGGGTTGACGCTGATGGGAACCTTCTCACATTTGCAAATTCATGGCACAAGAGGTATTGCCTAAACTGGATTTATACGGCTGTAGTTTGGCCCGTTATTACCTTCGGGGTCATCGTGTGTAAACCGGTACGCAAACGATCATGTCTAGGGCTCAGTTAGACAGACTTCAGAGACTGGCTTCCAGGGGAATTACAAGTGCTATGAGGAAGATATTCACCAAGACTGGCTGACCGCCCTTCTATCTACTCCTGGAGTTTGAGGCCTTGAGATCTTCATATAGACTGAGAGGTCTCGGTCACCTAACGGATAATAACAGGTCAAGGGAACACATCAGAGTCTAGAGGAGGTCGGTCGATGAAACTCCTGAACTCTTAATGAGGGAGGATAGCACACTGCCCACCTAGAGTTCTAGTAGACTCTTCAGGTTTCACATTACCGATGGGTGGGGGCAGATGTGTATGGAGAAACCATAGGGGCGCTTGCCTTCGCCCTTACAACCGTGGTGCGGGCCGAAATGTGTGCGATTTTCAAATGTTGGTATAGAATCTGTTACATCTGCTCGGACAACAGCGCTGCTCTGTCGGCTCTTGGGGGTCTTAGCTGGGCATAATAGGTACAGTCTTGTTTGGGCTCCGGGACACTGTAATGCTCCGTGGAACGAGAAACTGATCGTTTGGCAACACAGGGTTAATAGGACTTGAGCCTGTTATAGGTGTGTCGCCATTCTAAGGAATACAATGAATATGCGGGCCGAAGATCTATGGCGGACTGACTACTCCATGAGTAAGGCAGGCTGGGCTACCCTTGGGTGACTCAGCGCCTTGTAGTGTGAGATGTTCCTGGCTCTGGAGAAGGGGGATATGAGGCTTGTGACATGGTTCCTCACAGGGCACTGTTTTTGGACAGACATTTGTATCTGCTACGGATCGAAGATACGGATTGTAGGTGGTATTTAGAAGACGCGGGAATCGTCTACTCAGGTTCTTGCTTACCTTCCAGTGTTGGCTAGGGTAAGAGGAATGCGCTACGCCGCTTTGGAAGTTGCTTACTGAACCCGGAGGATATAAGAAAGATTCAGCTGTGTATCTTTGCTAGGAAGGCCGGGCTACTGAGCTGAATGGATATGTGAGTGGACGCACAAGTCGCGACTAGTAGCATCGTGCAAGGAGTTTCTCTCCGGCGCGGCCTTTCGAATTCATACAGATAATTTAAATCATGTTCCAATGTCCGAAGAATATTTTAAATTACGGAGATTAAACAATTACTCAAGTTCTCCATTACTATTAGCCATTTAAATCCAATAGTATTTGTCCTTAAGTTCATATTAGTTAAAGTTGGTTTGGGGTTTTCCTTGAAAATGTGCAAATTTTTGTCTTGAAGATATACTAAACAATTACCTTAGGGGAGGGGCAATTATTTAAAATAAATCATATCATATAAAGTTGAGTCAAACATAGGTGTTGGGCTCTACTAAATTGTTACCAAACTGACGATTAAGCTGAGACTAATACAAACCACTTTACATATTTTTGTTTTAAGAGGTTGAGGAAAACATTGAAATTCAGTTCTTGTGTGTCATTTTTTCGAATGTGCCGTGATGAAAAGAAAATCGATTTTACATGCTAATGCTCTACAAACTGCTTTATAATTAATACACATCTTATGTAGAACGCAAGAATAAGGTATATTACAAATTAAATTCTTTAATCTTGAATTTATTTTATCTATCTAAATTAAATTGCGCCTTTTTCCGCATGTTTAACCACCTAATTTTAGAACTCCTCCAGATTGATGTTATGAGCCAAAGTAAACGAGAAGCAGGAGTTCATTCATACTTCGGTCACTAATTTATTTCTTATTGGTGGGGATATTTATACATATATTTATATTGGATGCCAACATTCCTAGGCTGTCGCTGAATATATGTCTATATTAAAATTACGAGGGGAGATTGCTGAGTGGATCCGTCCCTTCACGGATTTTATAACTGATGGATATGAAGTAAGTAAATATCTTTCACGTTTATATAAGCTGAACTAAACCGTTCGGTGGCTAAACGCTATTGGACATTACCGGGTGATACAGTTTACTTTTTTTCCACACGATAAAATTTTTATGGGAACTATCAGGGACAGTTTAATCTACTTAGACAGGCTTTGGGGGCTGGAGACACAGGTCGATCAAAAGGACACAGTAGCAAATTTATTAGGGCTGGGTTTGGATTGGATTGTATATGTGTTGAGGGGGGAGGTTGTAGGTACGACCGATGGAAAATTGCGCCGCAGACGAAAAAATTGTGTATGTAGTCGTGCGTTTTAGGACACAGCGACCATTACATCTTTGGTGTCTGCATATAGATGCTGTGGTGACTTTATTTTTTAGTGTGTGATGCAGGGGGCAGGGATATATATTTTTGTATTGGATCAGTAAGTGCGTGTGGAAATAGAGTTAGGAGCGATTCAGCTCCTGGAACAGCGAGAGTCAGGCATCAGTGAATATGAGGGGTAAGGGAGGTGAAAAAGTTGCGAGTAGGTTGGGTGATCGGGTTTGAATAGTAGGGAGTTAGCGTAGCAAAGTAAGAGGAGTAGGAGGTGCTGCTGTAGTGACATATAGCCAGATTCAGAGCATATGTCTGGTCAAGTCTGGTGGCAAAGCCGCAATCCTCTATGTACTGATTGGATCAATTTGATCGAACTGTAGGCAATGGAACCTCCATCTAACTTAGATTATACGAGGGACAAGTATATTCTTAGGAGAGACCCTTGGATAGAGCGTCACGTGGTGCCCGCCAGAAGGTTTACTAAGTTAAGATCCTTATTGCATATTTGGCGCAGTTTCTCAATGTGTTTCCTCCAGTTCAACACTTAAGCGGTGGTCTATCTCTATCAGATAAAACGGCCGCCCTAACACTTCGCACTTTTCCAACACGGCGGCATCGCTTTTGATGAACCCGATTTATTAGTAAAATAAAAATAAATTTATAATAATACAGTTCATTTTATTACATTGGAAACCTAATTTATATTTAGTCATTTTAAACAAATAGATTACGTCTTTCCATAGGCGTCGCGAAGGCGCTGAAACTAAAGGAGCGATATTGTTTTTTGACTCCTGTTAGCGATACCAATAATGATGCATTTCTTTCACATATGCGACCGTAAGGTACATATACTTAAATAAAACACAAAATTAAATACATTGTGGCAATATATTTATACAATTCTAATGCATACAGGCCTATATAAATCTAGACTGTATCTACAAAAGGGTAAAATAATAAACTTTTGAGGTAATAATTTTCTTACAAAGTTGTAACTTTTACAGCATTGAAAATCAAAATATACAAATACTAGCGAGCCATTAGTGTCTAACAAAAATAAATAGTTTAAAAACATTTTTTAATGTTTAAACAGATTTATTTTCTAAATCTGATCAGAACGTCTAATAAAAAGCAGAAATTTCATATATTTATTAATAAGGTTTTAGAAGTAATATACAGCCATACGCCATTAAATGACTCTAAAATAATAAAGTTATATACAATAATATTACATATAGTCTAAGAAAAATAAATTATATAATTACAGGTTTTTGTAGTACCGACAAATTTTCAATGAAACGAAAACTAGTAGGTCTCCTCCGACGATCAAAATAATTCCTATTAACATACAAAGTGAAAGTCTAACATTGGAATTCTGGTTCATATTTGCAAGTAGGTATCGTAATACATTACATTCAAAATATAGTTAGTTTGGCGCCACTTAACTGTTTCGTACGCCACTGATGGGGGTCAGGTCTACTATCGACTTTTTTTGTTACAATGATTATTGGTGACTGTGATTCATACCAGCAAGTGTCTACCTCTTGGTATGCAAGTATTTGGATTGTATGACGTATACTTCATGTTTTCTTCTCCTATACTTTTATTAGATACTTATTACTTATTTACTACCAGTATCGTAATGAAGCGCATTACGACACGTTTTATTACTAAACTGGATTTTAATTTAACCAATCAGAATTTAACATCACAGTGATATCAGTATCAAAGATAGCCATAGTCATGACAGATTTAAAATTTAACAGTTCACGGACAATTACTTTGTAAATGTTAAAAATTAAATATTATTTTTCATTATTAAGACTGGCCGTGAAAAACTCGCATTTAATAGCTATTAAGCCACCTTTATTCATTACGACACTTGCCTACGGCTCGTATCGTAACTGTCATGCTCGTGTCTTAATAGCTATCATTAAATGTTCATTGCATAATATACTATTTTGCACTTTGCAATTTTTATTGCAAAGCTTTTTTCCGCTCTTCATTTTTCATTTACTTCACACTATTTATATTGATTTAAACTATTTTGATCGCCATATACAATACTTACAATTAAAGTCAAGGAACAATAAAACATTAAACATTAAAAAATCTGAATGTATTTATACATATCTCAGAAATAGGTATGTTTCGTAGCTTCGCAGATATGATGAAACAAAATTTGTACTTCCATTACGCTTCAAAGGAATATATAAATCGCAGTGTATTAAGTTCCGTTTTCAACTTTCTTTGAGCCGGGATATTTCTGTGTTCGCAATAATATATAATAATTAAAGGAAGTGTAGGACTGTGCGCATCATTCAAAATAAAATATAATATGTTAATTTAGAGGGCGGGAGACGTTAATGGAATGGCGTATACCCTGATTTTAGGAAGCAAGCTTTTAATTTGTAGATTGATATTTATATCTTTCATGTTTTTACTAGTTAGTAATTTGATTCAAAAGGAAGATATAAATTTATGGTTCTGAGATCGGAAATAAATATTTTGGTTTATTGCATTAAATATGCGAGAGATAAATGACAGTTTCTCATGGAACATGATGTTTTCTTCTAAATATCTTAAGGCGTAAGAAGCGCCAGATAATTAAAAATTGCTTAGGACATTTTGAAAAATGATTCCAGCCTGAGATTTTTTTAAAGGGATAAAGTACAATTATGTACTGGTTACTATGTTCAGAAAGAAGGTAGTAGAAAAACAACGATCTATAAAGCTAGTAGAATAATAGTTTTACAATGTAAGTGGGATATGAGCTTTATTAACGCACGTATGCGAAATGAGCACGGGTCGTAGCACGAGTTAGGTAATTGTATAAACAGGGCAAATATATCAGACATTCCTTGGGCAACAATACTTTTGGAAGTCTGTCAAAGAAAATTGCCTTATATCTGAAACTAAAATATCCTGAACAGGTGAGTGGGATAGGAAGTTCTTATCTCACATGTGTAGATACAAATATTTATCTTGCAAAATATCGTTATCCCTATCATTTGGAAATAACGTCAATCGAATCATTTTGTTTTCTTTTATTGCTGACTCAAGTAATATCCCGCAAAGAAAATTAATAACAGATGATAACGATTAATTTTAATATTTGTTAGATATTGTTAGATAATCGCGCATTTCTTCCTAATTAAGTATCAGAGAAGTCGATGAACGTATTACGACTTACAACACTTACATATTATCTTTTCATGAAGAAATCAGATATACTTATTTTAAATTCGAATCGTTTTCAGGCATCATAGAAGGATCCAAAAAGTGAACATTTTTGAGATATGAAAAAGGTATAGGTAAGAAACTTTGACATTTTAACGTATCAGAACGTAAAAGTTGCAGTAACGTTTCATACATATACTGTCATGTTAAATATTTATAAGACATTACGTAAATTTCATATAGGGTTCGGTTGGTTCTTCTATAACTTTGCATATTCAATCGCTAAGTCGCTTTTCTAAATGATATACATCACGATGCAGAATATTCCCTTCTAAATTTATTATACGCCATCATCTACTTCTTGGGTTTATTCTCTTCGATGTAAACGTTTCCCTTAGGCTTCGAACTACAATTTTTCTCGTCCTCCTTCCGCACTGCAATAAAAAAAACACAATAATTAATTATAAAAAAGAATACTTATCGCATCTGAATCTGAATAAATATGCCTCTATGGAGGAGTGTGCGCAATTGGAGGTAGGTGAAGGGAATAACTTCATTAAATATGCCCTGGCCGGGTTAATAATTATTTGCATATAAGTGCGGTATGAGCGTTATTACAATTCAAGACCTGAAAATGATAAGTGGATAACGACAATTTTATGCAAAATCCACTTTTACATTTAATTTCTTCAAGAAAAATATGCTAAGGTCAGTTGGGGCAAGTGCAACTCTGGCTATTTTCTTTTTTGAATAAAGTGATTTGATGTTCAAATGCAAATATTCCAGTAGCACATGTCCAAACTCACCCATCAAAGTCGGTTTGGCAACATTGCATTGTTTGTTCTGTCATTTGCCATTGCGAACTTCAATGCATCTTTTGGTAACCTAAAAATCGAGTTGACACGAAGATTTTCAGAGCCAGGTAGTTATTAATATACAGGGTGTTCGGAAATTGGGTTCCGAAACTCATAGGGGAAAATCTACATGCTAAATTAAGGTGGGTTTGTCATATAACAAAAGTTTGAAATCTCGATATTTTCCGAGTTATAGGTTGTCAAGATCATTTTTTTAATTTTAATTTTTTACATAATGAGGTTAATCCCTAACGAAATAAGCTGGTATTTGGCATATGGTTCTGATATAGTAAAGGTCACCGTTTGACAATAAAAATATTCAGTATTCTGTTACTAGAGGGCACTTTACCCACAACATTTTTTTTAATTTTCCCTGTATCTTCACCTGTATCACACTCAGAAATTGGTACTCTTGTTCAAAGTCGCTAATTGTCACCGTTTAGCCACAAATAGATTTTTTTTTACTCCTGACACGAATATTTCACATATCTTAACCATAGGTGATTTAAATAGCCGTAGGTCCTTAATGAATTAGTATTCACTCGTACAACAAGTGGTCCGGGTAGAGTTTTAGTAGCGTGTAGTGCATATGGTGATAAAGGTTCAGCGTTAGTAGTTTTCAAAGGAAAAGATGTATATGTATTAATTTATGACGGACATTCAACTCACCTTAGAATAGATTTAATTTAGGAAGCAATAAAAGAAGGTGTCACGATTTTAAAGCTACCTCCTCATTCCAGCCATCTCTTACAACCGCTGGATTTAGCTGTTTTTAAATCGTTAAAAGTTAAATGGGATTCAAAGCTAGTGCAATGGCAAAGACAGCATCCTGGTAAAAAAGATATCAAAAAAACATTTTCTACACTTCTTCAAGAAGTATGGAATGAGGCAAGTCCTACTACAATTCAGAATGGTTTTAAAAAAGGTGGTATATATCCATATGATCGAAATGTTATTCAGCGTCACAGTTTCGATCCATTAGCTCTCAGGAGATGGAAAGAACATAAAGACATTAGTAAACATGTAACTGCTGAAAATACTGCCGATCCTTTGACCACCGCAGAAGAGCTAGATAGATATATTCCAGCCATCCACGAGAACCGCACAAGAAGAGGCTTCAACCCAACCATCTACAAGTACCGCAAATGAGAAGATTAAGGTTCCATTTGAGGAAATTCTACTAGCTACTTTAAAACCTAATGCAACACCACAAGAGATAGAAAAGAAACCAAAAAGAAGAGTAGCTGGAGGAGCCGAAATTATTACGAAAGAAAAGGTCCTACAGCGTTTAAAAGGAAAAACAGAAAACGATGCCAATAAAATAAGGAAGAAAAAGACTAAAGAACCTGTTGTTTCTTCAGATAGCGAAAGAAAAGAAGTTGATGAAAAATTTGTTGCGTACGATGATGATTATGAAACGTTTGAACAGTTTATAGATAACGAGTAGCAATTTCAAAGCGATCAACAGAGATCAGAGAGAAATTTCGGAAAAAGCTGTGGGTTATCGGATTCTTGTTAAATTTTCTGGAAAAAAGTCTATGTTGGTCAAATCCTCGATAAAAATAATATGGTGAAATTTGCCAGAAAAAAAAACTCCTGGAAAGAAAATCTGTGTTCAGGTTTCCAGATATAGATGATGTTTCCGTGGTCTACGATCAGGATATAACAAAGCTGCTCCCTACTCCTGTCATTGAAAGAACAGGTGAAATATCTTTTCCAGACTCGTTTGCCGGTTATGAAGTTCAATAGAATACTTTCTTTTGCCATATATTCAGTTAACTTATATCAAAAATAAACGTGAAACAAATGTTGTGCTGTCTCATTTTTACGTTTGGGTTTATAACTTCTGAACCAATAAAGACAACTTCATTCTAAAAATTTCACAAAAAAATATAAAAGTGTAGGGTTAACCGCACTTGCCTCACAAAAATTAGTCCCTTCTCAAATTTGTTTCAGCACTAGGAAACCCACTAGCCCCGTTTAGCGGAGCAAGTGCGCCCCCATGACTTTAAAAATAATAAAAATCATAAAAACTCCTAGGAAAATGTAATATGTCATTTTATAGCAGTTTTTCCTTAAAAAGATCCTTAAGTTGCCACATAAAAGTTCACAACATGAAAACTCAAATAGTTTCACCCTAAAACGATAATCTGAACCCGTTAATTTAGGGGGTGCTTTTACCCCAACCGACCTTATATCGTTTAGTATAAGAACGGTACGTGTCACGTTACTCGTTTTGATAATAGATGGCGATACAAGTTGTCCGATTTTAAAAATAATACTACCAGTGGAACTGACAAGTAGACAACACGCACACTTCTTTTCCAGTTATCATGTTCAACGCTTTATTTTCCCCCTTAATATTAATCCATGATACTCCATGGCTTTATTCTTATTTTATACGTGTGGTGAGTTGGAAATTACATTGTGTCCATTGCGTGTTGTTACTGCCTTGCAAAATGGCCGGAATAGACTCCGACGACAGTATTAGCACAGTTTAGAATACCTATCTATACACTCTGGTATTAGAGACCCTGATTACAGTGAAACGAAACGGAAAACGGTTCTGCTTTAGACGAAATTAAGCCCAAAAACGGGTTAAAAATGTAGACAACTGGAAACAAAACAAAAGCAAGCTATAAAGTGATTCCAACTCGATCGAGTAGTGATTGTATCTACATGTGTCAAAAATTGTACGGAGAAGTTTTCACAAAATGTAAATGAAAAACTTGTTCAGGTCTTTAATAACCTCAAACATAAGAATATTCAGGATGCCTACTTGTTTGGACTTATTTCAAAGGACACGAAGGTAATAATCATATTATTTTTTATTTCAAAGGTTTAATACGTTAATTTTGTAGACGACGGCTTGGGAATGTTGATGCTGATCTGCTAGGACCCTCAGGAAAATTTAGAAGAGCAACATTTCATTACAAAGTAAGCAATTTTTTATTGTCGTAAGTGAATAATATTCCATTAATTATTACATTTTGTTCTAGGTGTGTAGATGGCCGCGATATTTTTGTTTGCAAGAATGATTTTGGTTGACTTTATGGGATTAAAAAAGGCAAAGTTAATAGGATGGCAAACCATAAACTAACTTCTGATACACTACCTCTTGATAAAAGAGAAAAATAAATGGGATCAAGAATAAAGAAAAAAGGCGACAATGAAATAGATAAAATTAAAGAGCACATTGAAAAGTTTCCTACTAGAGAGTGCCATTATTCCAGAAAGAAAACTATGAAGAAATATTTAAGCCTAGAATTACCAGTAAAAAAATGCATACACTCACTATTCCTGCAAGAGCAAGAACCAGAAATTTTCGAAAAATTAAAAAGAAATGAGTAAGTAAAACCCAATATTACGTATGAGTTTTACAACAACATTTTTTGCTATGATTTTAATTACTTCGGAAAGCTAAGATCGAACACATGTGCAAAATGTGATTCACTAAAAGACAAAATTGAAGCTGAGATGGATGCTACAAAAATCCGAACTGCGGATAGAGCATAAAGTTCATCTGGAAAAGGCCAACCTGTTTTACAACAACCTATAAGAAATAGGTATTTTATGCAAAAACCATAATGGTATTGAAGGTATCCGTTTTGATTACCAACAGAATATGCCTGTACCAGTTTTGCATGTGGGTGTGATATTTTCTACTCTCGACAGATTTGGGTTTTCAACCAATGCTTTTTCTCATGACAGCAAACAAGGGAGCTAACGAAACTATCTCATTTTTGAAGCATTACATAGATACAAAAATTTTGCCAGAGTCAAAGTTCTCTACTTATGTAGTGATAATTCTGCTGGCCAAAATCCAAATTTGGTGCTGGTCAGATTTTTATCACGGAATACTTGAAAAAATTATACATTGTTTTCCTGAAAGAGGCCACTCATTTTTGCCTTGCGATGGATGTTTCGGGCAAATTGAAATTCAAAAGGCAAAAAGGAATACGTGTCCATTTCAGAAGAATGGCATTCGATGGTTTCCAATACCTCAAAAAAATCCGAAGTTGTAAATGTAACCCAAGCAATTGTTAAAGATTATAAAAGCGCACTGGAGACCTATTTTAAAAAGACGATTAAAAACAATATACAAACATTCAAAATATCAAAATACAAACGGTTTACATACGTTGGCAAAGATATTGCAATGTCAGAAAACTAAAACCCATTTGTAACTCAGGCTTGTCTTTGCCTTCAAGAAAGATATTGATCCGACAACTTTTGATTTTCTTGCAGTACCAAGGTTATATTCAGAAGAAATTCCATTAAATGCTAAGAAGCTGGCAAATATGAATAGTCTAAGGAAGTATATCCCCTTTATTTATCAGGAGTGGTACGACAAACTACAACCGGGTACCACCAAAACAGAAGAATGCACCGATTCCTCTCTTTCTGAATCTAATGAAGAATAATACCTTTTTCCCTATTATTTGTTGTTATCAGTAATGTTATTTTATTTCTATTTTTTTTGAAATAGAATTTATTTTGATCTATTAGACCTGCCTTTTGTGCCTTTTTTCGAAATGAGTATGAAAAGTGGATAAGTACAACATAATTTTCAAAATTTTGAGTTTAATTTTCAGATTTCAGATTTACCTTATATGATAAGATAAGCCGACAAAATGCATAAAAAAAAAACACAGAGTGAATTTTGACACGAATACATTCAGTTTCTGATAAAAAATATTTTTCTTCATAATTTCTCGGTTGTATGAACATAAGCAGTTGCTTGCAAAATAAATCGTTTTTCTTGCATCAAATTTTTCTAATTGGTCACTCTAACTTTCAAAGACAAGCGTGTGGTCAATGTTATTCACTCAGCTAGATGTTTCTCTTGGACAAATTAAATTTAATTGCATATTATGGATTTGTGTCGTACAAACAAGCATGGGTCCCCGTTTATACTGGACTGGTTAAGTAAGCGGGTAAGTTTTTATGATATATCATGAATATTATGCTATTCATTTCAATGACGCGTATATTATACTGTGAGAGAACAGTGTGAGAGTCATCATTCATTTAATAATATCGTTGCAGATGGTTGCGTCATTTCTGATTATCTTTGTAGACTGACCTTTCATGACTTGTTAGCATAACTTGAAGAAACCGAGGTCTATATAATTCCTCCAAGCGATGGTTCTGTAACTGACCAGGATAGTTATAAGTCAGATGAAGAGCCTGATTCAAACCATTTTGGTCTGTCATTTTAGGTACAGATTGTGGAGCAGTTTCGTATATGAGAAATCCACCAGAATATGATTTAGAAGGCGAACTTCCTCTGTCCAATTTTGTAACAAGAACAGTCGACCACTCAGTGGCTAAAAGATAGAAAAGCACGAAATTTGGAAGTCACAACCAAAAAGTAAATGGAACTTTGATAAGCCATTGTTTTCCATAAATACTCAGTATTATCCAGAACAGCCACCCACTGATTTGGTAAACCTCATTTCTCCTCTGAAATTCTTTCAACTGTTTTTTTGATGGAAGCTTATGTGAAAATATTTTAAGACAGTCCAACCTGTATGCATTTAAAAATTTTACGTTTGAAATTGGGATTTGGGGAGTTATAAATAACCTGGCAAACATACCATCCAAAGAAGGATATCAGACGTACTCTGATAATTATTTTACGTCTTTGAAGCTACTTTCTCATTTGTTCCAGAAAGGATTCTATGCCACAGGAACTTTGAGAGACAATCGAGCTGAAAATGCCGTCTGAAGCCCTAGCAAAATTGGAATAAAGCAGGACGGGGCTCATCACATCAGGTATCATCAAAGGATGGTGTGGTGATTCAATGGAAGAACAACAAAGTGGTAGCAGCAGCTTCCAATTTTGATACTTCTACGGATAGAACGGCATCACGCTACCGTACATGGTAGCAAATTATAGAACATGAATCGGACAAATGGAATGGCGGTGGGAAATTTTTGTCCATGTATCTGATGTTTCTGTGGTGAATTCTTGGCTACTGATGAGGATCTTTCATCATGGAATCCAGTTTGCTCTTCACTTTTCTTATTTCGAAGAAACTTAGCACTATCGCTGCTACATTCATATAGAATAGAATGAAGGGGAAGAATACCATCGACGTTGCCTGGCGATTCGAGATTTGAATAGCTGAATAACTTAGTTGATCAACTAAGTTATTCAGCTATTCAAATCAGATATTGATACAAGGTGTGCTCTTTGTAAAAAAGGCCAATTTTATTTCTATTAAGTGTGACGTGGGCTTACACCCAAAACACTGTTTCACAACGTATCACACTAAATAATGTGCGTGCCTTAGTATTGCCTGGTGTATAATTAGTCCTTTTTTATGCATAACGTCTCCTAAAAGAGGCTGGCTATTTTTTCAAAAACATGCATTTTTCATTTATTTTTATATTTATCTCACACTTTCTACAATAACCGATGCACTAATGAGCTAATATCGGCATTTTAATTCTCCACGAAAATATTTTGGCAGTAATAAGTAAGTATACTTCTAAAAATAAATTAGATTCATATTATGACAATTTTATAGACAATATAGTTTGTTTATTATTAGAACTTAACCGTTTTTACATGCGCAACTATTTTCATTTATTTGAGAATTTCTGGAGTAATTTATGCCACGACAGTAATTATAATCGTCGTGTCATGTTGTATGGTTAATGTTCTGAAATATTTCTTGGTGTTGTTTCCAACTGCCCGTGAATCTAATATTTACTGTGTCATTTATCAGCAGAACATTTAGCTAAAATTCGTATAAGTGTTATAATAAAATCAACAATTTCCAAAATGAGCTTCCGTACATCTCTGGTTAATTAAAGCAGTTTATTTTTTAAATGTTTTTAGATTTTGAAATCTATCTTTTACGTAATTTTCAAGTTTTAATTTAGGCACGAAGAAATTATCAAACGTATTTAATACCAGAAATAAGGATTAAACCTAAAAAACAGAAATTTCGATAAAAATAGGTACTCCAGTTTATAAAGGAAGTAGTCAAAAGTGTCACATGGCCTAAAGTAAAACTGAGTTATTTTAAAGTGATGGTAATTACGTGAGCGGCATACTTCCTGCCTCTTCGAAAAACTGTTTTAAATTTAACGGAAACTTTTTGGTTTGAAATGCGTATTATACAGATACCTACAGGGTGTAACCTAAATGTATTAGAGCTTCATAAAGTTGTTTATCTATTAGTAGTTTATACTCATGTTTTTAATTTTTGGCCCTTACACTAAACTTTTACAGGTCGTGTGCAGAATTTATTCCTAACATGGAATATATAATTATTTCTCAACTTAATCCCATTGAAACTTGATTGCATCGACGTACAAGCATAACTTTCTTAAAAAATTGGGTGTCACTTTTAGCACTCATGAACCGGAGAGTTACCCTCATTAATTGCTCGGACTTTCAGTTTCATTAATGTTCCTGTTTGGATTTTTGTTATTTACTAAATAATATTTGGAACTAATTACATATAACATTGATTAATTATTATATGGCCATACTTCAAATAATTAACTTAGTCGCGTAAATGTTGTTTTAGCAGAGCATGACAGAAATAGTAATTTAGATATTAATGTCAAGTTTATCATGGGATAACGTATTGACGAGATCCAGTAGGTCAAAACAGTAGTCGTCGATCATAGGCAGAGATGTTTGCCATTATTTTGAATTTATCAGTAGAAACGTATTCGCGCCAGGCTTGCATTATTTCATATTTCTGCGAAATATTTTATCCAGGTGAAAAGTGCAACGTCAAAGTTTAATGATCATAATCAGTATTTGCTTTTGGTTCAGCTTAATGTAGTGTTTGGACGTTTGACCAACCTGACGAGAATATATCCCACTGTCTGTCAACAGGGAGTTTCTCGAAAGCGACAGAATACACGGGGCGCATAAGGGAGCAAGGGAGACGATAGTTTTAGAAGGCGTTGCTGTCTCATATAAGCAAGGCGCACTCGTCATCTTCTGCATAGTGCTCATAGTGGTTCAAGCGTTTAAGATAGTTTCGAAATAAATCGTAAATTATTTATGGATAAATAATAAATAGTTGAAGTTGAGACTGTTTAAATAAATTGGCGTGTTTTTCTTTTAGATTTAATGTTAGAGTTAGTAGTTTGTGCGTATAGAAATAAATAGTGATTAACTATGGTCCTGAATTATTTTATTCAAACGGAACCTGGTAAGAACGTAACAATGTAATCATTAATAATATAGACCTAGGTTTGTTTCATATTAATATGTTTTCAATACAACAAAGTAAAGGAGGAATGTCATATTTTCTATATTTTTCGTTTATTTTAATCAAGTGTTATGGACCGCCAAAAAAATACAAACTAATCGACATAACACCACAGAGGAATTTAAAAGAGGACGTGACAAATGAAAGATTGGAATGAACACGTTATAGCTATGTCACGTCTTATGACTATTATATGAAGTTTAAGCCAAGTTGCTCTGCTGTTTCAAAAAATGATGATAATACAAGTTCACCTGCTGCCTGCCCAAATTAGGCTGAGCCTCAGCAATTTGAAGATGGTGGTAAGTCTAATGAATAAATTTAAAGAATTTGCAGCGCGCCTAGGCCGAACTCACTTCTCTTTTGAAAAACAATCAGTTGAATGTTGTTTTGGTTGAGGAGCAAAAGTTATTTTTGGATTTTTTTCTATTCTTTTATCTTTTACTTTACTCTTTACTCTAAATTAAAAAAATATATTTTTGATTTTTTCCCAGGTTACAGAAATTTTAGCAGAGGTGTTCGAGACATTGCCAGCTCCATTGGTGTCTTTAAATGAAAATGGTTGCTTGCGAAATGACATTGGATTATGGCCTAAGTTTATGGTATAATGTAATATAGATTTCTGCATAAAATTGGATTCTACAGAACTTCAAAAGTGTGACAGTGATCTATTTGATTGTAAATCTTTCAAGCAAAGCGATGGATGGAGTTATGGACACGTCTTCTGCTATGTTTGCAAACTTTTTTCCCAACCGCGCTCACACTTTTCTCATGGCGGTTATTGTGATTGGAATAATGCTGCTGGATGTCTGCTTGAATACTATTTTTTTTTTGTAAAAACCATGATTGATTCTAAGAGCCGCTCTAAAGAAGTGGGGCGTATTGATCACGAACTGACGCGACAAGCAAACGATACAACTAAATACTGACGAGAAGTGTGACAGTTTCTATTAGTGAAAGAGACCTAAGATTTAAATCACCGAGAAACGGTTATTACTTACTTGGAGCTTATAGCAGAGTATGACGACTTTGTGCAATCACATAAAAAAACACGTGTGAACTACGTACGCATATCTGAAGTGAAACTTTTTAAACTTAAACGCCCTAACCTTATACATATTGTAACGAAGTTACTATATTTTTAGGGGAATGGTATGCAAGCCGGATTAACTTTCTTATTTTACGAGCTATTCACATCATTCTTTTTCGTAAAATATAATTTAAATATTCTAAACTCGGTTCAATAAAATATTCCGTAGCGAAAAGCAGGGAAATCGGTTTTCACATTTTCCGTAGTACTCGCGCGGTACCGGTAGAACGTCGCGATCTCCGTCGCAGCACCGTGCTCGTGAAGGTCCCCACTCATCGGCCGGCCGATGACGTGATCCCCCACTACGCGTCGGGTTAACAAAACCGGGCTGCATCGCGCCAGGGTTGCCAGATTAGGGGATTTTCCCCAAAAAATAGGGGATTTTTTTTTCTTTGGGGTATTTTTCGGGGATATTTTATCCGGGGATTTCTACTGGGGAAAGAATATTTACCTGGGGAATAACAGGGGTTTTAAATTAAACGCGACTCGACTCAAAACTGATCTGTTAAATCACAAAATCAGATAAAAACGCAAAAATCCAATTATTATCATTTTTATGATAAAATGTAAAAAATATATATTTTACTAATCTTTGTATCCGAGCTGCGCTGATGCCATCTATAGTCGCCAAATCGTTTGGCTATTCTGTGGTTTTATATACTTTCAAAGAAATGTATCGTTATTTAACTTTAGGGTAATAATGTTAGTTTAAATATATTAATTAGTTCAAGAAATATTATATATTTAAGGTAAAAACACCTTTAGGCTCGTTTACACCAATAATCGACTCAGTATAAATAAATATGTGTTATACCGGTCCATATACTTATACTTGTTTTTGACAAAAACCAGAAAAACCTTCGAGTGAGGTGGTAGATAATGGTGCGAGAGGTATCGGGTTCGATACCCGAAGCCTTCTTTCAAGAAACTTCCATTTTTATTTAGCTTTTAATATCGTATTTATTGAAGTTTTCACTCCTGTCGTACGGTCTTAAGCACACACCTTTTAATTTTTTACCTTGTTTTTACTGTTGATTGTAAGTTCTCTTTTTCATTTGAAAAAAAAAATTTTCCTGGACAAAGTAGCTTTTATTTGCACTAAATATTTTCTAGTTCTTGAGGCTTATTTGTAACAGAGCTTATTTGGGCGATATTATAGAGATATGTGGAAAATATTTTAAGCCACAAAAAAAATATTAAAATCCAGGAATAAAATATCCTAATCTACGAAAACAAAAAAAAAATATTTTTTTGGGGGATTTTTTCCAAAAAGTCCTAAATTTGAGGGATTTTTGAATTTTGATTGGGGAAATCGAGCCGAACGGTCTGGCAACCCTGCATCGCGCTGAACAGGCAGAGCCCACCCGGGTTCTCGAAGAAGACGTCGCACAGTGTATCGATATGGGAAAAAAGTGGACATCTGGGTATAAAGTCAACATTGAAAAGTACTATTTTTTTTCATCATCACAAATTGGCAATACCCTAGGCTATGTTGGTTCACATTAATTTTTTTTACAACTTTTAGTTTCCAGATAACTTTAATTGAAACTTGCCCTTCCGTAAGTCACAAAAATTTAGGCAAAAATGTTGCCCATTTTAAAAAAAATTACTACAAGAGTATTAGTTGTTTTAAAATTATTTTTTGTGTGCACAATCTATAGACCTTTGGTAATATATTTCTGTTATTTTTTTGAAAAATTATGCAGTAAGTACAAGGGTAACGTTTTTTTTTCGTTACAGTCTTTTCTTTTACAAAGTTAATGTTTCCGTTGACTTATAAAAAAATGTTTAGATTTGTATAAGTTGGCAAATATGTTGTTTGACAGAGCCACCTTTAGAGAAGAAAAGCGCAAAATTTGTATTTGCTAATATTTGCTATTTTTAGAAAAAAAAAATGCTTTTATTTCACATGATGCAGCGGTATTTTTGCATTAGTCGATACGGATTCAAAACAAGGCGCATAAAAGATTATAGTTTTTATACACATTTCAGTGTCTTGTCTTGAACCAAGACAAGCTCAAAAAAGAAAAGGAAAATTGTTATCCACCACAAGAAGATGTTATAATGGCAAAGATAGGCTTACAATAAATTCTAGATCTAACAGCTAAAAGAATTGTTAAAACTTGCAACTTGAACATACAGCCAAATTCAGAATTAATTCATACTGCTGAATGTGGTTTTGATGGTGCATCTAGTCAGAGCTTTTATAAACAAAAATTTGAAGACCGCGAAAGTTCAGAACAGGAAGAATCCTCGTTATTCATGACAAGTTGTGTACCTCTCGATTTAAAAATGGATAGTAGAACTATGGGAAAATCCTGCACCCGCATCTACGCTATATTGTAGACCGATAAAGTTTGAGTTTACTAAAGAATCACCTGATATGGTTACTCAACAGTTAAAAGAAATGCAAACCGAAATCGAAAATCTATTTCCAACACATTGCAATGTAGATATTATTATTTAGCACGATCTTAATTTGACTATGATAGACGGCAAAATTCGTACCGTAATATCTGAAACATCGTCTTCATCCACTTGTCCTATTTGCCTTACCAAATCTTCTGAAATAAATAATCTTTTGGATGTTTATAAAAAAATCCTTTAAGAAAAGATATTTACAAGTACGGACTTTCAACCCTTCATTTGTGGATAAGATGCACGGAATGCACGATACACCTAAACATGGAATGTTTCCTCCATATTGCATACAATATAGATTTCAAGTCATGGTCGGCAAAGGGAGAAAACAAAACGTTACAAGAAGAAAGAAAGAACGCAATTCAAAAAGCCTTTAGAGATGAGCTAGGAATAATACTGCATGTTGTTAAACAAGGACATGGAACAACAAACGATGGTAACACTGCCAGAACTTTCTTCAGAAATCACGAAGTAACCTCACGAATAACTGGTATAGACAGCAGCCTATTTATCGGTTTGCAGTTATCCTCCAAATAACTTCATCTGAGAAAAAAAATAATTTCGAAAAATTTCGTGCTTACTTGAATGTTACTGCAGAGATTTACGTATCTTTATACAGCTGGTATTATATGCCCTTAAGTGTTCACATCCTTTTAATACATGGGACAGACATTTGTAAACATTTTAATATGATTCCAATTGGGAAATTTAGTAAAAACTTCTCTTGAAAAATTGGCAAAAAATAAATAAATTTGTTAATTTCGTCAGACCCATTAATTTTATCGATTCGACGAAAATACAGTTGGAATTTTTTTTTCACCATATCCAGAAGCGCAGGTATTATTAGATGATATGGATATGGAAGTAAAGGATGAGTATAATGATTCGGATTAACATTATTTAGAACTAGGTAAGGATATGTTGTTTTATTTTTAGTAGGCCTTTAGATACTATGGGATTTTTTTTGTTTCTAAATAAACTTATACCACACTTTGTGTAATAATAAATTAAAAATATACTGTAAAACAAATATTTTCGCTCAATTTTATCAATATTCATGATTATTATATCAATACAAACATTCCCTGATTTAAAATCATTGATGTCCATTTTTTTTCAATTTCGTCACACTGTGCGTCGGCGTCGCCAGCCAGCCAGCCGCCTAAGCAGACCAGAGGACCATCACCACTACCGCCAATGTAGCCGCCCAAGCTGAGCCAGACCCACGCCGCTTCCTGCAGGTCGCCGCCATGACAGCCGCCTTCAGCAGACCGCCATCGTCGCCGCCTTTCTTGTCCGCCTTCGCTGCTGCTATATAGGTATTACTGTAGGTATATTTCTCTCCCTCTTACACTACACTAAGCTGGTCTCGGTTTTCTATTCCGATCAGTTATTCTTTCACTACACACACTCTCTCTCTCTCTCTACACTACAAGCCGGCCTCGGTCTTTCAATTCCGGTCGGTTCTATCTTTACAAGCTCTATCTCACACTCAACCCACCTTCCTCCATTCCTCATCTCTCTCACTCCCTTACATTACACAAGCTGGTCTCGGTTTTCTATTCCGATCAGTTATTCTTTCACTACACATGCTCTCTCTCTCTACACTACAAGCCGGCCTCGGTCTTTCCATTCCGGTCGGCTCTATCTTTACAAGCTCTCTCTCACACTCAGTCTACCTACCCCGTTCCTTAACTAGCCTACCGCCTCCACGACGTAAAATCGTAGTAGCGAAGCACGGCCGGAAAGCAATGACGTATCCGCGCACGCGCAATCCGGGTTTTATATTTTTACATGTGCAAGAAGCCTCGTCAGGTCGTTTATTAATGTCGCACCGTATCCTATGTATCGTCGTCATCCTTATTTTTGTTATGATCCGAACCTTAACGCTATCGTCGCATGTTTCCGTATTCTTCTAAGCATCAGGCCGCGTATATCCATACCCGTCAGGACTAAGTCAGAGGAGCTACGTTGGACCGTCAGTCGAGTGCCTGTCCGTGGACTCGTGGATACCGTAATCCAAGTAGCTTCGTCGTAGTAGTACCGTTCCTTAACAGTTGATATCGCGGCTCTGTTTCTCTTCTCAATGTCAATGTCATTCCGTTACGTTTCGCATACCATACCCCCTCTGGCAATATTCTATTTTCGTTTCTTTATCTTTTGGGTTAAGCATAAGTCGCATTAGAGTAACTTTTTAGTTAAGAATTGATAGTTTAGGTTAACCTCAGTTTAGGTAGGATGGATTAGTAAAGAATAAATTCTTACGTTGCAACGTTAGGTTAGCATAGGTAATCAGGGTTTTGACGTCACCATTCTTTATATTTCCAGATTGGCAAATAGAGATGCTGTATTAGGTGTATTTTGAAATTGTGTGTTTTCTTTCTAAATCCCTTCCTGCTAGTACTAAGTTAGAATAAGCAAGTGAATTTCTGAAAGCAGCCGGCAACCACGCAAACATTCAAGATTGACCCCTGGTTAGCCGTTTCTCCACTGTCTAAAAGCAACCCGGTGCGGAGTGGGCCCTCTACCACTATAATCCAGATGCGGTGGCGCCCGAGAACCAACCATTGGATGACGTAATGTTTAAACTAGGCAGTCCAATAGCATGACATGCAGAAGAAATAGCATAGTATGCAGAAGCAAAGAAGCGCCTAACGAGAAATCCCTCACAATATCGTGACAGATTTTCGTTCCGCTAGCTCGTGGGTCACAGACTTAAAATTTTATTCCCAGCGCTCGTTAAGAAGTTTCACTTCAAAAACACGTGGGCACTATGTGCGCATATCTGAAGTGAAGCTTCTCAAACTTAAACGCCCTGGCCTTATACATATCGTGACGGATTTTCGTTCCGCTAGCTCGTGTGTCGCGGTGCGCGTTAAGAAGTTTCACTTCAAAAGCCATGTAAATCTTGGGAATAGTCACATACTACCGGTCCTCGACGATTTGCGAAGAAGTTATTGAATTAATTGCAAGTGAGTTTTCAATAAAGTATCTTTCGAATCAAATGCCAACTCCAGATGAAGGTCACGTTGATCAGCTTACTTTGATTTTAGGATATTTTGAGGGACACGTCCCTGTTGAAAGATTTCTAACAGTCATGCCCAACCAGGGCCACAAAGCTAAAGATGTTTCAACTTTTTGAAAGAGAATGAAATAGACATTAAGAGCAGCCGTAGTTAATCCGATGACAACGCTTCTTCAATGAGAAAAGTAAAATGTCCTTCAAGCATTAGTACTGACAAAAAATTAATTAGCAGTATAGGTACCGTGCGCTAGACAGTGCAGGTTGCAGCTGAGTGCCGTCTGGGAGCAGTACGTTTTTTGCCTTTTTGGAAGAACTTTATGTATATTTTACGGCCTCAATCAACAGATATAAAGTTTTAACCGATTGTTTGAAAAAAGTCGACGCTGACATTTTCGTACCAAAAAGGATAACAACACGTTGGCCATGCAGGCAGTTGCTACAAGAGTTTTGTGTGAGGCTATAGAAGGATAAAAAATGTACTTTTTGAAATTTCACAGGACAAAGAAGGTTCAGGAAACTCACCTGCTACTGCTGTTGGAAACGGGGCTATACACAGTATTTTGAGAAGACATATTGGATCAAGTAAGCAAAACTAGTGAAATTCTGTCGCCTTAGCATTGGCCTTGCTAATAAACTTCATAAGAACAAGACGTGATCGTGATAGCTATGAATAATATGAAGTGAAAGCTACTAAGTTAGCTGATTCTGATTGCAGGGTGTATGAGAATGAAGCACGGGAAAAAAACCCAAAATATACATGCGTCTGTAGCACCAGAAGTTGAACTAACCTCATCAGGAAAATTTCGAACTCTGAGTTTCCTTCCTATTGTAAATCAATTTGAATTATCATTGCGGCGGATAAATAAGGCATACAAAGTTTTAAATTTTTGGCTCCTCAAAAAGTTGAATACACTTAATAGATTAAAACTTCGTAGAAATATACAACAATAACTCAGACGATCAATTGGAAAATGCACGATTCAGTACAAGATGTTTTATCCTGAGTTAAAAAAAAATGACGACGAAAATGAAAAAACCATTAGTCAGGAGAAATGGATGTATAAACTCATCTTAGAAAGAAGCATTTAATTCTAATATTGAGACTGCCTAAAAAATATATCTGTCAGTTATGGTCTCAAACAGCAGTAGAGAAAGGTCATTCTCAAAATTAAAATTGATTAAAAACAGGCTTTGAACCTCCATGTACGAAGACGTGCTCAGCGCTTTAGCTTTACTCAGCATTGGAAGTGACATTTTAAGATAAGAAGTTTTAAGTAACTTCATTATTACAACGTGTAGGCGTAAACTAATTAGCCATTAGGTCATTAAGATATCGTTTTGGTTAGATTTTTTGTAAAAGTGCTGTGTTTGAAACCATTAAGATATATTATCAATGTTGTTCAGAATTCATCAAATTCTGAATGCTCTCGAGGTACGTCATACGTAAATTTTACATAATTTAATAATGTACTTTAAACGCTTATTTTTAAGTAATTTAATTGGATAATAATTGCTAAAAATGCGATTTTTGTAGATTAATTTAAAAATATATTTTCCTCCATATGACCTGCGCCACAGGTTCAACCCAGAGGCCCACAGATCCTAAGTGCGGACTTGTTGCCACTTTTAAGAATCAATTTAAACATTATGTTATAACCCCATAATTGGACTTCCGCTTCGCCTTCGGTCGAGTCAGCACGCGTTTTGTAGCGCCTCCTTTATCGCCATTTTGGGTGAACACGTGGCTATCGTTCAGTAACCGTTATTTCTCCCCGAGGAAGAATCGGGTGTCCTAGCCATAAGAGAACCTCATTCACGCTGGTCTTCAGGCCGGGGGAACCGGAAGTTTCCATGGGATCATTTCTGTCTGTGCTTTCAAGGGTTCAGCTCACAGTTACCAGTGTACGTGCTCAACACCTTGAAGAGTAAAAAAATATAGTGGCACCGATCCAACATTCTTTTCAGCTTGTTATACGGCCTATATACTGCAAGAGGGGGATGACATGGAACCAAATACTCTCTTTTGAGAGTATTTGATGGAACAGTGGACTATGACTGAAGTCAGATGCCCTTAGTCCCTTAGTTGGACGGTCCGAGGCATCTCATTCTGGGTGAATACCGTCCAGCGAACCCACACGTAAAGCCGCAGCATAACCCCATAAATAAGAATATTGCTTTTTTTGCTAAATAAGGCCAGTACAAAATCGCAATCGTCTTCTTTGTTACTCTCTGTTTCATTTCTTCAGATATTCTAAAATGTTTTACTCTGCCAGTTAGTTATTTTCTTTTGTATTGTTTTTGTTCTACATTGTCTTGTTTTTATGTGTAACGTTTGATTGTAACTCTGTATGTTGTTTGTATCCCTGTTGACCTTCTAACAAATAAATTAATGAATGAATTCTGTATTTCCTGGGTGGTCGCCGTCCCTTAATTGTAATTTCTTGTGTGTATTTTGAATTATCCTCGGAATAATCTAAATAAGTTCATTATGTATTCCTGGGTCTATTTATTTAAATTTGCTCTCCTGTCTCGTGCGATGTTATTTTCTAGGTATGTTAAGGACCGAGTTAGAGAGAAGTCAAATATACCCCTAATTGTTTCTTGTGAACTAGACTATGCCATTGCAATGCTAAATTCTGAAATGAACCCTGCTAGTGATCAAGATTCATTTCAGCATTTAGTTACTTGCGATTAATTTATTTGTCATATTTAAGTATAAAATATTACTGCTCTTATTCTTATGTTTCATTTTACATTTCACACAAGCCCTAATTTTCGTATTTTCAGAGTTAGACTTACTTGATGAAATAATGCTATCAATATAGCCATCTCTGAATGTGCCAAAAAAGGCCTAAGAGATGCAAAGATCTATACTCTATAGATAGTCAAGCAGGCTTAAAAGCGCTAGCATCTAGCAGAATCAGCAGGAACAGGGAACAGACTCACCCTAATGTGGGTACCAGGGCACGAGAGTGTGGTAGGAAACGGAGCCGCTGACCAGCTCGCAAGGAATGGTGACAGAATGCCTTTTGTGGGCCTGAACCATTATGTGGCATCATTAAGGGCACGTAATGAATGCAGTCAGAACTTGGGAAAAAGGCGGAAAGAGACACATTGGGGCAGAGACAGGCCAAAAGACTCATCTTTTACTCGCTTAACTACACAACAAAGCTTCTCAAGCTAGAAAGAAATTAGATAAAACTGGTCTAAGGCCTTCTCACTGGGCACGGCCCCTGAAGGTACCACCTCAAGAAAATGGGAAAAACCACTGACAACAATGCACAATCTGTCAAACTATTGCTGAAACGTCAGAGCACCTCCTCTGCCAATTTCAGGCACTGACTCGCCAAAGGTTGAGACATCTCGAAGATGCCCTTGTAGCACCTGGAAATCTACAAAAGCGCAACCCTCGCAATATTTTGAAGTTCTCGAAAGAGATAGGAATTTTCGTGTATACACAAAAGATCAACTGCCGAGCGACCTCTTTACCATACCATACCATACTTGATGAAGTGTTGTAGAAGGAGTATAGACATCTCTAAAATCTCTTTGCATGATCTTATACGAAGTCAAAAATCAGAATTTTGATAAATGAAGTTGGGAAATTTCGAAATGTGTTAAAGCTTAAAAGTTCAACCTTGGTTCCCAAATTGGTTAATACTAAGACGAGGATAGGGCAACCAGATAATACCACAGTTAAAATCAGCCATATATGTTCGCCTTCAGCTGGTTTGTTTTCACAAACTCGAGCTGGAAACAGAATGAGAATGAGACATAATAAATTCATATTATCAGTTGGTTGCCAGACCAACGATTAGTAGAGTAATATAGTTATAAAAACTTTCAGGTTTTGCCTATATCTTTACAATTCTTTTCCTAGAAATCGTTCTTAAAATGCACCATGACATTAATTATTTCATTTAATTTTTAATTGTAACCATTATACTATCATGTTTATTTTCCGAGAATACCGAGAATCCTCCGAATAGAGTAAGACTTAAACGAAATAATACTTGCAACATGTGTTAGAAAAATAATAGCAGATGGATGTTTTGATATGCACTGGTTATGCATTTTTTGTGCTTAGACGGATCCAGTTACCAACGCGTAATCGGATACCTTTGTGTCTAAGCTTTGTTAATTTTTGGCTTTAATTACATAAAATAACAGATCGGTCTGAAAAATAATGGGTACCACTAGTTAAAAGACCTGCTGACATCTGTATTATAATTAAAAAGGCCAACATAAAAATCCATGTTGAGATTCCAGATCTCATTTGGTGATTGCAACATAGATGCTCAGGTGTATAATAATTTACATGATATTTTAAAATGTAAGTGGGCCTCGTCTTAGCAAAGTAATATGAAAGAGGCAATTATAATTGAAAAGAAAAACATTAAAACTGCACTATTAAATAATAAAGTGCCATTTGAAACAGTAATTATTATAAACAATACGAAATCATTTTTAACTTCATTGACGTAGTACTAGTGTCTTATTCTGAAGTTCTTTAGCATACGATCACAAAATGGTAACAATTGCACGTATGCTCCTGTATTTCTACAACCAGCAAATATAAATGTTCAATGGTACAAAGTGCATGATCAAATCTAATGCAATTTTTCCCGACATTACCTTTTGAAATGAACGAGCGCTATTCTTGCGTATTTTCAGAAGCTTTAATCAGTCAGGAAATAATAGCCATAATAAAAATCTCTAAACAAACATCGCCTTATGACTCGTGGAAACCCACCAGAAATACAGTAAAGTAGGCTTCCCAAATTCAAAAATAACTTAAAAAATCGGAATGCATTGTTTTCAACAGGATTTAAAATTATTGTTGAGGTTATTTTTAGGTTTTCTTCGTTTATCCTCGATTTTCGTTGCAAATCAATAAGCGCCTCTTTTTTCCTAAATGGTCATGTGAATAAACAGAACTGTCGCTACTGGAGTGACCGTAATACACATCTTTTTACAAAAGGGTACACTCAGCTTCCCCAAAAAGTCAGCCTCGGGGGATACTAGGAGACAATATCATTATGGTCTTTTTGTTATTGAAGGAAATTTAACAGGCCAAGTTTACGTTGAAACGCTCAACCAAACCATAGAGCCCTTGTTGTTCATGAACTTCCAGCAATATGATACACCCCCACACTATGTTGCGAGAGAGTGGTCGAACCAAAATTGTTCAAATCAGTGGATTGGCAGAAGAGGTACAATTGAGTGGCCGCCAAGATTACCTGACCTTACCCTTATGGACTTTTTTTATGGGGTCACTGGAAGAATTGCGACAGAGGATAATTGAGGCTTGTCGAAGTATCCCAAGAGACATCTTTCAGGAAGTTAGGAGGAATCGACTTTTTTTAATTCAAAACAAAATGGAAATCGTTTTGAGCACTTAATAAAATAGTTGAAAAAATAACGAAAGCACTACAATAGTGTTTTAATTTAGGCTTGGGATCAGTTTTCGTTATTTACGTTTATTTTCAAATTTTTCGTGCCAAATTTTGCGAAAGCTAGCTTAAAGATATTTTCTCAAAATTTTGCTAACATTTCGAACTTAAAGATCCTTAATTTTGGTATCGCTACTAAAAAGTAATATTTTTTATTGAAATGAAGGAAAATTTAAAATTAGAAAACCTGAAAAATGAGCGTGCTTGTGGACCAGAAGTGAACTTTCATCCGCACAAAACAGAAATGGAAAATGGCCTACAGGCCTGTACAGTGTATTATATATTTTTATTTCCTGCAAATTCGCTGACATGAATGGTAGAACATACTATATACTAAGCTGCAGCCCGTTTAACGATCTATTCTTCTTAGAGAATGATATGCGAATTCGGCGCGGACGACGTTGTTTAATATGCGAACGGGCCAGAAGAAAAACTCGCCTCGCCGTGTCACCGTTTAACTCTCTTGTTCGTTATCTCCCAGGGGGTGGTTGGTTTTGCTGCAATTCTCTAGACAGTCGTCTGGGAGAACCGAAATGGATTTCGATTGCCAGGCTTCGCGCATGTGTGATATGATATTCTTATGAAACGTTGACTATTATTTCACGCATGGCCCTCTACTCGCTTTGCGCGCTCCGGGGCCGAACTAAACAAAACTAACCCAAATTTAAAAAACATTTCTCGCTACTGATGAGAATCGAACCCGGGCCGCCGTATCACAAGCGCAGCGTCTAACCACTGCACCGCCAGGCTTACTGAAAAAAATTCACCGAAAATTAGAAGTCTTTTGCCAAATGTGTGCCAAAAACTGTGCATGTACGAAGCTTCGCAATCGAGATCGATATCAGTCCAACTAGACGCTATTATTCGCCAGCGCACCCTTCTGTTTGTGTGACTCGTTCTTCCAGTTCGACGGCGACGGGCCTATTTCATAGAAACCTCCAGTGTAACGGGCCTGTGCCCCTGTGATTTTCGACTTTTGCACAAAACTAGAAACTATTGCAAAGAGCGCCGAAACATGAACGCCACAGGCAGAATTGACCCCGACGGGAATATCCGGTTCCCTCCGGCCTGGATACCGGCGCGAATGAGAATTTTTCCTGGCTCCAATTCTTTTTGGGGAGAAACATCGGTCCTAGAATGATAGCCACGTGTTTCTCAATGGCTTGTGCCAATGGCGACCAAAGAGCCGCTACACGACGCGATGCTGTCCCGACCAAGAACGAAACGGAATTCAGCTCTCTCTTTGTATCTTTACTCTCGATCACACCTTTTGTAACGTTACGCGTTTGTCGTATCACATATTTTGTAACACTATCTGTTCATCGTATCACACAATTTGTAATTTTTGTAATGTGTTCACCAGCTTACTCTCCACGTATCAAGAAGCTTCATTTCGATAACATTTTTAACTCGAAAATCAAAACAAAAAATATCAACTGGTGTGGCCGAGGGCATTATGGTGCCAACTCAATTGAATATAGGCCTCGAGCAAAACAGCTCTTCATAAAAGAAATCCATTATCAAAATTTCCTGAAATTTTATGTATATTAAAAAATGTTGATATGTTACTTTTCAAGTAACGTCCCGTATCATCATCATCATCATCATCATGCAGCCTCCCTTGTCCACTGCTGGATAGCCTCCCTCAATATTAGCCACTCCTTTCTGTCTTTTACCACCTGTATCCAATTCGATGACACTCTTCTTATGTCATCTGACCATCTCTGTTTCTATAGGCATCGGTTCTAGGGCGCCATTCCGAGATATGCTTGGTCCATCGATTATCTCGCATTCTAGCTATATGCCCTGCCCAATTCCACTTAAAATGGGTTATTCTATTGATCGCATCTTCCACTCCAGTTCTTTCCCTAATATTTCTATTAGGAATTCTATCTTTTCGGGTAATTCCAAACATGGAGCGTTCCATTGCTCGTTGAGCCACTTGAATTTTGTTTATAGTGCATCAAGTTAGGGTCAGGATTTCTGCTCCATAGGTAAGAACCGGAAGTACACACTGATCAAATACCTTCCTCCTTATACATATAGGTATATTAGCGTTGAAGACGTTCCTTCTCAACTTATCAAAAGCTTCCTGTAAGAACAGGAAGTACACACTGATCAAATACCTTCCTCCTTAGACATATTAGCGTTGAAGACGTTCCTTCTCAACTTACCAAAGCTGCCCAGCTCGTATGATTCTCTTTTAATTGAAAAACAATGGATTAATATCGATTTGCGATCAAAAAAATGGTAAGAGTATACCCCCTAACTAAACCAACTTCTTATTTATTTGACAATAAGCTGTTCATTAGGTTAACCTTCCCTTAGGACGAAATAAATATGGATGTGCCTATATACCGAAGAGAGAATAATAGGGAATAGTTTATCTTCACAAAATTATGATTTGACCTTTCCAAATCTTAATAAATTAACTTTTTGGAACTTCCAAAGCCACTGGTATTAAAATTTAATCTGCGAGATATATATGAGATATAGGGAGCTAATTTTGTCATTAATGTCGGTGTGCTTACTATTTATTCCCCCCATTAGTGGCAAGATCAACATACCACTACATTATGGTATTTTAATCATAATATAGTTGGATTGTTCAATCTTTTGTAGAATTCTCTTAAAAATTCTGGCAGAATTGCACCAATTATGAAATTATCATTACACGCAACATAATTTTACTAAAAGAATTCCCAACGCGAAAATACTGACTGTACGTCCTGTCACGAGAAAGAGAAAAGCCGTCTACAAAGAAATGTAAACGGTAACGGAAAAATTCCTGGTATGTCCCCTTTTATTTTTACCGACGCGACTGAGACTGCAAGAACCGCGAAAAACTCCAGAAATGTTCATTGAGAAAAGCTGTGGAAATGCTGAAATTAAATTGAAATTTTTTTGGTTAAATCCGGGTTAAATCTAAATTAATTCTGTATCAGCGAAACGGTGCTGAGAATTTAGAAAGATTTATTGGATATAACGGGTATATAGACTCGAAATCTCGGGTCTGAGCTAAAATTAAATCGAGATTACTATACGGCATCCAGATGATATTTTTGAAATTTCTTTTCGTCTTGAGATTATTTTAGATTATTGAAACATTTGTCTAGATTGAATATGCAACATTAATATTTCATGATGATATTTAAAGACCTTTGAAAAGTTGACTAAAATTTAACTTTCCAAGCTATCTAGAAGCGCTTCTAAACTAACTAATTAGATAAATAAATAGAAGAGAATATAAATAATAAATACCTGAAGACAGCAGACAGTAAATGCAAGGTCTGAATACCTTTAGAAATATAGTGAATGGTTTTGGCGAGGGCGAGTTTCCCTCCTAAAATTGAAAACGACAGGTTTCCATAATTATCTTTAAAAGAAAATAAGATGAATACGAATAAAAGTACATTTCATTCAAAGCATTGTTTATAGCCATAAACTACTCGATGAGATCTTCAAAAAGAGGTATCGCCCTTCTTTTTCCCTATTCGAATTTCGGGGATTGTTCTTCCTGCCGCTAGGGGATTGAAGCTGAAGCTGAAAAAGGTGAGACATATTCCCTTGAATTAAACATCGGCGGGATCGAGCGTTAAATACTAAAAATTATGGTCAGCTCCAGGTACAATAAGCCTTTGGTTTTCGTCTACGTAGACTACGAAAAAGCTTTCGACACAGTGGACCACCATAGCATGCTCAAAGCCCTCGCCGATTACAGAATCGACTATCGTTACACCAACCTTATTAAACATATCTGTAAGAAAGTGAATGCTATCATTAGACTCCATGAAGACACTTCTGCCTTTAAAATGGAGCGAGTTGTGCGACAAGTTGATGTCATCTCTTCCAAACTATTCAGCAACTGGCTGGAGTTCATGTTCAAGCGTACTAAAATCGATAACTATGGTGTTAACAGCAATGGCGAGAAGCTTAGTCATTTTCGACTCGCCGATGACAAATTCGAAGAAGCAATAGTGATGCTAAAGGAACTGGAACTAGAAGTTGGGCTAAATATTAACATTACGAAGACAAAGTTCATGACTAATCTGGTCATCAGTGAAAACCTAAAAGTAAATTACATGAATATTGAGCAAGTATGATCGTATGATTACTTGGGCCACGAAATTCGATTGGGTGGGACAATCAGACTTGTGAAATCGGCAGAAGAATAAATAGATTTCACCTGGGCAGCCTTTGAAAGACTCTTAAGATCATATATCCCCCTGTGCCAACAGAGAAGGGTCTATAATCAGTGTGTTTTGCCTGTGTTAACATATGGAGCCGAAACACTGACACTAACAAGGAAAACGGCAAATAAAATAAGAGTGGCACAGAGAAGGATGGAAAGAGCAATGTTGGGTCTTTCCTTAAGAGATAGGGTTCCGACTGTTCGGGGGAGAAGAAGAAATGGGGTAACAAGTGCCATCGCAAAAGTATCAAATCGCAAATGGAATTGGGCGGGTCACCTGGCTAGGCAGATGGACAAGGAAAATAATCGAATGGAGACCCAGAGATCATGCACTTCGCAGCAGAGGCAGACCGCCCACCCGATGGTCAGACAATCTGACGCGAATCCACAAAAACTGGATGAATGCAGCGCGGGACAGAGAGAGATGGAAATATTTACGGGAGGCTTATGTCTAGCAGTAGACGACCATATAGCTGATTGATGATGATGATGACATATTATGAAGAATATTTACATATTTATTAGGAATCAGCCACTATGATAATTACTGTCTCTTTGTATCATTAAAATATAAAGAAAATACATTTCAAATCCAAATCCTGCAGTTTAAGCTCACCTACAACGCTGCTGCCTAATATTTTTGCGGTCTGGTATCTTCCCAAATATATCAGTCAGTTTTATAACCTCAATATTTAAATATATCTTTAATAACAACTAATTGCAGGCTGATGACTATTTTTCAGTCTACTTGCAAAGGTGTCTTATTTTCAGATACTGACCCATATAATAACGAAACCTCTATCGATTGATAAACAGCCTATCCTCAGAAATCAATCAAGAAAAATCGTTTAAGTCACAAATAACCTGCCTTGTACCTTGGAAAGTCGAGGGGTTGATGTCAGGCGGCTGCCATCTACAAGAACTTTTCTTCTCCAATGATTGCTTGGCATTTCTTCAGATTCAGTTCGAGACAGTGATTCGTAGAGGTCCTCGAGAGAACATCAATTTTCATATCATATGATTTTATTGTTTGCTTTCAAGATGGCATTCAGTCGAAAAGGCATATATACGCCTATGTGTCATAGGCATACTGATGCACGGTGGCGTATTCAAGGGTTGCATCCAACTAAGAAGTACATAAAGTATAAAATAGAGGACGTAGAATGCAACCCTGAAGAACTCCATATGCAACACCTAACAGAGACTTCCATGTATTCTGACCAACAGCGCTTGCAAGCATCTTCAATAAAACCGAGATATGCAAAAATAGCCTTGAGTAGTCAATGTAAGTCTCCACGATGTCATCTATTACCTTTAACAATGCTGCAGCACAACGACGATCCGTCAACATGCTCTCGTATTTGACCCTCTAAGACTTTCCAGGACCTTGGCAGTGCAGCTGGCAGATCGCTAATTAGCCTTCCTTGGGAGGTGCGACCTTAGGAAAAGGTAACAGGTAAGCGCTCTTCCAACCATGGCGTCGGAAAATGTTGACAATTCTATGCAGTAATTAACAATTAATGACGGAACAGTATACCTAAGTCAAAACTTTAGTACTTACACAGGCCTATTGCATCTGCGCCAATCGCTTTCAAGTCTATAGAAAAAACGGCATTGCAAACTTCATTAGGGGTTGCAGACCTAAACCCCTAAAATGCTGACACTTTGCTTTTCATTTAATCTATAATATCTTAGTGTAGTCCGATCAAGGTCCAGATATTTAATGACATCGATAAAAAGAATCCGCGTTTCCTATGAGCATGAATAATTTTGTATCAACTCAGTTCTTTCAGAACTCTCCAGTTTTTTGCGTCACAGGCATTTTGGAGATTTTCTTTCATTGTCAATACTACTGTTACATAATTTCTCACTTGCCTCAAATAAATCTTATTTATCATTAATAGCATATTTATAAACAGGTATTATTCAATGGCACCTTCAGAAGGTCCCGAAGGAAAGCTTCATTGTCAAAACCTCAAAAATCCCTAAAAGCAATAAAAAATGGCTCCTGTTAAAACCTCTGATCAGAGGCCTCAAAGGAAGGATCAACGCACCACCACCAAGCAAGGAATACACCATGATGCATAAGCTTCACAATTATTACACTTCATGGAGTGAAAGCTAACCGAAGCCAAATTATATCCATTAGAAATTTCCAATCCTGCCAATAAAATGATTGATTTATGCCAGATATAGAAAATGGCTCTAAACGTATCGAAGTGCAAGTCTTTGCTTATCTAATATTGTCGTTTATACCTTCATAACTGTCCAAAATATGCCTGGTGTTCGAGACTTATTATTTAATCTTCATTCTTCATAATCCAACACATTTGTCAAAACGTTTCTAAAATTGGATTCATTAGGAGTAGCACGTTTCACTTCACCAATGTAAATGCCCTCAGATGGCCTTACTGTACTTTGGTGTGACGTGCGACCGCATTTAAAGTACTTTATGCTTCTTCTGTTTGGTCACTCCACCACAATGAACATAATATAGCCTTGAAGATATAGAACATCCTTTTTTTAGGTAAGTTTGGTGTAAAAGTAACTCTCCTGAATACAGAAATGACATTTACTTTCTTTTTTTAGTCTCACCACAATCATAAATACGCGGATCACCCAATGCTTTAAATTAAATAATAAATAATAAATAAATAAAATCTAGTAGAGCCCTCCAATTAAATTAAAGGAAGGTTTGCATGTACTAATTATTTTTTTAAATTTATATTTATGTTTCAACAATTTAATTAATTGGTTAAAGTGTCACGCAAAAATTTTAGAGGCATTATATTATAGGTACCAATTTATCTACGTGCCGCCGTTTAATGATATCCTAAATAACAGTCACGTAATGGAAAAGTTTATAGAAGTAGTGTTTGTACGATTATATTTACATTACTCTTTTATTACATCCTCTGCCAAAAATAATGGATTTACTATATCCGCTGCGAAGTAACTCTTGACCGTTAATGACAGACAGAATTTTCTAAGATAGTAAAAATTTATATTTACCAAAGTTTATACTTTTTCGTTGCTTTATTAACCATGGAGTTTTTTAAAAGTACATGTTTGATATTAATATATGATACATTTTTGTATTGTTAACAAATTTGAAAATGGCATGATTGATATGCTGTTTAAGGATTTCCATTTTAATTAATTATTGTTTCACATTTATAAGGGAATTTTTGTATTTAATGTGCTTTTCTGTCTGATTTATCCGACTAATACAATATAGTATTTTTATCTACGACATTAGGATAAGCACTCTGCACTTCTTATCTCCCACTTAGGGATAAGAAGTTCATTATCGCACTCGTTTTCCTTAAACCACTCATTATCGGAAATGAAAGGAAAATATCGCCGGTAATTTTCAATGATTATTTCCTTCATCGTAAAATGGACCAATGAGACAGCCCGATTTTGTGAATAAATTTTGTTTAGATAAGTGATTAGGTTTGTTCTAGCATGAAATCTCAAACGGTTTGAAACCTCCGGAGTTTGCGCATACCAATAAAAGCGACGCTTATATCGCTATGCGCAAACTCCGGAGGTTTCAAACCGTTTGAGATTTCATGCTAGAACAAACTTTATATTGCACTAGACCTGTTTAACAGCGATTAAACTGCGTCCTCCATATTGGATTTCGTTTTGTCGATGGTAGCTGATTCTTGCAATTTTCATTAACGGTTTTTGAAAAAACAATATTTTATAAATGGTTTGAATGATCTAATATTGATTTTTATTGCTAAAAACTCTGATTTTCTTTAAAATTTGTATTTCATTATTTTGGTATAAGGTGACAGAAAATGTCAAATTTTGAAATATTTACATGTCGAATTTGATAAGCGGGCCTAGTCAACGCATCATTGGGATATGTAACCAAGGTTACTAATTCAGGAAATAATCTAGCCGTATACCACTCAAACTATGAATTCAATCAATTAAACTACATTCAATATTTCTCGCATGATTTTTCTTTTTGGCAAATAGTTTCATGCAAAATAATTTATAAATAAAAACCCTCGACCGCTTCGCGGTCTCGGGTTTTTATTAAATTATTTTGCATTCAACATTTTCTAGAAAAATCATGCTCAAAATATTGAACGTAGTTTAATCGATTAAATTCATAGTTCTCGTGATATAATATATGATTATTTCCTTCATCGTAAAATGGACCAATCAGACAGTCCGATTTTCTGAATAAATTTTGTTTAGATAAGTGATTATTGCACTAGACCTGTTTAACAGCGATTAAACTCCGTCCTCCATATTGAATTTCGTTTTGTCGATTGTAGCTGATTCTTGCAATTTACATTAACGGTTTTTGAAGAAACATTATTTTCTAAATGGTTCGAATGATCTAATATTGATTTTTATTGTTAAAAACTCTGATTTTCTTTAAAATTTGTATTTCATTATTTTGGTATGAGGTGATAGAAAGTGTCAAATTTTGAAATATTTACATGCCGACTTTGATAAGCGGGCCTAATCAAGGCATCACTAGGGTATGTAACCAAGGTGACAAAAATGCAAATATTATGCGAAGCATCGTTTTCAACGTTCTGAATAGCTACCCACAGACCAGCATTCTTTCCTGCGGGAATGTAGAATCTCGCGGGAAAGAACGCCACTTAATGAGTAATAAGATGATAGACCCGCATACCATTTTTCTTGTCACGATATACCGACGTTCAAGCCCGACAAGATTGATACCCATACACCAGCGTTCTTTCCCATGGGAATGTCGAATGTCGCAGGAAAGAACGCCAGTTAATGAGTAATAATTGAGAGGAACAGTGTCCCCCCAGAAGATTAATGTGTCCACTATCCAACACGCTTTCCTTTCACAGGCGCTTTGGATAGAAATAACTGGAGAATATGATTTTTACGTTAGTGACCTCTAAGCAGATTATTTTCCCCGCAAAATATGAGACGACTGAACGACGGGAAAGATTGCACGAAAATTATTTGTGTTAGGGGGCGATCAAAGTTTTATTATTCCTTTAATATTTTGAAAGGAAAGAACTAGAAGAATGAATGCCGGTAATGATCGCTGGTGTATGGGTAGCTATTGTGTTTCTGGGGCTTTGATCAAAATGAATCGGCGATTTAGGTAAATTTGTTGAAAAATATAAAGTTACGTTATGGATTTAATTTAACTAATTCAGGAAATAATCTAGCTGTATACCACTCAAACTATGAATTTAATCGATTAAACTACGTTCAATATTTTTCGCACGATTTTTCTTTTTGGCAAATAGTTTCATGCAAAATAATTTATAAATAAAAACCCTCGATCGCTTCGCGGTCTCTGGTTTTTATTAAATTATTTTGCATTCAACATTTTCCAGAAAAATCATGCTCAAAATATTGAATGTAGTTTAATCGATTAAATTCATAGTTCTCGTGATATAATAGGTTTGTTCTAGCAGCGATTTCAAACCAAATCCAAGCCGGAGTTTGCGCATAGCGATTTAAGTGTCGCTTATATTGCAATGCTAAAACTCCGGATGGCTTGGCTTTGGTTTGAAATCGCTGCTAGAACAAACCTATTACCTATATGAATAATTTTTCATGTTTCATCAGGAAAGGTAGGGGAGCGACGGCTAATGGCGCCCAGCAGACAATTGCGCTCACTCATTTTAAACCAAATCCATGATCCATGCTTTAATCGGATTTGTGTTTAGCGCGCCATCTGTATTAAAGTAGTGCAAGCATATTGTGAACGTGCCACGTTGTTTGCAGTCCAAATATTCGAGTGGTGAGGATAAACGTATTTTGTATGGTGCTGTTATAATTTGACATGCTATTTCAATAAAGATTTGTAAAATAATTTTTCATTATTTTTTATGGTTATGTCTATTTTTATAGAATTTTTCGACCATTCGAGTAATTGCGTTCAAGCTGAGTGCAGTCGCCCGAAGTGAGCGGCAGTGTTCGCCGCGCCGCGGCCGGTTGCATTGTAATTACTCCTTTTTATTTTTTTTTTAATTTTTAGATGCCAAGACAAGTAGTAAAGTAGTGTAGTAAAACCAATAAAGCCTGGAAATGAGAAAAACCACAACGGTGTATTGTGAAATGAGTGCAGCGGGTATGTTCGTGCCTCCGATGTTTATTTTCGCTCGACTTAGAATGGTTACTCCAAAAATGGTTGTATTAACGAGGATTTGTTCAGGGTCTGGCTGAGACATTTTGTAAATTTGACAAATGCAAGCAAAGAAAATTCGGTTCTTCTTATCTTGGACAATCATGTCATTGATCAGCTCCAGACTTTGTACTTCGGTGTTCTCCAGCCTGGGGGAGGACGACGGGATTTGATGGGCCACATCCCGCGGCAACTCGGAATGGCGGGGCGACACGTCCCGTAATAAAACTGCACTCACCAGTTTGACGTTTCTACCTGCTAATACAATGCAGTTCCTCTTGTCACAAACTGTCATTGATCAGCTCCAGACTTTGTACTTCGGTGTTCTCCAGCCTCGGGGAGGACGACGGGATTTCAAGCTGCTCTCACCAGTTTGACGTTCCTGCCTGCTAATACAATGCAGCCCCTCTTGCCACAAACTGTCATTGATCATATCCAGACTTTGTACTTCGGTGTTCTCCAGCTGGGGAGGACGATGGGATTTTGATGAGCCACATCCCATGGCAAATGGCGGAGGCGTCATCGTCACTCCCCGTAATTAAAATGCTCTCACGAGTTTGACGTTCTTTCCTGCTAATACTCGTGTCACAAACTGTCATTGATCATCTCCAGACTTTGTACTTCGGTGTTCTCCAGCTGGGGAAGACGATGGGATTTGATGAGCCACATCCCATGGCAAATGGCGGGGGCGTCATCGTCACTCCCCGTAATTAGAATACTCTCACGAGTTTGATGTTCTTGCCTGCTAATACTCGTGTCACAAACTGTCATTGATCAGCTCCAGACTTTGCACTTCGGTGTTCTCCAGCCTCGGGGAGGACGACGGGATTTCAAACTGCTCTCACCAGTTTGACGTTCCTGCCTGCTAATACAATGCAGCCCCTCTTGCCACAAACTGTCATTGATCATCTCCACACTTTGTACTTCGGTATGCTCCAGCTTTGGGGAGGACAATGGGATTTCACGGGCCACATCCCGTGATGGCGGGGGCGTCATCGTCACTCCCCGCAATCAAACTGCTCTCACCATCTCGACGTTCCTGCCTGCTAATACAATGCAGCCCGATTTGTCACAAACTATCATTGATTAGCTCCAGACTTTGTACTTCGATGTTCTCCAGCCTGGGGGAGGACGATGAGATTTGATGGGCCACATCCTGTAGCAACTCGGAATGGCGGGGGCGTCACTCCCCGTAATCAAACTGCTCTCACCAGTTTGACGTTGCTGCTTGCGTCAGGAAGGGCGGAGATTATCCCATCTATTGTACATGGATAACCTAAAGCTCTTTGCAGAGAACCAGACTGGATTGCACACTAATTAACACCGTTAAGACCTTCAGCGGGAAAAAAGCTTTGAAAAAAATTAAAGAGACCTTAATCTTAAATAATTTTAAATCAGAAGACATAGACCAAACCATTAATAAAAGAACACACACATTTTATAACAATTTGAGATTAAAAAAATGACATTCAAGCAAATCAAAATAAATACGTAGCCCTTCCGTATACAAACGGACTGTCAGAAAAAAAATTAAATACATTTTGGGGAAACAACATTATTACATGTCACAAAGCTCATAACACATTAAGTTAACTGTTTACAAAGTTAAAGCCGAAAACCCCGGTTATGAAAAGGTCAAATATTGTTTATTCTATACCATGTACAAACTGTCCTAAAAAATATATCGGTAAGACGACTCAACTACTAAAAAATAGATTGAACGGTCACAATATCCAAAGATGCTTCAACTGCTCTTGACAAACACCAGAGAGAAACCAAACATATCAAGATCAAAATTACCAAAAACTCAAAA
>MU182207.1:228080-239946 GCA_016904865.1 Pissodes strobi
TGAACTTCACGAAAAATGGCTTAGATTGTTTGGAGACCAATAACCGCAGTTACGGCGGCGGTTAACTTCGCAATTTAGGAAGGAAACACTCAACAAAAAACATATGCTCTAAAGACAATCTTGATTGTTAGTAATTCGTTCACTAATCGTCTCACAAAAAATTTTAAATGTTGATCGATATTATATCAGATTTCCAGGTAAAAAGAGTGAGCCAACGATATGATCTCCAGAAAGTCCTAGCCATAGCGCTATGTTTTTCTGGACGTTGGTTGTGAACTTCGCGAAAAAGGCTTGGATTGTTTGGAGACCAATACCGGCCGTTACGGCAGTTAATTTCGCCATTTAGGAAGAAAAAACACTCATTAAAGAAACATATGCTATAAACATAATCTTGATTGTTAATAATTAGTTCACTAATGATCTCACATTTTAAGCATTGATCGGTATCATCTTAGATTTCCAGGTACAAAGTATGGGCCAACGATATGATCTCCAAAAATTCATCGCCATGAGTTTAGTTTATCAGGAAGTTGGGTGGGAACTTCACGAAAAGGGCTTGGATTGTTTGGAGACCAATAAGGCAGTTACGGCGGTTAGCTTCGCCATTTAAGAAGAAGAAACACAAACATATGCTATAAAGATAATATTGATTCTTAATAATTAGTTCACTAATGATCTCACAAAATTTTAAACGTTCATCGTTATCATTTTAGTTTAGTTCCTGAACACTAACTGAATTTTGTGAAAATTAAATTTATGTGATTTAATATTCTCTGGATGTACGCTGAATACCTGAAACATCTGATGATGTTCTAGTTCTTAGATTAAGTTCCATCATGATGTGCCCCAAAACTTCTATTTCAATTGCTTAGGCTCTTATTGGATTTTGAGCAACCTTTTCATTGTTTTCTACAGATTCAGTTTCTCGAAATTTTTTAACCAGACTGCGCACGAAATTATGGGATACGTGTTATCAGGATGTTATTCATTGAATACATTTGCATCACCTCTGCCACAAATTCTTCATTGTTAAATAGTAATGATGGGTTGATTCTCATTTTCAGGACTTGTTTACTAAAAACACTCAATCAGTTTTGTTATATTCTTAATATAACATAGGTAACTTTAAACCTTAATTTCTCGAGAACTGCTCATCCAAAATTAAAAAGGGTGGCATTGAAAAGGTAATTAAATAGCCTTTAAAATTATATATAATATGATACGCCTTTCTGTGTAAGATTTGAAAGTCACCTCTGCTTAAAAGTTGAATCTGGAGCAACAAGTGACCCAAAAAACCTGACGCTGTGACATTAAAGTTGACGGGTCAGAAGCTTTTTTATTCTCTATTTCTATTATCTACATCGTAAAATAGAAAACTTCTATTGAAAGTTTTCGGTAGGCCACCCTGTACATGTATTGATGTGAGACCTTAAATAAAATATCGACTATTTAGTTAATGAATTTCAAGCCCATATCCCTTAAGCCCTCTTAAGGCAAAGTCAAAACAAAACATTTCAGGGACGTCTATGCCAATTATTCTAGTGCCTTTTGAGCACATGTTTTCGATTTTTTGTCGGGGTTTGTTTAGACTCACCGCTGAGCAGTTGTTCCAAGTAAACACATCTGGTGTCGAGGTAATTTGGATCCCCCACGGTCGCGTTACCCACTACAAACCCTGTACCGTCGCCTTCAAGAAATTCGCATCTTTCCGTTGACGTCGCTGCCATCAAGGAAAGACGGGCCGAGAGTTCTTCAACATCTGAAAAAAAGAAAGAGTATTAATTATATTTGTTGAAAATATATCTTAGGAGTTCTTTTTACCACAGTAGTTTCTGCATATAGCTTAGTGCGGAAAGTAGTTGTTTTCCATATTAGTATTTGAAAGTAATATATTTTAAAATATTAACGTTATAATATGCTTCTTTTAAAAAATTCTTATATAGGAGGAAAAGTTACACATTCTCGGCCGATAGTGAAAAATACCCTCGGTGGCTAAGTTTGCTTTAGTTGTCGGAACTGGTCATTTTTTTTCAACTTCAACTAATTCTCACACATGTACGGTAGGTACGTTGCAAAGAGATAAAGATTGTTGATATTTGTACGTTAAATGCCTCAATATAATGCATTAAGATAATATGTATTTGCTCTAATGTATAATGAAGCAAGGATGATTCTGAAAACGGGATTCTTTGTGGGCCTTTTCCTTAAAGAATTTATAATCAATTTCTAAAAATTAACGGTCCAAAATGTGCTACTTGACCACATTTTATCACGTCTGATTCGTTTGTGTATAAATGTGCATTTATACAGAGTGTTCCCGAACTTTGTTAACATATGGAAAGGTTAATAGAGAGAAATCTTTGAGTGAGATCTTCCAGTAAAGACAAAACATATAAAAATATGAGGAGAAATATTTAAAACAATCATTTCTGAAACAGTTGTTTCAAACACAAAAAGTTTTCTCATAAGTGGAATATTGATGAAAATGCGACAAATAAGTAATACGAGAAATCTTTAAGGCGTATTTTTAACCATTGGCTTCTATGCACATTTCATAAATAATAATTTCTCGTAATCTCGATATATTGTAAAGCATTTGGTAGCACATTGAACTTTCTCTAATACAACAACTTTTCCGGCCAACAAGATTTTTTGAGATACTATATCAATATTTAAAATGTTTCTCATTTCTTAACAAACTCTGAACTTACTCTGTATATTGAATTTAGATTATTCAATACAACCTACATAATACTGGAAATATATTCTGGGTGGAGAGATTATTAATTATCGCATTACTAGCTGTCATACTTCAACTATAACTGGGAGCTATTCAAACACGTCAAGTTTCGGAATTTTAATTTGTTAACATCCACAGTGGGCAGAGGAAATCCAATAAATCTTCCACTTTACCACCTAATTCTCATCGTGTTTATCAGCCAAAATAAAACTGAAATTAACGGAATTCTCCGCTTTCCGTTTTTACTGTTTCGTCGATTGATATTTAATTTGAGAAAATCAAAACAAAAATTTAATTAGTATGTTTTGGCCCAAGCATTGATTTTCCACGTTGTTTGTCTTAACGAATTTGACCTCATCACTGTTTATGAAAATAAAACACGTTGCTGAAGGTGAGAAAGAAAATGTAGAAGATTTATTACCGAAAATATAACAATGGCAGAAACCGTACCATTTTATAAATTTTGAATTATCAACAAATCCTACTAATTGCTTTGTCTACGGCTCAACTGATTTAATTTCGTATTCATTTTTGATTTTAATTAATGGGCCCCGTATTAACTGATATTTACTTAATATTGAACTGATAACTGATTTTACCGTTAAAGATTTTTCCCATCGTATTAATTGCTTTATTTACGGCTCAACTGATTTAATTTCTTATTCGTTTTTGAATTTAGTTAATGGGTCGTGTACTAACTGATATTTACTTAATACTGAACTGATAACTGATTTTAAAATTAAAGAAACAGTATATCTCCTTACTAGTGCCATTGTTTATATAAAGACAATGCTAGTGCGCAAAGTAAGTTTTGTTCGCACGCTGCGGGTGCGATCAAGTCACTTTGCGCAAGAGTTAGGTAGGATCAGTATTTTCCCATCGTATTAATTGCTTTATCTACGGCTCAACTGATTTAATTTCTTATTCGTTTTTGAATTTAGTTAATAGGTCGTGTAATAGAACAGATAAAACAGCAGTAAGGGAAATAGTTTTTGGTCCTGGAATTGAAAAAAATAATAAAATATTGATATTTTTGAAAGAGACGAAACAGCAGTAAGGGAATTATTTTTCCGCCCTGGGATTGAAAAAAATATTAAAATATTGATATTTTTGAAACAGACGAAACAGCAGTAAGATAATTAGTTTGCGCGATGGACAAACAAGTAATATTTTCCCGACTGTTGTTTCCTAGCAATCCTAAATAGCAATAATTTGTTATTTTATTTCGATCGTAGAAAAAACAGTATGTCTACGTACTTCGGAGGGTAATCACATTCTCAACCTGGGTCATTCTATTTTATAAATGGCGGCTGATGGTATCAAAAGTTTAGGCATCGCTCCTTTCCCAGTATGGTATTACATTAAAATCCATTTATGTTACTTATATTCTTATGAGTAAATAATCAGTTTATTTGGCTACAGCTCATGCAACTTGGCGTAAAATTTGAACGCCCAAGATAGCATTACTGAAGTACCCCATCGTCACGGGAAAAAGCCCCCAGGTAAGTTCATCACTTTAATCCATACAGAAAATGTTTTTACTTACTACAACAACCTGTATGTGTGCTACCATTACATTTTATAAATAGATGAAATTAGCTTCCTATGACTGCAAAATCATGTCGACGATGCCAGAATATTTCATGGGAAAATGAATAAATGAATAGAAGCAGTGGGTGCTGCAACTAACCGCTTTGAAGCTGCATGTCAGGCGTAAAGCTCCTTCATACCCTTGAAGCACAGATTCGTTTTGTTGATGAATACTAACCGGTGTATGAAAAACGATTCTATTTAAAACCGGCCCTGCCTCCCGTTATGCTGCCGAGAATTCTACAACAAATGTATGGGCCATAATTACAAAATCTAATTGGCATTAAAACGTTTGACGCAAACAACTTCCGGATAAATTTAAATTGCTAATATTCCTATCCGAAGCATCATAAGCCGAATCTTAAAACAGATTTCCACAAAACGATCGCTTTTTAGAAGATTAACTGTGGCAAGTAATTAATATTGGTAAATTGGACTTTGTATAATTGCAATTACAAAGATGTTATTGATGCGAATTGACCAATATAAAAAGCAATTTGGCCTAAAACCGATTCTGTGTCTACCTCTACGCGGAGAACTCTACAATAGCCTATCGACCGAAATTACAAAATCTAATTGGCATTAAAACGTTTGACGTAAGCAACTTCCGGACGAAGTTAAATTGGATATTGCAGATTTAAATTGCTAAGATTTGTTTTTGAATTCGAAATTATATCCGCAGCACCGTTAATCGAATCTATATATTTAGGTTATATATAGATTGCAACAAATTCAGCTTTCTTTCGAAGATTACCTGATGTCTAAGATTGATGGGTTAGTAGATTTTGTATAGGGGAGACGGAGGGACCTGGAGCCACCTAAGACCTAAAGAATCAATCCGATTAAAATACACCAGTGTAATAAATATTGAATATAGATCAATTATAAATAACTAAATTCCATTAAAATATATTAGACATGTTTTACCGCAAAAATTACTAAGATGTGTGTACTCTCATTATCCCTGGGGTGGGAGTAATGGGAGTCTCTGTTTTGTCTCTAACACGTATCTTTCTATAAAATGGCTGGAAATTAAATTAGTTTATAAAACAAATAACTTTTATTCAATAAATTGACCACTAGAAGAAGAAAGTTTAAAGCCTATAACAAATAAGTACTATTTTTCTCTGAATAAAAGTCACAAATATACCTTTTTCCATTTTCTACGCCCGAACATTCCTTATGTGCCTGGATTACACAGCAGTGCCAAAGTTACTGCTAAAAATCCTGTGCAGTGTTCTTTCATCTCACATAGACACTCTGACCATCACTGAGATCATCACATTCATCGTCATCACATAGTTCCTTTTCACTAATATCTTTATTTCCTGAAGACGGATACTGCTTTTTTGTTTTACGTCTTTTATTTATATGTTTACTGCTTTTGGTTTCAGTTTTATTATCTAATTTCTTTTCAGATTTATATCCAATTTTTTTTATTTTTAGGCATCCTCCCTCTGAAGACTCATCAAAGACTTGTCTTTCCACATTCTGTTTGTTCTTGATAGTTCTATTCCCACTTTCTTTATTCTTCGTTGTATTGTCCTTTCCATTCTCTTTTCTTCTTTTTTCTCAAAAACAAATTTTCATAGGCGTGTCAATAAAAATTTCGGAACTCTATTTTTGTCTTGATTTTATATTGCTTTTTTCTCGTTTTTCATGAGGTGGTGAAAGTACTGCTTTATCCTCCCATTTCGAACAACTAGATTTTGACTGGGGAGATGCATTATTCTTAGGTTTAGTTGGCCGGAGATCAATTATAAATAACTAAATTTCTTTTAACTACATTAGACATATTTTCCAGCAAAAAAAAACCAAGACATGTAGTAATATCATTACTCTGGGGTTGGGGTAATGGGAGTTTCAGTTTTCCTTCGTGTATTTTTCTAGGAAATAGTAGGATTTTAAATTAGTTTATAACAATGATAACTATTATTCAATAAATTGACCACAAAAAGATAGTACCTATTAGAAGAAAGTTTAAACTTCACAGGATGTGCAGTGGTACCAGAGTTCATGGTTCTTTCCCGCACACATATAATACAGACTCTCTGATCATCACTCAGATCATTACATTCATCTTCATCACATAGTTCCTTTCCACTAGTATCTTCATTTTCTGAAGACGAAGATTCACCAATGAACTATTTATTCGTTTTACGTCTTTTATTTTACTGACTTTGGTTTCAGCTTATTATTTGGTTTCTGTTCAGATTTAGTTTCAATTTTGTCACAAACACGTTTTATGACTTTTGGGCATCCTCCCTATGAAAACTAGTCAAAAACTGTCTTTTCACACTCTGTTTATTCTCGAATGTTTTATTCCCACTTTCTTTATTCTTCGTTGTATTTTCCTTCTTTTTTACGGTCCAATCTCGTTTGTTCTTTTCCCTCAAAAACAAATATTCAAGAGCTTGTCCATAAACATTTTGGAATGATATTTTTGTCTTTATTTTGTATGGCTTTTTCCTCGTTTTGCAGGCGTTGCAGCGTTGGTGAAAGTGTGGAAGAAACCGACGGATATATTAATGGATTGATCTGCTGCCTTATCTCTCCATGTCGAACAACCAGATTTTGGTTGAGGAGATGCATTCTCCTTAGATTTAGTTAGTTGAACTTTCTAGTGCTCCGAATGGTTCAAATATTGCGAAATATTCTCTTAATTTTTTTTGCAGTAATTGTAGATTTCAAGTGTCGCATAACCCGAGTGAATGCCAAGTACAAGTACGCTGGTTGATTTTAGCTGGCTTTTGCAAATTTTACAAAGTGTTTACACCACAATTCAAACATCTCCTCGTTTGTCCAACCATTATAATGGGCACCTGTCTCCCGCAGGACTCTGTAGCGCTCATTACGCACTTCACAGTAATGTTTTACACGCTCTCAACTAGTTGCAGAACCGGCCCTTTTTGGTATTTTTTTAGCTAGCGTTGTTCCAGGCTCTTACACCGTTAGAAATCCACTAACTAATTTCTGAAATCTAAATTAATAGTATTTGACATGTTTAGACGCACTTAATCTCAAGATTTTGTATTATTCCTTTGTACCGTTACATGATGGGTGTAAATATTGTTTCGGCAAAAATTTTTTTTTAAAAGTATTTGAAATTAAAAAAAAATTATGTTATGATGTGTGTGTATAATAATAAATTCCTATATTTCAGGCTCTGAAGGGAGCCGTTCTATACCCTCGGTTTTAGGACTCAAATGGTCCTATTCATACTCTGTTGATGTAATAGGCAAATAGGATAAAGGACAAGAATCTAAAATAAACTATATGGCTCCCTTCCTAGGTATTAGTCCATTTTGAGACAACCCTTTACATTTCCTACATATTTTTTTCATAATTTTTTAATGACGGATCAATTTGAATTATCAAAATAGATGGATTTAGAGCGTATCTTAAGTATAATTTAGGCATCATGTCAGAGGTACAAGATGGAAATATAGACAATTACATCGACCGTATAGTATAGCCTATAGCGATTTATTATACAACTCACGCGGCCACCTGAGAAGACTATTTTTTACCATAATATAAGCTTTTCAAATACCAATTATAACACACTTTATATTCGCAGCAATACAAAAGCGAATGGTTATTAATAAAAATGAACCAATAAAACATAAATCACGTCCGTACGGCTAGACATCAATAATAATCATTAAAATTTCGCAATTCAATCGTTGCATTGCATGGCATAATTGTTCTATGAATGAAATGTGTTTCCCATTTTGGGATGTCTAATTTTTTATTAATTTTAAAGTGGCACCTTAATTTGTATGATGCCTTCCTTTTATAGAACTTCATTACATACAGTTTAAACACAGTTGTGTGTGAAAATTTTTTTCCGTTTGCGAGTTATTACGTCACATGTGCGATTTTTCAAAAATTTGTTTTGATAGGTACACGATAACTATCGGAAAAATTAACTAATGCTAATGAAATTTTCTGGACACGTTTCTTTTGATCGTCTGCCGAAATGAATACGGAAATTGGTGAGAATGGGAAAAAATCGAGTATTTTTTTGAATTTTTAACTCTTCATTAGGACACTCGCCTTCGACTCGGGTCGTAATCCTCATACTCGTGTTTTAATAGCCATCATAAATATTCTTTTCATAATATGGTATTATTCAATAGAATAATTCAGATTATTACATTCGATAAGAGCATATTATGCAAAGAGCATTTATGATAGCTACCAAAACACGAGTATGAGGATTACGACGCGAGTCGTAGGCGAGTGTCGTAATGGAGTTACACTATTTTTTGCGACCAGTCATAATAAAAATTAAATCTTTAGCTTTCAAAATTTAAGTAAATAGTAATTATGAACTGTCAAGACCGATAGAATTTAAATGTCATTATCATGGCTATATTTGATATTGGCCTTGCATTTTGATTGGGTATGATCTGGAGGAGAGCGGTTGGTGATGAATGTCCGGAACTCAGACTGTTATCTTAATGAGGAATCTGTATCTTAATGAATCTCATTAAAGTAGTAAATGTCTAATAAATCAATTAAATTAGAGAGGGAAGATTGTCAATTTGCTCTTGCAACAGAAAATATACTATAGAAAGAAATCAGGATGCTGTCATAGATGTTCGACATGCAAATAATTATACAGCAGATTTCGAGTCAAGAAAAATCTTAAATGATCTTCCTCATGATATCAAAACAAATTAAGCAAGTACCTAATCATCGTCGTTAACACGTGAGTTACTTGAACAATTTTCTTCCCTTACAAAGGCGCCAGAAAAATAATCCAATGAAAAAAGGAGCATGGTAAATAATTCGACCCCAGACCTAAGAGAAATAAAAAAATTGAATACAGTTATCTTAATAAGAAATCGGTATCTAAATGAATCTCATTAAAGTACCTACAGGTAGTAAATATCTAATAAATTAATTAAAGAAGAGAAGGAAGATTGGCAAATTGCTCCTGCCTTAACAAGCGCCATAGATCAGCCTAACTCAACTGAAGACATTAGTGTAGCAAAAAATCAGGATGCTGTCATAGATGTTCGATAAGAAAATCTTTACGAAGCGGATTTTGAGTCTAGAAAAACTTAATTCCTCATGATATAAGATAAGATAAATCAAGCAAGTACTTGGCCACCATCGGCAATAACAAGTGAGTTAGCTGAACCATGTTCTTCTCTTCCAAAAGCACCAGCAAAGTAATACGAAGAAAATGGAAGCGTCGCAAATAATTCGACCCAAGACTTAAGCGAAAAAAAAAATGGAACACAGTTATATTAATGAGAAATTTTTATCTTAATGAATCTCATTAAAGTACAGGTAGTAAATATCTAATAAATCAATTAAAGTAGAGGAGGACTCTTGTCTTAACAACTATCATAGATCAGCCTAATTCAAGTGACGATATTACTATAAACAAAATCAGGATGATATCATAGATGTTTGAAAAGAAACTATTTAGACAGCGGCTTTTGAGTCTAGAAAAAACTTAAACGATCTTCCTTATGATATTAAGACGAATCAAGCAAGTACTTGATCAACGTCGTCAATATCATTTTTTATGTCCGGCACAAAAAGAAAATCCCATGCCACTCAACGAGCGGTACGCGTGTGGAGAAGATGGTGGACATTGGACTTAAAGCGCTGTAGGTTGTAGTTTTCGGGAAAGACGCTACTCGGAAGTCCATTCCAGAGCGAGGCAGTCCTCCAGACAAAAGAGCTTTTAACAGGGGCGTCTTTTAGGTGTTCGTAACTGAATCGTATGTTGATAAGCAGCTTGTGTCTGACGGGTGTTTCTGTTTGTCACAACTCTGGATGGAATCATAAGTGCCAGCTCGTTCGAACACCTTCCGTAGTAGTATCGATAGTAAAGAGATAGGTCCTCCACTTTTCTTCGATGTTCAAGGCTATCAAGGTCTTTAGTCAACTCTGGGTCATCCACAAGACGGACAGCTCTCCTCCGTATGGAGTCCAATATCTTGAGAAAGTATTTGGGTGCCGAGCTCCACACATGGGAATGGTATTCTAGAGATGGTCTTACCTGGGCCTTATAGAGCAGTAAGAGCTGATGAGATGTATACTGCTCTATAGAGTGCTCCTAGCTTTTGTGCTGCTGCCTTGGCGATTTTGGTGATGTGATTACGCCAAGACATGTTCTTTTCTACGTTGATGCCTAGGTCATGCCATTGATAAGTCAGGTCCTACGGTGTTTGCTTTTTTGAGAAGACAGCTGCTTGAGCCTTTCCAGCGTTACATTGGACCTTATTTTCCTCACCCGATTCCACGATGGCGTTCATATTCTCATTGATGGCAGCCATCTGATTTTCTCGCTCGCTTTGGGAACGAGCAGCTGTCATTTGAGTCCACGACATAAATGAGGGTATAAGAGTGCTATCGTCTGCAATGCTATAAATAGAATTTTTGTCCTGTCTAAGAGATAGTTGATATAGAGCAGGAACAGTGTGGACGATAATATACAGCCTTGAGGAACTCCGGTATTGATTTTAAATCCCTCCGAGAAGCGGTCATCAATACCCACTCGGACGCTTCGATCCCTTAAGAAATTGGAAAGCCATAGAAGCAGTGCTAGTGGTAGTCCGTATGCTCTCAATTCGCTTAACAATCCGTCATGTCACACCCTATCAAATGCCACTGCACGAGATTCGCCGTAGCTTTCGATGGCTTTGGTCCACAGGTTGGTCACGTAAGTCAGGAGATCTCCCGTTGATCTGTGCTTGCGGAAGCCATACTGGCGATTGCTTATGATGTCTGTCAATCAGAGATATTTAAAGAGCTGTTCGTTGATCAGTTTCTCCATGACTTTGGGCATGATGGGAACTAAGACAATTGAACGGTAGTTATTTGGAATCGTTTTTTTACCTTTCTTCGGGATTGGTTTCACTTGAGCGCATTTCCAGCTAGAAGGAAAACATGCAGTTCTGTCATTGTTTGGCGGTAGGGAGAAAACCCTGCGCAGTGGAGGTGTTAGTTCAGCAGCACATTTCTTGAGCACTCTTGCTGGTTTTTGAGTATTCGTTTCACTTCGCGTTGGCGAAATATCAGACCCGGCATTGAAGAATTCACTCTCGGGATAGTCGGGGGAGTCTTTCTTTGATGATCTAAGGTAGAATTTGATGCAAATATTTTAGCAAGAAAGTTCGCTTTTTCTCTGGTCCTTGAGCCATCATCTTTGGTCAGTGGTGGGATTGACGTCTTCGAGACCCTGATTGACAGCGTTGGCAACTTCTTGATCCGCTAGGACAGTTGAGAAGCTTGAGCTCTTGATATGCTCGTTATATTCCTCCATGCTCTCGTCAATGGTCCGCTTACACTGGTTTCTAATCGTTATGAATATATTTCGATTTTCGGCTGTCGGATCTCGACGCTATTTGCGATAGGAGTGAGTTAATTGAATATTTTTTCTTCCCTTCCAAAGACACCAGAAGGATAATCCAAAGACTTTCTTTGTTACTATCCTTCTCTACTATCATTGTGTCAATTTTTATTTTTTACTGTATTGGCTGTTTTTCTTCGTTCTTTTTCCGGTGCTTT
>MU182207.1:264946-287134 GCA_016904865.1 Pissodes strobi
GAGCTATTAAAATATTTATCTTCAATTTTCGTCGAAACTAAAGCTGTAAACAAATCAGACCTTAAAGATATTATTAATGAATTTGCAATGGGTAAAGCGAGAAAAAAATAATTTAGGGTTTAATACGTTTATGTCGAGTTTTGTTTTAAACTCAGGAGATTCCATTACAATTTGCAATTTCGTTAATAACTGCTACTTCTTTTAAATTTAAAGTTATTTTAAAGTTTTTCTAAGAAGAAAAGAAATATTTTGTTAAGTTATATGTAAAATATATAAAATAATTAAAGCTCCTTGTCTTATTTTTATTTAGTATTTGTGACAGCCTCCTTATGTATTTTGCGTTCGGGCCAAAACTTTTTAGTTACGCCAGGTAAACATCTAGGTAAAAAAGGTAGATCAAATTTTTCTATAGCAACCTTTAAAACAGTAGGCGCATCATAAACATCATTTTAGCGAATATTTCCCTCATGTATAAAAAATCCCATTAGAGGAGTGCAATTCTCGGAAAATTACAGCGAATATTTCCATCATGTATAAAAATTCCCGTTAGAGGAGTGCAGTTCTCGGAAAATTACAGCGATAATTGCACTGTAGAAACCGAAAGAGCACAGCGATAATTGCATCGTACGTATCTATGGTAATTCCATTGTAAAATTACGATGACAGCATATATAAATAACGTCAAAGTCAAGTGAATATATATTAAGTATTAAAAATACCTCGTTTCGGATTAAAAAAATCGTATTTTTATTTTTGTGTCTCTTTACTTTGTTTGCAGTTCCATGTACGTTTTTGTATTAAAAAAAGGATAAAAATGTATTTTTTAAAACCATGTCCTTATTCGGGAAATATTCCCCCGAATTACACTCGTGCATCAAAATAACCAGATAATTTTGCATTCGAGCGTGTTGTCTTAGAAAAACTGCATTCGGTCATTTTCATATTTTGGAAAAAGAGCCCTTCACCTTTCCAAAATATGAAAATGAACTCATGCAGTTTTTAGACAACACGCTGTCATGCAAAATTATCGGTAATTTTGATGCACTTGTGCAATTACTTCCGATAATTGCACTGTAGAAACCGAAAGAGCACAGCGATAATTGCATCGTACGTATCTATGGTAATTCCAATGAAAATTTGACAGCGACAATTTATAAATAACGTCAAAGTCTAGTGAATATATAGGTATTATTAAAAATGTCTCGTTTCTGATTAAAAAAAAACGTTTTTTGCATCTCTGTACTTTGTTTACAGTTACATGTACGTTTTTGTATTAAAAAATAATAAAAATGTATTTTTTTAAAACCATGTCCTAATTCGGGAAAAATTCCCCCGAATTACACTCGTGCATCAAAATAACCAGAAAATTTTGCATTCGAGCGTGTTGTCTTAGAAAAACTGCATTCGGTCATTTTCATATTTTGCAAAAAGAGCCCTCCACCTTCGGTGTCGGGCTCTTTCTCCAAAATATGCAAATTAACTCATGCAGTTTTTAGACAACACGGTGTCATGCAAAATTATCGGTAATTTTGGTGCACTTGTGCAATTACTTCCGATAATCATTGATTTTGATGCATGCGTAATAAAAAGGTTTTTTTAATAAATGTCTTCCCACCTGACCTAAATCTTAAGCTACCTTAAATTTAGAATGTCGTGTATATGGTTTATATTTATATTGCGCCCCGTCGCCGTCGGTCGATACGGACACCCAAATCTGGTCCTTGGATAACAAAATATTGAAGTTTTCTGCTATAGACGCATATTTCACGGCATTATCAAAATTACACTTTTTTAAACATTCAAAATCAATACATTTTCTGGAAAGGGAGTATAGGGTAGCACAATTTATGCATGTTAGATCAGTCTAAAATATATTTTAATTTCGTAATTTTTCGCTTTTCAATTAAGTAATTAGAAAAGTTTGATGAGGGTAATGATGACATGAAAATACTGACACACCTCGGCCTACATTGCACTGGGTATGCCGATGATATTGTCATCACAGCAAGATGAAAGTTTGAGGATACACTATGTGAACTCATTCAAGCTGGACTCAATGGGACGGAAATGGTGGGGATGGAAATAAACGCATCAAAAACAACCATAGTACCCTTCTTTAGGAAGAGAGAACGCCGTAGAATAAAAGTTACCCGAATACACGTGACCTTATATCTAGCCATAAAGTTGAACTGCAAACTCAAATGGAATAAACACATTGAAGGAGTTGTAACTAAAGCTACGAGGACCCTCATGGTGTGCTGAAGCCTTGCAGGAAAAACTTGCAACCAGAAATCCTGCGATGAATGTACGCAATGATGGTAAAACCCACTCGAATCTACTTTCCGGGTCCATTGTCTGGTTCAAGGAAGAGGAAAAGCAGAGCACAAAATCAACTCTCAACAAAGTACAACGCCTGACGTGCATGAGCATAACAGGCGTAATAAAAACTTGTCCAACAGCAGCAATCGAGGCAACTGTGGGCCTCGCACCTCTACACATTGTTCTAGAGGGAACAGCTAGATATGCAATGACTAAAATCACAAGAGAGGGAGCGGGTGAGGAATGATGGCTTAGAAAGAGTGAATTAACATCCCTGACAAAGCAGATACCACATCTTGGGCTCCCCAGGGACAATATATTCAAAAATTACAATTTTGAGAGTACTTCACGGTCGTGACAAGAATTAGAGAAGAATGGAAAAAGAACACCACTTCTATTCTCACATTGCAGCGAAATGCCATAAAATGGTATAGAGACGGGTCAAGAACTGAACAGGGGACCGGAGCCGGAAGGCCAGGAACCAAATTCTCAGAAGCAATGGGAAAACACCCGAACATATTGTAAGCGAAAATTAACGCCATAGGCAGATGTGTGCATTTCAATCTCGACAGAAACTATAAGAAGAAAGAGATAGTCAACTTCCCAGCCAGTCAAGCAGTCGTCATAGCGCTGAGCGCACCAACAATCAGCTCCAGGGTGGTATGGGAATACCTAGATAATCTAAACGAACTAGGCAAGAATAACAAACTATCTCTTCAATGGATATCAGGACACGCTGGGATAGGAGGCAACCAATTGGCAAAAGTAGGGGCTTAAACTCCGCTTTTATGACCGGAGACATTTTGTGGCATAAGGATACCCACCAACAAGTAAGAATTCAGGAAAGGAGAGTGAACCAAATGTTGATCCATTTGGGAACGCCTTCCAGGGCCAAGGCAATCAAAGATGTTTCTAGGACCCCCTCATCCAGGAAGATCAAAAAACCTTATAACACTGGGTAAGAAAAATATCCGCATCCTCACCGGCTGTCTGTTGAGAAGGCACCTGGAGAGAATAAAAATTGTAAGCGATGACAGTTGCCGGTTCTGTGCGGAGGGAGGGGAAACCCCAGAACACCTTCTCACGGAGTGCGAGGCGGTCGCGAACAGGAGAATGGCTGGCTTCGGGTACAGAAGGAAGAACTTTTCCATCTATAGAACCATTCAGGCTACTTACTTTTATCAAAGCTCTGAAGCTGGATAAGGAACTCAGATTGAGAATCACATCAATGAAGCACCAAGGAAGGGGGGCACAATAAATCTATACAGGTCACAGTGTTCTAATACCCGCCAAAATCATTCATTCATTCATTCATTTAACTAACTGTCTAAATAATGTTGATATATTATCACATCTTCAATTTTTCATGCATTAATAACTATTATAGGAATACTAGGCAGAAATATCTAAATTTGTATAAAAATTTTCCATTGTGGCATGTGTGTGTAAATACAGATACTATATTAATTACATAAATAAATACTCTCTTAGCCATGAATTCTTTACCTGTGAATAATTCCTTCTAACACCTTACTCTAATAATAAGTTAATAGCTATGTCGGCAACAGATTCTAAATGCGCTTTATGACAAAATTATGCAGCTAAATTTTTCTAGGCGCATTGCATGCACCGTTTTGAACTCGTTTTTCGATGTTCTTATTTCTTTGCGTCTCATTTCAGCGGAAAATTATCTGGTGATGGCTATACTATGGAAAATAATGGTACCATATTAAGCTTAATTTGTTTTATGAAGACAAGGAGTGTGCAAGATATTTCCGGTTATAATATCCTTACAAAATATACAAGGTATTTTGCTTCTGGTAGTTTGGATCAGATCGAATTATTGGTAGCAGAGCTATGGCTAGCTTTGGCGCAACTGATCAAATTCTTTTAATAAGTTTAAAGGAACTTAGGCTAACTAACGCCAAATTGGATATCCAAGGCTATACATTATATTATATAATAAAATTTAAATGCATTATACATTTATATTACCATTACGGTGCAAAGAAGTTGATTTTCTACATGCTTTTTTCTGATAGAATGTTCATAGAATAGCCATAAAACCCCTACATCTTTCTTACGTACATCTATTTTCAATAATATTGTGAACTACTAAAATGCATAGACTACTAAGTAAATATCACCCTGTCCTAAGCTTGTACTTGAACTTGGAAAATATTATGTAAACATTAAAGACAAATCATAAACAACGCGAGCAGTCATCGCAAGCGATTATAATCCTTAAACGTGTAACGATCAGCACGGCAGACTTTGTTTCTCACCTAAACCAGTTCCCTGCAGTACACATGTACATGGAGTCCTAACTCACAACCATATTTCATACACAAAACTGAGTTTTAGAGACACATGTTCGTGGACTTGGGGGTTGCCTACCTACAGTAGTAAAAGTAGAATCTACGATAAATTTGTCAAAGTTTTAAGAAATATAATTTTCAAAGTAGAATTTGTGAAGCAGTTAGAGTGAAGTGTACAACCATATATAAAACACAACACAACACTTAAAAAAAACTATATTATGAAGCAGTGATCAAAGACCTATAAATAATTCAAAAATATACATCAATAGAAAGGAGATGCTCACCTTAGTAATCGGGTATAGTGTAAACTCATTAAGTTTCTGACCAATCGACGTTGTTATCGTTTTCTTATTAAGTCTTTGACCAATAGACGTTGTTATTGTTTTTAACTAAAGTGCTTTCTTTATCATCTCTTCTCACCTGACGTAGATCGATCCCGAATCTGAGCTATATAACCCGCACGCCAACCACGGCGTGGAGTCACGGCATTCAGGTCCTAACAGTAAATGACCGTGACAATATTACTCTAATTAAGTGTAGACCAGGAAGCAACAAAATTAGTGATAAACTCGTGAGCAATAAGTTGCTGAAGCAAATCATCCCTAAATATATTTAGAAATAAATTCGCAAGTACAAGTGTTAAATTAAGCTCAATATTTTTCCTTCCACGCTTTTAACCTTTACGAGTTGCTATTATGCCATATTAATGAACCAGAAACGTCTCACGAAGCATACGTGCTATTTTTAGAAAAAAACGTTTGTGTATTTTTATCTTTAAAATAGGACTATAATACGTTATGGTGAAACTACGTCGGGTGTTTATTTTTGGCACGTTTCCAACGCAAATAGCCTGGCAAAAACAGAAATCGGCTGAACATAAGAATACATTGTTTACTAACAATTGAGACTAAATCTGCCCTAAATTTTGAGTTTACTTTGGTTTAAAAACTAGAGCGAGAATGATGAGCGTTCTCATAAAGTACGTACGCCCAAATATCTAGATATAAACCAGTTGTTGCCTTCTTTTATTAGTTTTAAAAAGCATGGCCATTTGTTTAATATATTTTCATGTGTAGTCTCCTTCAAAAGTTATAATTCGTAAACTTAGATCCACATTTGAAGAATATGAATTATTATGAATATTTTTATTAAATTTCTTAATAAAATAACAATTTATAGTTTCTAAAATTATAAAAACCGCTTATTACTGATTACGAGCCAGATCCATTCACCACCTAAGAAAAAAAGTGTGCGAAACGCACCAAAAGATATTTTCATTTCAAAATAGACTAATAACGATGAAAGAACGAAATGTACTTACAACAGTAACAATAACGTTAACACTTTTTTTATACGAGTGACCGCAAAGAAGCTACTTTGCGCACACTTTTGTAACGCAAAGTAGCACTTTCCCGCACACTGTGCTTATAAAATCACACTTGATAAAAAAGTTCGGATAAGCTTTAAGTGGGGGAAAACTACTTTGCGCACGTGTTAAGAACAATGTTTTTCTACGAGTGAAATAACTATAAATTTTTTTCTTAATTTTTATTGGCATCATAAGCATCAACTTATAACTACCCATTTATTATTATTAACAACATTAATATTAAATGTGCAGTTGGTCGCATTTTTTAAATTTATTGCAGATCGTGAAGGTAAAAATGTCGTACTAGATGTCATTTCCTGGTTTGTCAGTATTGTCGCGTTGCAAAAGGAAGACATATGTTGTTAATAATAATAAATAGGTAGTTAAAAGTTGTTGTTTTTGATGGCAATAAAAATTTTTAAAAAATGTTTAGTTATTTCACTCGTAGAAAAAATATTGTGCCTAACACGTGCGCAAAGTAGTTTTCCCGCGCTTAAAGCTTATCCGCGTGCGGAAAAACTTGACTTTGCGCACTGATTAGGAAAACTACTATATCACTACAGATCTTTCTGTCAGCCTCTGATTTACACATAAGGCTAACTAATGAGTGGTACATAATATGTTTGAAAGAACAATTTTATAGCTTTCACAATAAATTCTCATTTTATGAAGTTTCAATTTTACTCCATCGCCTAATAAGGTCCCCACGGACTATAAATCCTGTAAAACTGATTCCAATATAAAAAAACGCGCTGGCCATAGGTAATAAATTTCCTAGAAAGAAAAATAAGAGGGAAAAATAGAGAAAATAAATACTACCGAGGTGTCTAATAAAATTACCTCCATATCCCGAAAATCAAAATCAAGGTCTCAGTTCCCATAAATTCTCGTTTATTTTGGCTAAAACCTGTTGGTTTACAATGTTTTCGGTGAAACTCTCTAGAAATCCTAGGCCAAATATTTAGATAAAGAACTGCCAGATGCTTTATTTTATTGGAATAGACAGTTGGAGAAAAGAAACTATTGCAATTTGTTCTATCAAACGTCATAGCATTTGTGGGTGTGATATTTTGCAGAACAACTGTACTATGTTAAAGTTTTAAATTTTAGTTATCAATTGCTCATTTTTAAAAAAATTGCAGACGTGCAATGAAGAGATTATAAAGTATATAAAATCCCGCAGAGATATAGTCAGGACTAGTTATCCGTGACGCCACGCCTTGGATGGCGTGCAGGTTATATAGCTCAGATTATGGATCGATCTACGTCAGATAAAGAAGACACACCAGCAACGTCTATTGGTCAAATAATTAATAAGTTTACACTATACTCCATTACCAAAACACGTATCACCCTTCGGTTGAGGTATGGTTTGAATTGTTTGTAGGTTTTAGTCCCTGTATTATGATAAAAACAATTTAAGCGGTGTCGTGTTTTAATTTATGGTTAGTTTTAGTTTTTTCAGGAGATAATTATTTAAGGTTCTTAGTTTATCTTAATTTCACTCAGCACTTTAAGGCACTATAACTATTTAACTTTAAATATCAATTGACTCAGAATTTTGACAGATCTATCGTAGATTGGTCTTTAATAATTTTTAGACGGGTATCCCCCCAAGGTTGAATGTTTACATAATATTTTTCAAGTTCAAACTCAAACGTAGGGCAGGGTGATAATTAACTAGTAGTTTAAATGTTTACAATATTTATGCCTACTTTCAGGATTACTTAAAAAGTGAAATTTTGTGGATAGAAAATAGTTTTTCTCAATCGACTTTCTTTAGAAATGATCCTGTCTGCCCCCCTCTTCTTTCTAACCTTAAATCAATTCTCTGAACATATCATATTTTGAGGCATCTCCTCCATCAAAGCTGCTTCGGATTCATAGATTTCGCCATTTGCTTTTATAGTCTATCGATCAACATGATTCCTGGTGGCCAATTTATCAAATGCATCTTTTCTGCTACGATATTAATCGCACGTTTTGGTTTGGATTAGCATTGCACATGAGCATGCTTTTCTCATCAAGTACTCCTTGGTCAGAAAATCATACGTACCTAAATATTTACCTTAACACCCCATGTTAAACTTTTGGTAGTCTTTTTGTATTGACGACTAACTATTTCATTCTAAGACCGTTTTGTTCAATACTGTGTTCCATCAGAACTGGAAAATTTAATAAAAGTAAGCTTACTTAGGTGAAAAATAAGATATTTTTCCACTTTTGCAAAACTCCAATCTGATCTTTAAATTTTAGGGAGAATTGAAGGGGCTAATAATTTCCGACTTTACTGACCTGAAGTCTAATAGAATAAATTAATAAATTGACATCCAGATTTTCTTTTCCCTCCAATTTTCGGGGCCACATTATGTTGCTTCTTCCATTGTACCTACAAAGCAATTCTTCTAAACAATTTTTATCAATATTTCACCAATTGATGAAACAGGTTCCATTTTATAAAGTTTTAATGTTAAATCAATCCTTAAAATAAACAAACTGATATCAAAACCCGTTTTCCGAATTCTAATTATTTGGAACCCAGTCCTAGTCTCAGCGCTGTAACGAATCATTTTAAAAAGGATTTAAATCACAAATCAGAGATAATAGCAAAATGATTTAGTCGAAAGATACTTTTCCCTTTAGGAAAGTATGGAATGGAATCATGAATCATATTATGATTTAAATCACTTTCATGGATCGAAATCATCTTCTCAAAGATCTAAATCCCTCTTCTAATTTTAAAATTTTGGAAACAATTTAAATTATTTGAAATTATTTATGATTTAAGAGCATTTTGAAAAGATTTAAAATTTTTGCATTTTCAGGTCATTATAAAAAAATAAATGTCTCTTAATCGTTTTAAAAAGCATTAAATAATAATTTTATTATTATTATTTTTAATTATTAATAATTGCATTATTTGAATGATTTTTAAAAGATTTAAATCATTTCAGGTAGACTTAGACTGATAAATAATTTCAAAATGATTTAAATCGTTCCGATATTCGAATCATTTCAGAATTATTTTAAGTCATAAATTATTTGCAAAAAGATTTAAATCATAAATCAAAATTAATGCCGCAGAAAATTATTCCAAATCAATGATTTAAATCATTTGGGAAATATTTAAATATATATTTGATTTAAATATTTTCCAAATGATTTAAATCATTGATTTCGAATAATTTTCTGCTGCTTTGATGTTTGATATATGATTAAATCTTCTTCGAAATAATTTATAATTTAAGAGCATTTTGATAAGATTTACAATGTTTGCATTTTCAGGTCATTAAAAAAAATAAATGTTTCTAAAATCATTAATCGCTTCAAAAAGCATCTAATAATAATTTTATTATTATTATTTTTAATTATTAATAATTGCATTATTCGAATGATTTGTAAAAGATTTATATCATTTTAGGAAGATATAGACTCATAAATAATTTCAAGGGGATTTAAATCGTTCCGATATTCGAATCATTTCAGAATTATTTTAAGTCATAAATCATTTGCAAAAAGATTTAAATCGCAAATCAAAATTAATGCCGCAGAAAATGATTCGAAAATGATTTAAATCAATTGGAAAATATTTAAATCTATTTTTGATTTAAATATTTTCCAAATGATTTAAACCATTGATTTAGAATCATTTTCTGCGGCTTTGATTTTTGATATATGATTTAAACCTTCTTCGAAATGATTTATGATTTGAGATCATTTTGAAAAGATTTACAATTCTTGCATTTTCAGGTCATTATAAAAAAAATAAATGTTTCTAAAATCATTAATCGTTTCAAAAAAAATTAATATTTTTAATTATTAATAATTGCATTATTTGAATGATTTTTACAAGATTTAAATCATTTTAGGATGATTTATACTCATAAATAATTTCAAAAGGATTTAAATCGTTCCTATATTCGAATCATTTCACAATTATTTTAAGTCAAAAACCATTTTCAAAAATATTTTAATCATAAACCGAAATCAGTGCCGCAGAAAATGATTCGAAATCAATGATGTAAAAGATTTAGATCAAAAAAGATTTGAATCTTTGCAGAGGTTTCAGCTTTGCCTAGTCCTAGTCGTCGTAGTCCTGCCTATAATGATTGATTAGGTATTAATTCATTGATGGATTGAAAATGCTTTTTTGTCCAGGGTCCAGGAATCAATACATTTATAAAATTCTTATTAACAAAGTGTAATAGTGAGAAATTAGAAGATTTAGAAAAATCTACATAAAATTGTAATTAAAAATTACACATAGCATGATTATTATATAAACACGGACGAAAAAAAACTTATTGATATACAATAAATTACAGACGTGAATTGATTGGTAATAAGGTAATAATTATTGTGAAGGCTCAAACTTGGATTTGCATATCATCATATACATCAGAGTAGTTTATTATTTAATTTTTGTTAAGTGATGTCGAAATTTTAGTTTATCGTCAAATATTAAGCCAAGAAACTTATACCTGTTCAATGAATTGTCGACAAAAACAAGGTTTTCTGCATCGCCATTAAAATCAATTATATCAGTCTTTGACATATTAAAGCAAAGTGATTTGAATGGCAAAACCGCTTTATCTTCAGAAGATCAGATGTGAACTCACTAATGAGCCTCTTTGGATTCTTGTTGCACCACAGAACGTGTGTCATCGGCAAACAAAGTGAAACGCCCCTTGATGTTATTTTATATATATTAGGAACAATAGAGTACCAAAAACCGACCATACAGATGCACAGCCTAAACGCGATCTGAGAGATACTTAACATCCAAATCATCCTAACGCCATAAGCTATGACTCACATAATCGAATGCTTTGGATAAGTCACAGAAAATTGTCGCTGATGCTTCTCTTTTGTTTACACCCTGGAATAGATTAGACAGAAAGTCAAGCATAGGCTCAGAGGTGTTCTTGCCTGATAGGAAGCCGAACTGACTATGCTCAGAGGTGAGAAGAGATGCGTTGTCTGAAATTAACCGCCATTAAGATTAATTTTACAAATGATCGAGTGCACGACCTTCCAAAGACTTCCCTCGCGAATCGTTATTCAGAGACTTTAACAACATAATAATTAAATTCACGCTATAATATTTATTTTTACTACTTCATGATAGGTTATTAACTCTATTGTAAATACATTTTTATCCCAAAAAATGCAAAGGAACATAATCGATTTAACATCTGCTTTGCACAACTGTGAAAACGTCTGAGAAATTAGAAAACAGGTGTAGAGATTTTATTAAAATAGAACAGTTTGTTTAAAGTAATAGACGCTATTATTTCCAGGAAAAAAAGCTGTTGATCAGTACTGTTAGGTATATCGGCACTATGTTGTAATTATAACTAATCTCATGCCAATATTTAATAGCTAAGGTGATGGATTTGGAGCTGACAAAAATACATTATCTTATGGTTTATTTTTTTATGATGAATGAGAGCTATCTATTATCGGCTCGATATACCGAGGCACCGATGGATCACAGCGAATGAAACATTGCTGAATATAAATATATGTTATGGACCAGTTTCGAAGTCAAAGCAGTCGGCATCACGTTATTATGGGCTTCATTTCATTAATTTCGGTTAGTGTATAAGGTGAAGAAGCTTCAATTTGTGCTTCTTTTATCATGAAAAATTGCTTAGCTAACCCCATATCGTATATTTGCTTGCAGCAAATAATACCGCCAGCCTGTTAAAAACCGAAGTTAACATCGTATCACGGCAACTTACGCTCAATACATGAGTTCCAATAAAAGTAAATGCCTCCGATAAAAATAATTTGACACGCGTAGGGAACACAAAGTTTGAATGGCCTCATTTTTGCCTTCTTCGTACGATATTTCTTTTAATAAAATGGTATTCGTGACTTGACTTACCTCTAGCCAAATAGACTACAATGAACAATCATTTCAGCTTAGTTTAGACTAGGGACGAACGATATTGATAAATCAACTATAGATGTATAAAAAATGGAGCCCTTTTTTATTTGCGACTTTTTAGATTTTTTTAAAAACGTACGTGATCCCCGTCCCAACAAGCGCCACAGGCTATGGGTACAATTTAGGAGACTACGCCCCAAATTTTATCAAAATTTATCTATTACATATTTTCCTTTATCACGTTGCCAAAGCTACTTTAATAATTATTCGTCTATCATGGATTTTTGACAAGTTTTTTTTTTAATTTAAACATACAAAATACTCCTGATTTTTAATGAGTCGAGGGGGAGGTAATTACCCCCATTATCCCCCAAAACAACGGTGTCAAGTAATGTATTATAAGACTTAACAAAAGTGATGATATTTTTTAATAAGTATATTTAATGTAATTACTGAGCTTGCATCTGCGTAACAAGTTTTATTATTTTTAACGAAGTTTTTATTAAAGCCAATCTTGTGTCATTTTGAATATCTAACTTATTTCTGGCTTCTATCTCGATCTGCAGAAGAGTTGAAAATCGGCTTTCACAGAAAAAACTAGTAGCAAAAATATCACTAATATTTGAAAAGAAAGCATGGAAACTTTGGGATACGAATGACGAATAGAAGAAACAAAATCAAATCAACGATTTTCCTGAAATATATCACGCACTGAGGAATCATTTCGAAGCTCCAAAATTCACCCCGCACTTCATCCACAAATGCATGAAATGAGTTCCCAGCTTATGTTGCTCAGGGAAATAACGTTGAATTTCAGATTCAGTAACTTAGAGGTGATCATTCATTTCTTCAGAAAGATTGTCTACAATTCTTGTCTCCGAATTTTCAGCTTAATGCAAAGCTGCCTCAAACGTTGTAAATTTTCTAAAATTTACTTTACGGCGCAGCTTTAATACGAACACCTGAATATTATCTCTGAAGTTGATAATGTACCATCAAGTTTGAAATTTAGCTTGTTTAGCTAATATAAGATGTCTGATAAATAAGTTACTTTTTGGATCCAGGTCTCATTATTAAAGTATGCCATAAGATCGTGTTTTCTTTTCATTTCATCTTCAATGCCAATAATTTCATGTTGAATGGAAATAATGGCTACATTATTTTTTCATTCGCCATGGTTAGCCGCAGATAATTAATTTACTATAGTCTATTTAGAAATATTTGACAGCGCGCAACCTCGATTATACCGCACAGAGCAAGTACAAGATCATAAAAATGCAGTAAACCATAATCGTAACCAAAACTCACCTTTCGGTTTGTGACACTGGTATGGAATATTTTTATAGAATTAAATTACTTTATTGCTTCAGAGCTAAAGCAATCGGTGTGGATATATATTTTCATCAAATAGCTTCCTGGGGTGAAAAGTTTTCAAATCTACAAGTGTAATTTCAGAATTTCCAAACATTGTTTTTCTGGTTCTTTCCATTCTTAGACAGTAGCATACAACATGCTCCATTGCTTCTTCGTTGTCCCGGCACAAGCGGCATTCTGTTTCTTCGGAGAGCCCTATCTTGTTCATGTGGCTTCTTAGCCGACACTGGCCAGTGTACATGCCAACTACAGCCTGTACCTGTTCACGGCCAAGTTGAGGATGCTGTTTAGTTCTCACTCCTGATGGCAAATTCTAGGCCATCTTTGAATGAGTTAGGCCCGGTAACTCTCTCCATTTATCTACAAATTGCTATTATGTTCACCTGAAGAGGGCTATTTTAGCTGTAAGCTATTCCCAGTACTGGTTCTGTTCCTATGAAGGCCGTTGCCGCCACAAGAGCATCAGCTCTTTCGTTGCCGTCACGTCCTGTATGTCCAGGTATCCAGATTAGTGTAAGGTTATGTTCTCTACCTAGTTTGGTGAGTAGTTCCTGGTAGTTCCATACTGCGTTGGATGAACAACGGCTAGATTCAAGAGCTTTTAAAGCCGCTTGATTGTCCGAGAATATTTTAATTGACTTGCCTTTCCAGTTTCTATCGATGAGCCACTGTGCAGTCATATCAATGGCTTTAACTGCAGCCTGAAAAATGGTTGCATGTTTGCCTAGGGTACAATTAAGCAACCTTATCATTTTTATTCCATGTAGTGGCTCCTGTACCATCACTGGTCTTGGTGCCGTTAGTGAACCAACTATTTTTAATGGGGTGCAAAAGCGACTCATAATCGACTCTGTCATCGGTAACCAAGCATTTTTCAAGCGTAGGAATCTGTACATGGCTTACATCGATTATAAAAAGGCTTACGACTCTCTGCCTCATGAGTGGCTACTAAAGATTATTCAAATATATGACTGATGCTAACATTGTTAATTTTTTAAGACATGCCATGACATATTGGTAATCGAAACTAAAATATATCTTAATGAAGCCGGGATTACCACCGAAAACATACCAATTAAAAGAGGTATATTTCAAGGAGACGCCCTCAGCCCGCCATAGTTCTCTATTGCGATGAACCCTCTATCCCACCAGCTGAATTCTACTTCCTATAGATACAATATCAAAAACAACAACGAAGCAATTGAGAAAATCAATCATTTGCTCTAGATGGATGACCTAAAACTTATGGAAGCTACCAAAAACCAGTTGGAGCAAATGTTGAAGATTGTAGAACAATTCTCCATGGATATTGGAATGCAGTTTGGACTGGAAAAGTGCCGTACAGTGAACATCGTACGAAGTAAAGTATGTCCAGGTCACTTTGAACTTAGGAGCGGCCAGAACATCGAGGCACTGAAGGGAGATGAATTTTACAAGTACCTCGCAATGAAACAAACAATGCACCTAGCACATGGCGCAATGAAGGCTGAATTAAGAGAAGAATTCACTAGAAGGATAAAATGTTTGGCAAAAACTCAACTTAACAGCAAAAATCTCTGCAAGGCTATCAATACTTATGACGTCTCAGTTCTTGGATACTCATTTGGATTGGTAGCATGGACCGGCACTGACATTGAAAATCTCCAGCGGAAAACAAGAACCTTACTTACAAGAGCACACAAACACTATAAGAGGAGCGCAGTGGAGCGAACAATCTTGCCAAGACATCTATGTGGAGGAGGTCTAGCGGATCTATGTAAACAATTAGATCGGCAAATAAATAATTTGCGTAATTATTTTCACAGCAAAGCGAATTCCTCAGAAGTTCATGGGGCAGTTTGTAACATAGACGATTCTACACCACTGCTTTTAAAAGAATACCAGGTTCAAGACCGCCATAATATCAAACTTGAGAAAATACGAGGGTGGAAGGAAAAGCCCTTACATGGGAGGCATGCGAATGAGGCTACCCAGGATCACGTCGACAATACAGCGTCGAACTATTGGTTAATTTCAGGACAAAAGTTCCCGGAAACCGAGGAATTTTTGCTCGCTATTCAAGATCAAGTGATTACCACTAGAAACTATCTCAAGTACATAATTGGAGATGCCTCGGTGGCTGACGATCGATGTCGATACGGCTGTCAAACCACTGAGACTATCCAGCATATTACACGAGAATGACAAATGTTCGCAGCAACAGAATATAAAATCAGGCACGATGCAGTTGCGAAGGTAATCCATCAAGAACTAGCAGACAAGCTGTTACTGCTGCAGACGGAAAAGGTAAGTTACTATAAATACACTCCCGAATCTATTTTAGAAAGTAACAACCATAAGATTTACTGGGATCGCACTGTGCTTACTGACCAGACGGCGACCCACAATATTCCGGACATCATTCTCGTAGATAAGCGAGCCAAGTAAGCCACGCTGATCGACATCGCCATACCCATCATCAACAATTTGCAGGTGAAACACGCCGAAAAGATCGCCAAATAAGGATATTTACAAGAGAAAATCCGGCAACAATGGGGAATGGAGAGAGTAAGAACGGTGCCAATCATTCTGTCATCAACGGGACTCATTCCAAAGAACCTGTTAATAAACATCAAGGAACTCGAATTGAGCAAACATCTCCTCAAATTGGTGCAGAAACACTGTGCAGAAAGCAGTACTTCTCGAAACAGCCCGTACCGTCCGAAAATTTGTAGGAAATCCGTAAATGCCACCAAGGACCCGATAACATGTAAAGGGATCCCTCAGAGCTTAATCATTTTAATATCCGGGATATCTGGGATAAGTGAATGTTCCCCTTAGAGGGAATGCAAATGTCGTAAGGCTAAATCAATAATAATAATAATAATAATAATAATAATAATAATACAGTCTTACTGCAAACCTACCATATAGTCCGAAGATTTTTGAACTGAGTGGGAGGAACCGAATCGTTTTCTTACCAGTTGATTAGTACCTGATATGTCATCTTATCAGAGCGAATAGGAAAAGATAATAATAATAATAATAATAATAATAATAATAATAATAATAATATAAATAATATCAGAACATCATACGCTTCCTTAAACAAACAATGAAAAATTGGGAAACAAAATTAATACTCACCCTACCCCACACAGATCTAGAAACTAATAACATAAAAATAAGAAGAGGAATCTTCCAGGGAGACACATGGAGCCCAAAATGGTTTATCTTAGCTCTTAACCCACTAAGCAGCCTTTTAAAATCGATAAATATTGGATACAGCCCAACAAAAGATTACAAAATATCACACCTGTTCTACGTGGACGATCTAAAGTTATATGCTCTGGACCAAAATCAACTATCATCGCTATTGGAAACCACTACTAAGTTCTCTAAGGACATACGAATGAACTTCGGACTAGATAAATGCACATCACTTATAGCAAAAAAAGGTAAAACAACGGAAACTAACAACATAGAGCTTTTAATAAATAATATAACATTCCCTACACTACCCAGCAACGAAACATACAAATACTTAGGAGTAAACGAAACACTTACACATAAAACGAAAGAAAAGAAAGAAAACATAGAAAACAAATACAAGAACAGGCTAAGAAGAATCATGCACACACAACTCAACGCAAAAAATAAAATTAAGGCTATAAATACCTGGGCAATACCCATACTAACCTACTCATTCGGAGTCATACAATGGACCTTAACGGACGTACAAGCACTAGACAGACTAACAAGAAAAATCCTAACGGATAATAGAGCCCTACATCCTAACTCGGCTGTTGAAAGATTGTATCTACCTAGGAAACAAGGAGGACGAGGCCTAATCAACATCGAACTAACACATAACATTCAAATACATAGCTTACAAAGATATTTCAACATGAAGGCAACACAGTCACCACTACACGCGTCTATCAAACAAGCAGACAAAAAATACACACCGCTCAGCACACACACACAAATGCAACAAATAGACAAGAAAACGTTCCTCCCAAACCTCACACAGACATGGAACAGCAAAAAACTGCATGGCAAATTCAAGAACGATCTGGATAAACAACATCAGCTCTCAACCAAGTGGCTCGAACTCGGACAGCTGTACAGTGAAACAGAAGGATTCATGTTCTCCATACAGGACCAAGTTGTGCCGACAAAAAATTACCAAAAGTACATCACAAAAACTAACATAGGAAACGATAACTGTAGAGTGTGTAAATCAATGCCCGAAACGATACAACACATAACATCAGGATGTTCTATCCTAGCACAAACAGAATACCTAAACAGGCACAATCTGACAGCCAAAATCCTCCACAAATACTTACTCCACAAACATAACATTAAAACAATAGAAGAGCCGTACTACAAATACACACCAGACCAAGTCAACGAGAACCAGAATTACAAAATATACTGGGACCGAGGAATTATAACCGATAAAACAATTATAAACAATAGACCAGATATAACAGTAATAGATAAAATTAACAAAATCACAATGTTAATAGATATTGCACACCCCCTGGACCACAACATACAGAAGACAATAACAGAGAAAATACGAAAATACACGGACCTAGCTGAAGAAATAAAATCAATGTGGAAAATGGAAGAAGTCCTCATCCTCCCCGTTGTCATCTCAGTCACAGGCCTCATACCACCGGAGTTACCCGCAGGATTCACGGAACATAATCTTCCACATCAACTAATAACAGACATGCAAAAATCAGTGATCCTAGAAACATGTCGGATAGTCAGGAAAGTCCTAAAATAAGTCAACAAGGTGTGAGTTTTGCGAAAGCCCTCACTACCTTTTACCACATATGTAAATGTGAGACTAAACAAAGAAAGAAATAATAATAATAATAATAATAAAACACCTTCTCTGACATCCAGAAGGCTGTTATATTGAATACTTGCCATACAGTACGCAAGTTTATGATGTAATTTGAGCCTAAGCCTTTTGATACTTAGTATCCGGGATAGGTAAATCATACCAGCTCTAAGCTGAGTACAAAAAGAGTAATAATAATAATAATAATAATAATAATAATAATAATAATAATAATAGAAAGCCGCTTGAAAAGAAGAATATGACAACATAGAGAAATATCTTAATATTAGTTCTGGTCATTCTCAGACCAAAAATGTTCCCTTTACCCATTGTTATAATTTTACGACCCTATTGTGTTCCATAAAGTATATAGTGAAATTATTGTGTCCTCTCTGTAAATGATATTTGCACCTGTTCTTTTGCGGTATAATTGAGGTTGTGTGCTGGCACACATTTCTAAATAAACTATGATAAATTTTTCTCATAACTACTGCAATTGTCTACCTTTTAAAATGTTTAGTTAATTATACCTTAAATTCCAATTCGACGCTGCCTTGCGACATTTTTCCGTATTTATAATAATTTTATATCAAAATAACGTTCGAATTAACTATTATCAGGTACTTAAAATGTTAATTTTAGTATGTCCAGTTTAAGTCGACTAAATGATATTTAAACCATTTTTAATGACAAATGAAAGGTGTAGACAATGGATGCTCCAAGCAATAGTTAAAAACTAATTTTTTACTTAAGAGGAGAAGCAGTTAAAATAGTATTAGAAACTGATAACTAAATCGCCACAAAAGCGACATAGCACCTTAACACCTTAATAATTCAAAATAACAATACTCGTCATATTATGCTGATTGAGTATTAAATCATTCTCCATTAGTTGAAATGCGTTCAAAATATTTAAAACTTTATTTTGTTATTCTGCATGCAGTAAGTATCAAGTGCTAAATGGCGTAGTACATTTTAAATTACACAGAAACTAGAAAATAGAGCAATAAAAATAAAAACCATAATTTAAGTTAGCATGCTGTTAAAAATTAAATTCGTTATATTCTTAAAGCTAGCCAGAAAACATTAGTTTAACAACCCAATCTATATACATTTAATGCCTTCTTTATAGACTGATAATTAGTTGCTAAAATATGATTTTTCCAACTGTAAACATCGTTTTTACATTAGCACCATAACATTAAGTTTTAAAATCATTGATATTTTACGAGGTAATCATTTATATATTATTGCCAAAATTTCTAGCATATTAAATATTTAGCAGTCAATATATTTTGAGTGTTTATGCAAAAAAGTTACTTCAAATCAGATTGTTAAAAATAAATATAGACAGGTTTTGCTTCTTTATTTATTATTTTTTATTCCGAAATTTATTGCTTCTTGTTTTAGAGAAACTATTTTGCTTTTTTATTTATTATTGTGGCTTAAATTTCTTTATAATATGACATTTTCAAAGTGATGCAACTTGCCGACTTAAAAATTATCTAATTGATCATTTTAAGACCAAAATGTGTGGGTCATTGCGTTCTTCCTAATCGATTTAAGTGTTTAATTATTATTTTAATGTAACAATTTTCCATAAAATTTCTTTTAAATTTTAAATCTTCAGCGAATAATTAAAATTCCGAATTCACAACCGCACTAGCAATATCATTTATAAACAAAATAAACAATAAATGTGCATAGTGAGAGCCCTGCGGCCAGTGGCGGATTTGCAGTCTCGGCCGCCCTAGGCCCCAAGCTATCAACCGCCTCTTTCTCAGCATCCACCATATAGACTACATAATGAAATTACTTTATTGCCAAATTTTATATAGTATACACACCTTGGCCAGTAAATAAGAAAGCCTCAGATCACATGTTTGTTGGCAGCTTTGCTTCGGCCGACAATTACATGTGATCTGAGACATTTTTTACTTTACTGGCGGAGGTACGTAATATACTATTTTTGACATGTTTGGGGCCGCCCCTAAATCTGGCCGCCCTAGACCCGGGCCTACCGGGCCTTACGGTAAATCCGCCACTGCCTGCGGCACCACCGATGTTACCCCTATTACAACCGAAAAAATGTTGTTAATACGAACAAACTGAGACCGATCTTCTAAAAAGCTTGCAAACCAGTCAATCAAGAAATCACCAAAGCTGAGAGCTCTAAGTTTAGCCTCAATATTTTATTTGCTATTTCATTATCAGCAAAATGATAAATCGTAATATGGCCTGGGATCTATTTTGTGACATAATATGACCAACAAAACTATACGCGATCAGAAATCTGATATTTTTGGCAATCTGGCTAGTCCCATATACAGCAATATAGCAAAAACCTTTTCAATTCCTTGGGCAGACACACCAATCTAATTTAATTTCTGCCTTCTAGCATTTTTGTGTGTTTTCACACAGTTTGAAAATATTCAAGGTCTTAAATTACAAAGAACATTTATTTTATCTGAACCAGTAAAAGTAAGCTACTTCAAAGACAATCCATCCACTTCATTCCATGAATTTACAGTTGGTTCATTAATATATTTATCTGCCTCTGTTAAATCGGAATCGTAGCAAACAGTTTTGGATCCGGTTTCGGAGCTAGGTTCGTATTCTGATTCAGAAGGGAGGAAATGGCCCCCTCCTCGTCGTCACTTTCCGAGTTTAGGTCTTCATGGCGGTCTTGAGTTATCTGCCTACTTCCAGCACTCTCCACAAACTCGTAGTCCTCATCCTCCTATGTACTTCATTGACATTTTCACTAGTTTCAAGATTTAATTCTAAAAGCTAAAAATATATACTGCTGGTCTGTTTTTTTATGCCGGTAACTTCAATTCGAGCTCATTGTACCAGGATTATCTCAGTTATGCAGAGGTCGTTTGGATCTCTTTGAGGCTAAGAAATGGACAGATATGAATTTGTTGTGTTTACCTACCTCCAATCGATTTGGTTGCTAAAAGAAATTTTTCCTCAAAATTAGGTAATATTGTGACCATCTTAAATAATCAGGTTTTATTAATATGTGGAGATTCTAATATGTTCTGTATAGTATGGATAAATCCTGAAGACACATCATTTAGATCCTCCTAGAGTTGAATCAAAATATTCTGATCTTATCGATAACTTCTCAATGCTAAACTTAAAGCAATTTAACAACGTCACTAACAGTAGATCTAATACTACTGGATTTAATATTTTATAAAACATATTTGGTGTCTAACATCTGTAGCTGTTTTCACCCTCTGGTAACCGAGGATTGTCATCGTCCCTCCACTGAATTGGTTTTTGATACACCTTGGCAATAAAAGCTATAACAGCTTGGGGACCGGTTCTGGTATAACTTTAGGAAAGCAGATTATCAACTGATTAATAATAGTATATTATTTTATATGGAGGAAAAGTAATACTTTTCATGGCGCGCTCGTGTTTAACAGCCGAACGGAGTGAGGCTGGTAATAGAGAGCAAGCCATGAAAAGTAACTTTTCCTCCAAATAAAATATGCTGTTTTTTCTTCAAATGTCGACAAATTAATGCAAAAACGTCGCTTTTTAATAGTAATAATAATTATTATTAAAGATAAGTTGGTTCGCAAGGCGGCTTAGACCGGTGCGGTGTCGGTGAATAGACTCAGTTTGTTGCTATAATAATGTCATATAAAGCTGTCAGTGGACACTGTCAACAATAATTATTTTTTTAAAATTGCGTTTTCGATTGCGTTTTAATTCCGTATTGATAAGCAGTTATTGAGTAAGTTCGATTAAATAATAACCAATTTGTTCCTAAATTAGTGATTTTTAGAAATGCAGTCACAAATTGAGTGATAAATACAAATTTTAGTTTAATAACTCTTGAGTTGTTGACGCTTATTTTGATGTTTGTTTGTATTGTATCTATGTTGATATGACAACACTTTTACCTCCGCCGGCGGAAAAGTGAAAAGTAAAGCTCCGGCGGAGGAAAAGCGAAACTTCACTGCCGCCTACACAGTCGAGTAATGATGGATTTACTGACGTTTGAAGAAAATAGTATATTATTTTATATGGAGGAAAAGTGATACTTTTCATGGCG